>CM019707.1:35174144-35774144 GCA_009760885.1 Achatina immaculata | reverse complement strand
GGAGGGGGGGGAAGAGATTATGAGCTGGGGGAAAAAGGGATTAGGAGCTGGGGAAAAAGGGATTAGGAGCTGGGGAAAAAGGGATTAGGAGCTGGGGGGGGGAAGGGATTATGAGCTGGGGGAAAATGAGATTAGGAGCTGGGGGAAAAAGGGATTAGGAGCTGGGGGAAAATGAGATTAGGAGCTGGGGGAAAAAGGGATTAGGAGCTGGGGAAAAAGGGATTAGGAGCTGGGGGGAAAGGGATTAGGAGCTGGGGAAAAAGGGATTAGGAACTGGGGGAAAAAGGGATTAGGAGCTGGGGGGGAAAAAGGGATTATAATCTGGAAGGGGGTAGGAGCGGGGGGGGGGAATCAAATTTCACAAATAAAAAAAAAAGGAAGAAGATTAGAAAGAAACTGAACCCACAGAATATAAATGCTGGGTTATGCACAAAGCTAGTCTGCACAAAGAAGCAAAACTTCCACTTTCAAGGTAAAAGAAAGATCATGGTAAATACAAGTTTTACAGCAAAACACTTAGATGGAGAGTGCTTAGATGGGGAGTACTTAGATGGGAAGTACTGTGCAGCTAAAGGAAAAGAAACTGAAAGGACAGTTGAAATATATAGCTAAAGGAAAAGGACAACTGAAATACAGTTTATGTCTGACTAAAAGTCTTCTTCAAGATACAGGTTTGTCAGCATCAATACACTGCACATATTTTGTAAAATGATAAGTATTTTTGTTCATTCTGTCACTTCAAATTCTACTTCAATTTGTTGTGACATTTTTACCCTGGATAAGACCTTAGGCCAAAATGTTGAATTTGATGTAATGGTGTTTCTTTTCTTCTCCATTATTAAATCTATTTTTGTTGTTGTTGTTGTTGTTGGAAATAATAAAGCAAGAACTCCAGCTGCCCCGGATGAGGAGAAACAAAACTAACTGATCACCTCAGATTAATGTTCACACCCGCAGATTCTAGTTCCACACCAAACTTAAACTTGGACGCAGCACATGTGCACACAAGACACGGAAATAAACACATCCCTGAAAAACATGAATGGCAATTCTTTGTTTTTTTTTTTTAAATGAAGGCTATCTATTCTCTGTCAAGGTCAGTCTTGACACCTATGAAACAAAAATATTACAGTCTCCAAACAAATGAACCTCTAAATCTTCTGTGCTGAAAGATTCTAGCCAGTCATGAACACCAAAAATAAATGTGCAAAGCAAAATTTTTTTAAAAAGTAGTCTTTGTATAGTCTTTTGGTGCAATTTATCTTCATGAAATTTCCAACAAATATAAAAAAAAAAGGGGTAACAACTAAAAATTTGATGAAAATTCTGAGTGCATTGCAACAAAGACAACAACTTCATCCAAACATGACGACTGTTTGAATGGCAATAATTATGCACCTTTCACTGCGGGATAAGATACACAGTAATATCACTTATTAACAAAATTGATAAGCCCATGGTCACATAACTGATGTACTTAACAATCTTCTGTTTATTGCTTTCTATCATGGAAAGAGGAAAAACAAAATTATCACTGAAGTTTCACTGTGAAGACTGAAGAAACTTCTGTAACTCTTTACTGTGAAAATATTACCTTCACACCAATGTGAAGGCTGAGTACACCTGGCCCCTATCTATCTGAAACTGAAAGTTGTTTCAATGACTCTATAATACTAACTCTATATCCAGAAATAACTCCATAATTTGTACTTACTGACAAATAACTGAATCCAACAACTGATGATATAATTCTAACTCTACCCACAAATGACTGATATTAGCCACCAATAACTAATGCTATAATTCTACCTATAAATGACTGACTTTATCCACCAACAGCCTACTGCCTACCAATAACTGATGCTATAATTCTAACTCTACCCACAAATGACCAACCGCCCACCAATAACTGATGCTACAATTCTAACTCTACCCACAAATCCAATAACAGATGCTATAATTCTAACTCTACCCACAAATGACCAACTGCCCACCAATAACTGATGCTACAATTCTAACTCTACCCACAAATTACCAACTGCCTACCAATAACTGATGCTATAATTCTAACTCTACCCACAAATTACCAACCGCCCACCAATAACTGATGCTATAATTCTAACTCTACCCACAAATGACCAACTGCCCACCAATAACTGATGCTATAATTCTAACTCTACCCACAAATGACCAACTGCCCACCAATAACTGATGCTACAATTCTAACTCTACCCACAAATGACCAACTGCCCACCAATAACTGATGCTACAATTCTAACTCTACCCACAAATTACCAACTGCCCACCAATAACTGATGCTACAATTCTAACTCTACCCACAAATGACCAACTGCCCACCAATAACTGATGCTACAATTCTAACTCTACCCACAAATGACCAACTGCCCACCAATAACTGATGCTACAATTCTAACTCTACCCACAAATGACCAACTGCCTACCAATAACTGATGCTACAATTCTAACTCTACCCACAAATGACCAACTGCCTACCAATAACTGATGCTACAATTCTAACTCTACCCACAAATGACCAACTGCCCACCAATAACAGATGCTATAATTCTACATACAAATGACTGACTCTACCCACCAATAACAGATGCTATAATTCTAACTCTACCCCAAAGTCACAGACTCCATTCACAAACTAACAGACCACAAAACCATGGTTGTCACATCACAAAAACCGGTGGTTACCACTAAAATAGGGCACAGAGAAACTGGTTACAAAAGAGCAGCTGCTCAGCATTTTCAGTAACCATAAATGAACCATTATATTTTCTGGTTTGAAAGATGATTTCTGGGATGTCATGAGAATCTCATATCTCTCAGAAAAGATTACTCTCTTTAAGATAAGACTGACATGGGATAATTCATGATAATACCAGAACTCATGAATGATAAGTTTATGACAAATCAATCACATTCTTTTATTACCTTTTTCTGCTTATTTCATGTTATTTGTCTTCTTTTTTTTTTTTTCAAAGTGGGAATCTTTCATAATTTTGTAAGTTTTTACTTTTGTTTATCACAACCAACTTGGTAGTTTTTGCATCAATAATAAAGTTGGTCATGCAACATTCAACAATAAACATCATTTTATCCACAATTCAACAGGCAACTTGGTAAGAGACTGAGCTGTCATCTTTGTTGTTTTCTGATAAATATTTCTTACACAGAAACGGCATCTGCCCAAATTTGTTACCCGAGTCGGCTGTTTACTACAAAACACTGCTCATGTCCCACAACTGAAAAAAGATGATAATAAGAAAGAAAATGAGAAGCTAGCATTCGTCATCATCATCATCATTATTATCATCCTAAACACATGGCATTTTGGAAGTTTTTTTTTTTTTTTCATATTTCCACTTTCCAACTCTACAAGTAGTACAGTCCTTCAAGTGAACATCTATTTATATCTTTCATGCACAGGCTGGCTGGCATACTCTGATGTGCTCTGCCTTTCAAACTGATACTTTTTGCATCTACTGGCATTTTCTTCAACTCAATTTCAAGCAGCCGGATTGATTGAAGTATTATGACACCTGGAATCAAATCTGCTGACTTCAGCATGTCCACTGTCCACTCTAATGAAATTTATGCGCACAAATAACGTAAGCAATAATTTAGTGGAGAAAATGCTGCAAAATACTTTGGTAAAACAACAAAAGTGGAGATGTCAGAGACAAAGTGGAGAAAAGGAGAGTGATAATAAGAAAGAAAGAAAGAAAGAAAGCAAGAAAGAAAGAAAGAAAGAAAGAATCACTCAACTGTAGCAAATGAGGATACTGCCAATGAATAAATTAAAATTAGATGCCTTATACTTTTGCTAATTCTATCTGCTGCCTTGCCCGCTGGCCTTGGCTATCATGTTTTCCCACAGTTCCCTGCTTCAGGTGCTAATTATAAGCTGTGCAGGTCAGTTTTTTGGTCCGGCATTTTCTCTCTGTGTCCACCTCAGTCTCTTCTGCCTTCTATCTTTCCTGTTGTCACAATGTATTCTAGCCTGCCTCACTACAGAATGTGTCCTAAGAATCTGGATTGTCTTTTTCTGATTTTTTATGTAGCTAATTAGTGAACTGAAATACAGATCCAGATTCATTAACAATCCATCAGACAAACTCAGTTCGAGGCAGGTCCTGTACACAGGCAGTGGCTTGAATCATAGCAGAAATCAGCGATTCGCAGTCACTTTCATCTATGTTCCTGGGCACGTAGGTATCCAGGGAAATGAGAGAGCTGATAGGCTGGCTGCCTCTGCCACCATCGCATGATGGACAATGACTTGATCAAGCTGATATTGTTAATGTACTCGGAGAGATAGGCAGAGTGGAGGACTTCAAGGGCAGTGAATCCACATCACTGCTCAGACTGATATAGATGGGAATACAGATTGGCATGGCCAGGAACTAGAGGTAAATTGGACATGTGAGACAACCGGTCAACCAACACAGGACAGGCACTATCAGCCCCAGGACACTGACGGATATGTTAAGCGGGGGATCTGAGCACCTATGGACATGTCTGGAATGCAATGATGATGACCCAGACCATAAACCACAGACAAACTCAGTTATGACGTAATGTAAAAACATAATCTCATAACTGTGTCAATACATATAAGTTGCTTTTTTTTATTGTTGAATTTATAAAAATCTTTCTTTGACTGTCATCCACCTGTTTGCAGGCAATGTTAAGAACATCTTAAAATTTGGGCATTCAATCCAGATGACAAGTGGGTCACAGATATCTGAATTCCTCTTGCAGCTACTGGGACTAGGATTGTCTGCAAGCTCTGACACTAAGTGGAACACTGTAATTCCTACCCTGACACTAAGTGGAACACTGTAATTCCTACCCTGACACTAAGTGGAATACTGTAATTCCTACACTGACACTAAGTGGAATACTGTAATTCCTACACTGACACTAAGTGGAATACTGTAATTCCTACCCTGACACTAAGTGGAACACTGTAATTCCTACCCTGACACTAAGTGGAATACTGTAATTCCTACCCTGACACTAAGTGGAATACTGTAATTCCTACCCTGACACTAAGTGGAATACTGTAATTCCTACCCTGACATTAAGTGGAACACTGTAATTCCTACCCTGACACTAAGTGGAATACTGTAATTCCTACCCTGACACTAAGTGGAATACTGTAATTCCTACCCTGACACTAAGTGGAATACTGTAATTCCTACCCTGACACTAAGTGGAACACTGTAATTCCTACCCTGACACTAAGTGGAATACTGTAATTCCTACCCTGACACTAAGTGGAATACTGTAATTCCTACCCTGACACTAAGTGGAACACTGTAATTCCTACCCTGACACTAAGTGGAACACTGTAATTCCTACCCTGACACTAAGTGGAACACTGTAATTCCTACCCTGACACTAAGTGGAATACTGTAATTCCTACCCTGACACTAAGTGGAACACTGTAATTCCTACCCTGACACTAAGTGGAACACTGTAATTCCTACCCTGACACTAAGTGGAACACTGTAATTCCTACCCTGACACTAAGTGGAATACTGTAATTCCTACCCTGACACTAAGTGGAACACTGTAATTCCTACCCTGACACTAAGTGGAATACTGTAATTCCTACCCTGACACTAAGTGGAATACTGTAATTCCTACCCCATTAGCCAACCTGAAACAGCATTCCAGCTGCTTCATGAAGACATGCAAGAAGCTGGGCAGTCACCTCTAGCTACTGACCCTGCCTGCTACATCACTCTAGTATAGCCATCTCCAAAGAATTATCTGAATACTACTGGATACTAGATAAGACCATCTTTCTCATCGCAACATATGCCTGTGAGACCTGGACACTTAACAAAACATCTGAGAAACACATAAATGCCTTTGAATGTAAATGCTACAGAAGAGTTCTTCAAATATTATGGACACAAAAAAGAACAAATATATCCATACTACAAGAAATTAATATTGAAGAAGGCTGGCTAGTAAAGAGGATTAAACAAAGAAAACTTAATATTTTGGACACATTAAATGTCATGATAATCTAGAGAAGACCATCTTGGAAGGATATATAATGGGGAAAAGAAAGAGAGGAGACCAAGGCGAAGATGGTTGCAAGACATGGTTGATGATCTGCAAATGGATGCATCAGCAGCAGGCCATCTTGCTCACAACCGAGAGCCTACAGGAGGGCTGTTAGGGAGACAAAGTTCCGCAAGGGACATGCAAATGACTGACTGACTAGATAAGACCAAGATCTATTGCTGGTCTCTGTCAGCTGCTTCATTATATCAGGGGCAAGCCCATAAGTGTTCTGTATATTTCATCAGGATATCCT
Organism: Achatina immaculata; assembly: GCA_009760885.1. Taxonomy (NCBI): domain Eukaryota; kingdom Metazoa; phylum Mollusca; class Gastropoda; order Stylommatophora; family Achatinidae; genus Lissachatina; species Lissachatina immaculata. The sequence goes on along the minus strand of CM019707.1, from coordinate 35,767,780 downwards.
TTAGTGGTTTTACTGATATGATTTCAATAATGTGTTGATTATAAACTGTTTGTGTTCTAGCGCACAACACCGATTTACTTCAACTTCCTCTAACCACATGTAAGGGGGCGGGGAATGCATGGTATGTACTTTCAAGGAAGGATTTTGAGCTGGATCTTTGATTTGTGGTTCGAAAGACTGATATATGTCTTTGATTTGCTGTTCGAAAGACTGATATATGTCTTTGATTTGCTGTTCGAAAGACTGATATATGTCTTTGATTTGCTGTTCGAAAGACTGATATATGTCTTTGATTTGCTGTTCGAAAGACTGATATATGTCTTTGATTTGCTGTTCGAAAGATTGATATATGTCTTTGATTTGCTGTTCGAAAGATTGATATATGTCTTTGATTTGTGGTTCGAAAGATTGATATATGTCTTTGATTTGTGGTTCGAAAGATTGATATATGTCTTTGATTTGCTGTTCGAAAGATTGATATATGTCTTGTTTGTCCAATTTGATGTTCTCATGCAGGTTAGCCTGTGCTGCTAAGCTGATCAGCCCCTTCACTGCCAGCAACTCCTGAATGTCCCGGACATGTACAGCCATGTGATGCTCTGGAAATTATCTGAATAGTTATAGAAAGTAACTAAGTCTGACCTTCATAACATTATCTTTGCCTGTTGTCAGCAACACCTTCCGTGACTCATCCAAATGCAGGTGTACAATACTGTGTTTCAAATCATGAAATGTAGCATGAGGAGTCTTGCTGGAGATGGAGATTGACAAAGAAATGCAACATGTTAAAAACAATGGTGAACAATATACAATCAGTCAGTTATTCTTGTATAAAACTAGATGAACATTTTGTGATATCATAAAATTAGTCACAGTTCTCAAATGAATCACCATGTGGGAGTTGAATCTACAACGCTGCGTGGATTAAGCTGCTATGTCAAAACCGGTTAATGGACCAGTAATGTCTCTTTAAAATCACAACAAAGTCTCCGATCAGTAATTCTGGCTTTTAGAACTGAAATTTCATCTCAGAGTACTTTATCTGCTTTTTCACGCCATCTGGGAGTTATGTTTCTTGTGCCACCTGGGATTTATGCTTCTTGCTACACCTGAGATTTATGTTTCTTGTGCCACCTGTGATTTATGCTTCTTGCTACAACTGAGATTTATGTTTCTTGTGCCACCTGGGATTTATGCTTCTTGTGCCAAGTGAGATCTATGTTTCTAGTGCTACCTGGGATTTATAGTTCTTGCTACATCTGAGATTTATGTTTCTAGTTTCACCTGGGATTTGTGTTTCCTGTGCCACCTGAGATTTATACTTCTTGCCACAACTGAGATTTATGTTTCTAGTGCCACCTGGGATTTTTGTTTCTAGTGTCACCTGGAATTTATGCTTCCTGTGCCACCTGTGATTTATGTTTCTTGCAACACCTGAGATTTATTCTTCTAGTACCAGCTGGGAGTTATGCTTCTTATGACACCTGGGATTTATGGATGAGCTACAATTCAATCCTTATGTTTAGCAGTAGACGTGACTTGAAGCATATGAAAAGGGGAGATAAATGAAATAACTGTAAAAGAAAAAGCAAAAACAAAACTGCTCACTCTTCTGGTGTGATCTCCTCAAAACAGCTGTCACAAACTCGAACCTCGTACTCGTAGCCCATAAGTGGAATGGTGGACAATTTACTACAGCAGGCATGACAAAGCGCCTTGCCACAACGACGGCAGTGATGCTGCGGAAATAATGCCCTTAACTTTTTTAATGCTGATGGCGTCAATTAGTAACACACACGAAATAGTATATAAGTATATAAAACTAAGTATATAACTATACACTGAGCTGATGCAATAAAGTAAGTTCATACATGACATACGTTATTTCTTCCTCATCCCTTTTTCCTTACATATTTGCTTTGATTTATTCAGCACAAACATCATTTGAGCTTCATCAGCGCAAACTTATTTTTAATTTATTCAACAAACATGACTACCTAAAGTTCACTACCACAAACTCTTGTTTCTGAGTTTTGTTCATATATTCCATCATTTATAATTTGTTGCTTTCTATCTACTTTCTCTGAAAGTACTTTTTTTTTATCTATGTAATCTGAATGTGATTTTTTTTTAACCCCCACAACAGGTCATTGGCAATTAAATTTAGAGATAAAATGGATGATACAGTTTGCCTTCTTATTTAAAAAATGGATAAGAAAATATAAAGTCTTTTACTCACCTGCCTCATCCCAACTTTTTTGTCTGACCACATCTTACGAAAATTCCAAAAGAATGGAGCATCACACTTTTGACACACATCACTGTCAATCCATTCAGGTGTCTGATAAAGATTTACACAACATTCCATTCAGGTGTCTGATAAAGATTTACACAACATTCCGGTGTCTGATAAAGATTTACACAACATTCAGGTGTCTGATAAAGATTTACACAACACTCCATTCAGGTGTCTGATAAAGATTTACACAACATTCAGGTGTCTGATAAAGATTTACACAAGAAAATAAATGAAAGAAAACAAGACAGCAAACAACTGCTGAAACTGGACAGCAACATAAAACAGCCTGTTACAGAGCAGATGCTTGTAAATTCCTCATATGGCAACAGCTTAACTGTAAACCTCTAAATTCAAAAGTTATAAGCACAAAAACCAAGTTAAGATTATTCAATTCAAATGTAATACCCAGTCTCATTTATGCACATGAAAGCTGGAAAACAACAAAAGAAATAGAGAAGAAATTAGACTCTTCTGAAAACAAATGTCTAAGGAAAATACTTGGCATCAACTGGAACGAATTCAAGAACAATGCAGAGATAAGGCAGATGACTGAACAACAATCAGTCTCATGGGTGATCAGGAAAAGGAGATGGACATATGTTGGTCATGTGATGAGAAAAACAGTCAGAGAATCAAAACAATCTATCAAGTGGAACACAACAGGCCAAAGAAAAATAGGTTGACCATGTGAAACTCTAAAGAGGACATTGTTAAGAGAGACCAGTTTAGTTAAAATCCCTTGATGGGGTTGAGAAGCTCGCCAAAAACAGCAAAACTTGATGAACTACTTTGCGAGCCCTATGTGACATTTAACAGCATGGGAAGGATAAAAGATAAGATATAAGATGGTAAAGGTAAAAGGTATCCTTAAGGCATATTGGGAAATATGGTGTTAGGCTCGTATTTTCCATGACCTTCAGCACATGAAACTGCGATGTGGTCAGTATGACACCTGGCCGCTTTACCTCCCAAGATTCCTCTGGTTCACATTTTTAGAGACTGGGTGAACCTTGGGACCTTTTTGGTGTGTACCAGAAAAAAATCCCACTGCTGGGACTGAACCCAGTACCACCGGATTAGTTAACTATGCAGCTAACCAGACCTTCAGGTCATGGTATAAGAAATATTTTATACTAAATCCAACATGACCACAGAATACCACTTAGCACACGTTATAATGATGAATAGTGGAACGCAGCTAACATATATAGTACTGATAACCTCTTCTGTCTCATGAGGTAAAAATAATATTGGTGCCAATTCACTGACAAGTCTTGCTTTGCTGAAACTAGGCACATGTGGCTAAAAATAGCTACCATGATTTCCTCCTTGCTGAACCATTATAACAGTTTATAGCAGTGACTAGTAAAAGGCATGCAGCAGCAGCAGGCCATCTTGCTCACAACCGAGAGGCCTACAGGAGTGCTGTTTGGGAGGCAAAGTTCCGCAAGGGACATGCAAAGGAATGAATGAATGATGAGTAAAAGGCAGAACATGTTAAGACACTGTTAGCACTGGGGTGTATAAACTAGGAAAAAAGCATTACTAATCAACAAGCACATGGTTGTGATGTTTCAGTCTGACCTCAATCATACATGAATGCAATGTAAAAAGTAGGAATGGAAAAAAAATAGAATAAAATAAATGGAGCACAGAGAAAGTTTAAACTTTTATTTTTATTGGATCTTCTCTCTCTTTTTCTTCATCCTGTGTGTTTTTGTATGATTAAGGTGCAAACCAAAACATCACAAATGTTGTGTGCTTGTTGATTAATAAAGTGGTTCCTACATTTTCCCTAGTTTATGCATTTTGCTGCAGCAGTGGCTTGGTGTATACTTAGTTTTATTTACTTATCTACTGATTATTCATGTGTTAGCACCAGAGGCGTGGAAATCTTGGAACACGTTAGGACATTCTTAGATATGACACAACAGAATGTCTTAGCATGTCCATAGCAGTGAGTAGGTTAAGTAAGTCCAGTTTGAATCTTCTTCTTACATCCTTCCTGTGCTGCTAAATGTGACACAGGGCCCGCATGGTAGTTCACCAAGATTTCCTGTCTTCGGCGAGTTTTCAATCTCATCAAGGGATGACATGTACACTGAACTGGCCTCTCTTAACAGTCCTCTTTAGAGTTTCATGTGGTCAACCTATTTTTCTTCGGCCTGTTGTGTTCCACTTTACAGCTTGTTTGGGGATCCTCTGATTGTTTCTTCTCATGATATGACCAACATATGTCCATCTTCTTTTTCTGATCACCCATGAGACAAGTTGTTGTTTGTTCATCTGTCTTATCTCTGCATTGTTCTTGAATTCGTTCCACTTTATATCGAGTATTTTCCTTGGCCATTTGTTTTCAAAAGAGTCTAATTTCTTATCTATTTCTTTAGTTGTTTTCCAGCTTTCACATGCATAAATGAGGGTGGATATCACATCTGAATTGAATAATCTTAACTTGGTTTTTGTGCTTATAACTTATGAATGCCATACGTTCTTGATTTCTTGAAGGTCGATGCTGCTTTTACAATTTGAATTCTAACTTCCTTTCTGCTGTCACCATCCTGGTCTATGTAGCTGCTGAGATATGCAAAATGGTTTACTTCTTCAACAGATGTTCCTTCTACATATATTTGTCCTTTGTGGTTAATGAGAAGTTTCATTATTTTTTATTTTTCCTTGTTAATTTCAAGTCCTATTTTACTAGCCATTGAAAACAGGGTATATGTTTTTACTTGCATTGATTTCACACTGTCACTAATAAGAGTTATGTCATCTGCAAAATCAAGATCTTAGTCCTGCTATATTATTATTAAAATGTAATTTATATGATTAAAATGAACAAAAACATGTAAAAATACACGAAGAACATTTTTAAAAGACCTAAAATGGTAATTTAAAACAATCAGTTGACTTTTACTTGATAACTGTCACTTTTTCTCATTTGTATGTAAGCGGGCATGTACTAGTTGATTTAGATGCAGTCCAACATTCAGTTTCTGCACACAGTCATGGCCCATGAGCCCAGCCAAGTTGGATACCCCCCAGGTCTAAATTACGTTTAGTTGTCATTGTATTTTAGGTTCATTAAGAAAATAATTCACTGATCCTTTTTGTCCTTTTACAAAATTTATGAAGTTTTCTTGTTTTATTTGTTATATTTCATCTTTCTTGGTAGAGGTTTACAGTTAAGATGAGTGCCATGTTCTCAAGATTCTTGAAGGTCGATGCTGCTTTTGTAATTCTAAATCTAACTTCCTTTCTGGTGTCACCATCCTGGTCTATGTAGCTGCCAAGGTATGCAAACTGGATAATTTCTTCAACATCCGTCCCTTCTATGTATATTTTTCCTTTTTGAATAATAGAAAGTTTCATTATAATTATTTTTGTTTCGTCCTTGTTAATTTCAAGTCCTATTTTGCTAGCCAGTGAAGACAGGCTATCTGTTTTTTCTTGCATGGAATTCACATTGTTACTGATAAGAATTATGTCATCAGCAAAATCAAGATCTTCTCATTGGGTCCCATGTACCCAGTCAATACCTGTGTTACCTGTGCAGCATTTTTTCATTATGAAGTCTATTGCAATTTTTTTTAAAAAGCAAAGGAGAAAGTCATGATAATCTAGAGGATACATAATTGGAAAAAGAAAGAGAGGAAGACTAAGGCGAAAATGGCTGCAAGACATCGTTGATGATCTGCAAATGGATGCATCAGCAGCAGGCTATCTTGCTCACAACTGAGAGGCCTACAGGAGTGCTGTTAGGGAGGCAAAGTTCCACAAAAGTCATTCAAAGGAGAAAGTATACATGCCTGTTTCAATCTGGAACCATGTGCTCATTCCTTCTTCTGTGTTGACTGTACAAACATATCCGTTGTAGAGGTCCTTAATGATGTTAACAGTTTTAGATGGCATTCCATATGGACTTAAAAATCCACAATGAATCTCTGTGTATGGTATCAAGTGCCTTTTTAAAGTCTATGAAGGTCAGTATTAATGGTTTCTGCTTTTCAATATGTTCTTCAAGTATTATTCTTAGAGTAAAGATCTGATGGAGACAGCTTTTCCCTTTTTGAAACCATGCTTGTTCTTCTCTCATTGTGGTATCCACTATATCTTTAAGTCTATTCAAAATGACCTTGTAAAATACTTTTGACACAACTGATATTAAGGTTACTCCTCTCCAATTATTGCAGCCACTAAGGTTGCCTTTAGCTGATATTTTAACAATAATTCCTTTTTTTCATTTAGAAGGGACCTTTTCTTCTTTCCAAATTTTATTAAACATTCTGTTTCATGTTGTCACTTTTGATAGCTTTTAACATTTTGAGTGTTATTTCATCTTCACCAGTAGCTTTGTTGTTAGACATTAGATTCACTGCTGTCTCAATTTCATGCAATGTAATTTCATCTAGGTTGACATTTAGCTGTGATATTGGTAAGTCGGTTTCAAGGTTTATCACTTCTTTTGGGTGTGGTCGATTAAGTATTTCTTGGAAGTGTTCATTCCATCTTTGCTTTTGGTCTTTACTTGATGTTAATAGGGTTCCAGTTTTGCTAAGGATTGGTCTTTCTTTAGATGTAATAGTACTTGTTAGCCTCTTTTGTATGTTATATAAAGTTTTCCTGCTTTCTCTGCCTCTTTCACCATATTGTCTATGTATTCTCTTTTATCCCTTCTTGCTGAACTTTTTACTTTATTGTCCATTTCTTTGTATGTTGCTTTTGCCAAATCTTTTCCAAGATCTGTCTTTACATTCAACATGGCTAATTTGGCTGCTCGTCTTTCATGTATGTACCTCCATGTGTTTTCCAATATCCATGCCTTTCTATTTGTTGTTTGCAGTCTAGCACTTGCTTTTGCTGCTGTGATTATGGCTGTGCTGTAAGAATTCCATAATTCATCTATACCTACCTCCTCTGCTTCACTGAGTGTTGTGAAATGATTGGTAAATTCTAGGTTGAAATTACTGTTTGTATATTCTTCCTATAGACTGCAACTGTTTATCTTTCTGAGTATCAATTTCTTATGTTGGTTTCCCAGTTTTAGTCTTATTTTTCCTTTACACAGGTTGTGGTTACTGTTGATATCTGCACATCTATATGCTCTTACATCTATCAGAGATGTTCTGAACTGCTTTCTGATACAAAAGTGATCAATCACTTTACCTTCATCATGACTTGGAACAGATTTGTACAGAAACTCTTGGACTTCCTACAAAGGCTGATAGTGAAGAGGAAACTGAAATACATGGTTCTGTCAGTGAACAAGGTGATCAGAGCACTCAATGAAACACGTGGTTCTGTCAGTGAACAAAGTGATCAGAGCACTCAGTGAAACACGTGGTTCTGTCAGTGAACAAGGTGATCAGAGCACTCAGTGAAACACGTGGTTCTGTCAGTGAACAAGGTGATCAGAGCACTCAGTGAAACACATGGTTCTGTCAGTGAACAAGGTGATCAGAGCACTCAGTGAAACACATGGTTCTGTCAGTGAACAAGGTGATCAGAGCACTCAGTGAAACACGTGGTTCTGTCAGTGAACAAAGTGATCAGAGCACTCAGTGAAACACATGGTTCTGTCAGTGAACAAAGTGATCAGAGCACTCAGTGAAACACATGGTTCTGTCAGTGAACAAAGTGATCAGAGCACTCAGTGAAACACGTGGTTCTGTCAGTGAACAAGGTGATCAGAGCACTCAGTGAAACACGTGGTTCTGTCAGTGAACAAGGTGATCAGAGCACTCAGTGAAACACGTGGTTCTGTCAGTGAACAAGGTGATCAGAGCACTCAGTGAAACACGTGGTTCTGTCAGTGAACAAGGTGATCAGCACTCAGTGAAACGTGGTTCTGTCAGTGAACAAAGTGATCAGAGCACTCAGTGAAACACGTGGTTCTGTCAGTGAACAAGGTGATCAGAGCACTCAGTGAAACACATGGTTCTGTCAGTGAACAAGGTGATCAGAGCACTCAGTGAAACACGTGGTTCTGTCAGTGAACAAGGTGATCAGAGCACGCAGTGAAATACATGGTTCTGTCAGTGAACAAGGTGATCAGAGCACTCAGTGAAATACATGGTTCTGTCAGTGAACAAGGTGATCAGAGCACGCAGTGAAATACATGGTTCTGTCAGTGAACAAGGTGATCAGAGCACGCAGTGAAATACATGGTTCTGTCAGTGAACAAGGTGATCAGAGCACGCAGTGAAACATGGTTCTGTCAGTGAACAAGGTGATCAGAGCACTCGGTGAAACACATGGTTCTGTCAGTGAACAGGTGATCAGAGCACTCAGTGAAACGTGGTTCTGTCAGTGAACAAGGTGATCAGAGCACGCAGTGAAATACTGGTTCTGTCAGTGAACAAGGTGATCAGAGCACTCAGTGAAACACGTGGTTCTGTCAGTGACAAGGTGATCAGAGCACTCAGTGAAACACGTGGTTCTGTCAGTGAACAAGGTGATCAGAGCACTCAGTGAAACACGTGGTTCTGTCAGTGAACAAGGTGATCAGAGCACTCAGTGAAACACGTGGTTCTGTCAGTGAACAAGGTGATCAGAGCACTCAGTGAAACACGTGGTTCTGTCAGTGAACAAGGTGATCAGAGCACGCAGTGAAACACGTGGTTCTGTCAGTGAACAAGGTGATCAGAGCACGCAGTGAAATACATGGTTCTGTCAGTGAACAAGGTGATCAGAGCACGCAGTGAAATACATGGTTCTGTCAGTGAACAAGGTGATCAGAGCACGCAGTGAAATACATGGTTCTGTCAGTGAACAAGGTGATCAGAGCACGCAGTGAAATACATGGTTCTGTCAGTGAACAAGGTGATCAGAGCACGCAGTGAAATACATGGTTCTGTCAGTGAACAAGGTGATCAGAGCACGCAGTGAAACACGTGGTTCTGTCAGTGAACAAGGTGATCAGAGCACTCAGTGAAACACGTGGTTCTGTCAGTGAACAAGGTGATCAGAGCACTCAGTGAAACACGTGGTTCTGTCAGTGAACAAGGTGATCAGAGCACGCAGGCCCAGTCCTGAACATGAAACGGATGGCAATAATGAAAAGGCTGAAAATAAATGAACACTTGTCAAAACATTCTTTACTTCGATCGTCTGTGTTTAGTGGAATTCTGTCTTATTGTATTATCTTATCAATGTCTTATCAATTATCATGTGTTTAGTGGAATTCTGTCTTATCATATTATCTTATCAATGTCTTATCAATTATCACTTTTGAGAATGTTGCACTTCTCAGTCAGCGACACTGACACCTGTGGTAAACGACTTTTCAGAGACATTTTGCACCAAGAGAATCATCAATATCAAAGCAAAAGGTGAAAGTGTGTTGTGTGTGCAAAAAACAAAAGATGACAGGAAACAATAAATATGTCATTTTACATGTGTGTTACATATTTTGAAACACTTTCCGATATTGAGATATAACAAAAACAATACTGAGGAATTTAAAAAAAAATTTTATGTAAAAATCATTCACTTAAGAAGTTTAAGACATCAAGAAGATAAATAATAATATGTGACATGAATGGGGGGGGGGGGGAATATAATAATATGTGACATGAACGGAATATAATAATATGTGACTTAAATGGAAGAAATAATATAATAATGTGTGGCTTGAATGGGAAAAAATAATATAATATGTGACTTCTTCTTCTTCTTCTTCGTTCACTTCTACCACCAAAAACCGCACTGTGAACCTACTGAATTCACGCATGTGGTCCTCGTTAGGTCCCGTGGTCCCCTGTGTGGTCCAAAATAGACCACACGAGTTCCACGAAAGGACCACAAGGTGTTCAGAGTATCACAGTGCTTTAGCCTGTATTCTTGGTGGGTCTCGGAAGCGGGATTGCGTGACACCGTGGTTTTCATTGCACCAGTTTGGTCTAGGGTTGGACTTTCTCACCGGAAGACCTCGACGTGTTTGGAATATCAGTGCATCCCCGCTGGGTGAGAGGCGTTAGCCCACCCAGGCCAGAGTTGGACTTTCTCACCGGAAAACCTCTACGTGTTTTGAGATACCCATGTATCACTGCCGGGTGAGAGGTGGTTACCCATCCAGTCCAGGGTTGGACTTTCTCACCAGAAAACCTCAGCGTGATTAGGATACGCAGACATCCCCGCCGGGTGAGAGGTGGTTGCCTATCTAGACTTCCCTGGTCCAGTGTCTCCGACTTCAGCATTTTGCAGTCGTGGCCGCTACCCTTCCTAGTTGTGACCAGGATGGAGCTTTTGTCCAGGAGGATGAATCCTCGCCACTAGTGACTTCTACCCCTGGGTTGAGCCGGTTTAGGCATTATCCCAGTATGGGCGTGTTTGGGACGGGACGGACCTCTAGGGCAGAGGTACTGTGACATTCATAGCCTTCAAGATTCACCCCTGGTATGAGCCGGTTTAGGCAAAATTCACCAGTATGGGTGGTTATCAGGCGTTACCGACCTCTAGAGCGGAGGTGGCATGACATGTCTAGCCATCGAGTTCGACCCCTGGTGTGTGCCGGTTTAGGCATATTTCACCAGTGTAGGTGTATTTCGGACGTAGGCGGCCTCTAGAGCAGAGGTGCCGTGGTATAGTTCTCGTAGCGATACTACTGGACATATCAGCTTAAACTTCACTTTCCACCACCTTTTCCCATCGGCGCCGCACAGCAACCTTTATTTCCGCATTTACTTCCTTAACCGGGAGGAGCTTCACTCCACGCACGGCATTTGAAAAGTTAAGCCAGCAGTGACTTAACCTCTGGGACAGGCTGGTTCATGCATTTCACCCGATATGACTGCATTTAGGACGTGGCTGACCTCCAGACCAGAGGTGCCGTGATTTGACTGTTTGCTTCGCTTTATTCTTTCAACCACCTTTTCCGCAGTGATGCTGCGCGGCAACCTCATCTGCAAATTTCTTCATTGGCCGGGAAGAGCACCGCTCCACGCACGGCAGCTGAAGATCTCGCCAACAGCGAATATGTGACTTGAATGGGGGGAAAATAATAATACGTGACTTAAATAGGAAAAAAATAATATAATAATGTGACTTGAATGGGAAAAAATAGTATAATAATATGTGACTTCAATGGGAAAAATAATATAATAATATGTGACTTCAATGGGGGAAAAAAATACAATATGTGACTTCAATGGGAAAAAATAATAAAATAATATGTGACTTCCACGAGAAAAAAAATAATATAATAATATGTTACTTCCATGGGAAAAAATAATATAATAATATGTGACTTCCATGGGAAAAAAATAATATAATAATATGTGACTTGAATGGGAAAAAAATATGTGACTTCCATGGGAAAAATAATATAATAATATGTGACTTCAATGGGAAAAAATATAATAATATGTGACTTGAATGGGAAAAAAATATAATAATATGTGACTTGAATGGGAAAAAATATAATAATGTGACTTGAATGGGAAAAAATAATATAATATGTGACATGAATGAGGAAAAAAAATAATCACAAACAGTTTTGATAAGTCTTAGATTTTCAGATGACATAAACAAGTTTTCAGCACCAGGGGAAAGCACTGCAAAGCACTGCACTTGAGGTCAGCATAGTAGCACAAAAAATTAAAGACCAAAATACAAAATTTAAAAAGTGAAATACAACATTCAAACTAGATCTACTTAAAGAGTGAATACAAAATTCAAACTGGATTTATTCAAAAAGTGAAATACAACATTCAAACTGGATCTATTTAAAAGTGACTAAGTGTCCTACATTATATGGGGCAGTCCTGTATTTTAAAGATTTGTCTTTGGAATTACTTTAGAACATGAACCATACTGTTCCATATCTTCATCTCTGATTGCCATATATTCGGAAATATCCAAAATTTTAAAAATTATGCTAGTGGAAATATTAGTTTGAAGAAAAATTCACTCTGCAAAGAAGTATAAGAAGTAGGCTTGATTGCCACATTGGTAATTAAAGTTATAAACCTAGGCTACCGATTGAAAGCATGGACTTAAATTTAAATTTATCGTCACACCTCTATCCTATATTGAAAACTGAACCATAAAAACACTCATAATGTGAGCAATATCTTTTGTCTCCCTGGAACTGCAAGCTGATGTTCTCTGCAGCTGATGTAGCTAAGATGCTGAGGTACAATATCATGTCAGCTTGGCAGCAGGTCATGTCAGCTTGGCAGCAGGTTATGTCAGCTTGGCAGCAGGTCATTTCAGCTTGGCAGCAGGTCATGTCAGCTTGGCAGCAGGTTATGTCAGCTTGGCAGCAGGTCATGTCAGCTTGGCAGCAGGTTATGGCAGCCATATTTTTCAGTCCCTGGGTGATGTGTTCTACCTCTTTACCAGACTCTTAATACCATGAGGTCTACGGTGATCCCTACTTCATTTGCCAGACTAAGTCCATTACTGGGTGTACCAAAGGAGAGGAGGGACAGGGTCTTGGTGAACTATGGTTCACCAACCCTGATGTTAGCATGTCATCTGTGTTTGACTGACTGCCAGAAAGAACAGCTGTTAGATAGTCTCCCACATAACATTCAGCCTACAAATACCTGGCTTCAACATGCTCTGTTTGACAAGTTCTTCGAGTCTTCTGAGCTGTTCTATTATCACACTTTCCCTTTTCAGACATCACAGCTCCCGCTTGTCTGTTGCTACATCACACTAAAGTTAAACTAGTTCTGCTCTAGATATGCTGTAGAAGTTTATCACAGATCTCTCCTCTCATACATCTTCCAGTACTAGTCCAGTTCCAGGTATATATCCCTACAAAAGTATAAGCCTACTACAGACAAACAGGTCTAGCAACTGATAGAAAAGATGAAGTGTGGGCAAGTATACATTTACTTACTTCCAGCCTCTTCACTGTCAAGTCCCATATGCCCAGCATACAGTCATCTGACCCAGTCAAGAGCTGATGAGCATTCTTTGCTTGGGCAAGACCCTGGACTTTTTCTCTGTCAGAATCAACATAAAGATCACAGTACTCCACAAAATTACTTCTATGAGTATTTGCTTTTATTTGTGATAAGACATAGTTCTGAGAGAATCTTGTGATAAGCGTCTAGTGCATGCCACAAGTTTAAGCACTGTTACCTCAAGGATCTCACAAGTCCCAAGCTAGCTGAGGGAAAATCAACAGCACAGGAATATGGCATCACTCTTATAACACAAGATCAAATAACAAATTATAATACACCTGCATCCTAAAATGTGAATCAAAATCAGTGCATGAAGTAAGCATTATTTTCTGTTTTATGTGTAATTATCTTTGAATAAAACATTCAAAGCATACCTTTCTTCGCTCCAACAAACTATAGCCCACAACAGAGAACTGGCAATCATTTCACCTTACTATTATTATGAGCTGTGCCAGAAGTGTTGGCAATCATTTCAACTTACTATTATTACAAGGGCAGATTCTGAGCGGTACATTGCTACTGAGCTGGGCATCTCCCAGGAACGTGTTCATGCCATTATTCACAATGATCTTCAAATGACAAATGTCTCTGCTTGATGGGTCCCGAAACTTTTGGAGATGATCACAAATGACAGCGTCTCGACATGTCAAGGGACAATCTTGGCCATTTTCTGTAGATCCTGAAAAGTTTCTTCAACAATTTGTGACTATGGATGAGACTTGGATTCATAATTTTCAACCAGAAACCAAAGAACAGTCAAAGCAGTGGAAACATCATGGATCCCCACCTCCAAAGAAAGCAAGGGTGGTTCTGTCTGCAGGCAAAGTGATGGATTCCATCTTTTGGGATTTGTGCTGTGCTAGAAATGTTGACAATAATTTCACCTTACTATTATTATGTGCTGTGCTAGAAATGTTGACAATAATTTCACCTTACTATTATTATGTGCTGTGCTAGAAATGTTGACAATAATTTCACCTTACTATTATTATGTGCTGTGCTAGAAATGTTGACAATCATTTCACCTTACTATTATTATGTGCTGTGCTAGAAATGCTGGCAATCATTTCACCTTACTATTATTATGTGCTGTGCTAGAAATGCTGGCAATCATTTCACCTTACAATCAATCGCCTGTATTGTTTGTGCTCCTTGTGACATACAGGCGATTGTAATTCTCTACTGTTCCAAGACCTAAGATAAGTCATTTACAATTTTTCATTCATTTTCGTTAACATAAAATTCATGTGAATCTATACTTTGCCTCCTCTCTCTGATTCTTCATTCTGTTTGATGAAGGCTCGTGCCGAGATGTCACAACTTTGTAATCATTAAATAATAAAGCTTTACTGCAGTGCTCTGTGTATAGTTGTATACACTAATTATTGTATGACATGTCCAAGTTCTCTAACTTCTGTCTTCTCATGACATGTCCAAGTTCTCTAACTTCTGTCTTCTCATGACATGTCCAAGTTCTCTAACTTCTGTCTTCTCATGACATGTCCAAGAAAATTTGGACTTTTTCTTATAATTTTAACTAGTTTTCATTGTTCTGAAACATCTTTGAGGAGCTCTTTGTTTTTCTGCCTGTCCAGGCTACTTGTTTCATTGTTCACTAAAACCACGTCTCTGTTGCTTGTCCAGTTTCTTTCTGATCTTTTTGTTGAGTGTCCAAGTTTCACAATCATATAGCAACTATTACCTACTGTAGCAAACATTTTTACATGATGTAATGTAAACCACATTTTGGATTCTCAAAATGTCTTCCTTCACATGAAGAAATCTTATCTTATATCCTTCCCGGGCCGTTAAACATCACATAGGGCTCGCAAGGTAGTTCGCCAATTTTTCCTGTCTTCGGCGAGTCTTTCAACCTCATCAAGGGATTTTATGCCTGTTAATTGGCCTCTCTTAACAATGTCCTCTTCAGAGTTTCATGCGATCTGCCTCTTTTTCTTTGGCCTGTTGTGATCCACTTGATAGCTTGTTCTGGGATTCTCATCAAGTGACCAACATATGTCCATCTCCTTTTCCTGATCACCCATGAGACTGGTTGTTGTTCAGTCATCTGTCTTATCTCTGCATTGTTCTTGAATTTGTTCTACTTGATGCCGAGTATTTCCTTAGGCATTTGTTTTCAAAAGAGTCCAATTTCTTGTCTATTTCTTTAGTTGTTTTCCAGCTTTCGCATGCATAAATGAGGGTGGATATTACATTTGAATTGAATAGTCTTAACTTGGTTTTTGATAACATGAACAAATGCAAATGGTTTAAATAAATACTTGTATGTGGTATAATGCAAACACTTCATAAAGAATGTTAATATTATGAACATAAAACAAACTGGCTGCTCTGAAAAAAAAAAAAAAACAAAACAAAAGAAGGCAACGAACTTGTGTCCCTGCAACTCAAAGGCTGTTCCCTTTCTCCCTCCAATGTCCCAGACAATGACCGACTGATCAAAACTTCCGCTGAATAAGAGCTGCTTGTCAGGATCCCAGGACAGACACCGTATGCTGCCTGCAAAACAATCAACATTTCACTTTAAACAACAGCTTTATTTCAATTATAAAAACAACAGCTTTATTTCAATTATAAAAACAACATTTACCAATTTCAGCCATCAGAATAATTGGATTTTTTTTTTTTATTTTCCCCCTCACAATGTACTTAAAAAAAACATACAAACTTTTATGTCACCTGCAAGCAAAGAAACAAATATTCTTACACTTACTGTAATGCAAACTTTATCTGAAAAAAAAAAAACAAACAAAAATGGTGCTGTCCCCTCTAGCACATATCTCCATGTGGTAAATATAAACTAATCATATGTTTACATGCTGACTTCATCTTACACAATGTTCAATATGCTATAATGAACTTTGCTGTTATTTATAATGTCTTATTTGCTAATACATACTTGAGTTCTGAACTTGGCTATTACTTATATCTTCTTTGCTAATAAATACTTGAGTTCTGTACTTGGCTGTTACTTATACAACCAATGACAATTCTATCTTTTACTTTGTATATGATAGGACGTGGTAAGAAATGAAAGCGTGATCTGTCAGAAATTTGATGATGCTCCATCGCTACAAAATGCCTGCTTCTTCTTTTACTTTCATTTCTATGTCTGGCAACTAGCAGTGATTTCCTGACTATCTGCCCACAACTAGTTGTGACATTCTTGTATATCTGCCCACAACTAGCTGTGACTTCTTGTATATCTGCTCACAACTAGCAGTGATTTCCTGACTATCTGCCCACAACTAGCTGTGACATTCTGTATATCTGCTCACAACTAGCTGTGACTTCTTGTATATCTGCTCACAACTAACTGTGATTTCCTGTATATCTGCTCACAACTAGCTGTGATTATATCTGCTTGCAACTAGCTGTGATTATATCTGCCCACAACTAGCTGTGACTTCTTGTATATCTGCTCACAACTAGCTATGATTATATCTGCCCACAACTAGCTGTGATTATATCTGCCCACAACTAGCTGCTTCTTGTATATCTGCTTACAACTAGCTGTGATTGTATCTGCCCACAACTAACTGTGGCTTCTTGTATATCTGCTCACAACTAGCTGTGATTATATCTGCTCACAACTAGCTGTGACTTCTTGTATATCTGCTCACAACTAGCTGTGACTTCTTGTATATCTGCTCACAACTAGCTGTGACTTCTTGTATATCTGCTCACAACTAGCTGTGACTTCCTGTATATCTGCTCACAACTAGCTGTGATTTCTTGTATATCTGCTCACAATTAGCTGTGATTTCCTGTATATCTGCTCACAATTAGCTGTGATTTCCTGTATATCTGCTCACAATTATCTGTGGCTTCTTGTATATCTGCTCACAACTAGCAGTGGTTTCCTGTATATCTGCTCACAACTAGCAGTGATTATATCTGCTCACAACTAACAGTAATTATATCTGCTCACAACTAGCAGTGATTGTATCTGTCCACAACTAGCTGTGGTTTCCTGTATATCTGCTCACAACTAACAGTAATTATATCTGCCCACAACTAGCAGTGATTATATCTGCTCACAACTAGCAGTGATTATATCTGCTCACAACTAGCTGTGATTATATCTGCTCACAACTAGCAGAGATTATATCTGCTCACAACTAGCTATGATTATATCTGCTCACAACTAGCAGTGATTATATCTGCCCACAACTAGCAGTGATTATATCTGCTCACAACTAGCAGTGATTATATCTGCTTACAACTAGCTGTGATTATATCTGTCCACAACTAGCTGTGGTTTCCTGTATATCTGCTCACAACTAACAGTAATTATATCTGCCCACAACTAGCAGTGATTATATCTGCTCACAACTAGCAGTGATTATATCTGCTCACAACTAGCTGTGATTATATCTGCTCACAACTAGCAGAGATTATATCTGCTCACAACTAGCTATGATTATATCTGCTCACAACTAGCAGTGATTATATCTGCCCACAACTAGCAGTGATTATATCTGCTCACAACTAGCAGTGATTATATCTGCTTACAACTAGCTGTGATTATATCTGCTCACAACTAGCAGTGATTATATCTGCCCACAACTAGCAGTGATTATATCTGCCCACAACTAGCAGTGATTATATCTGCCCACAACTAGCAGTAGTTTCCTGTATATCTGCTCACAACTAACAGTGATTATATCTGCCCACAACTAGCAGAGATTTCCTGTATATCTGCTCACAACTAGCTGTGACTTCTTGTATATCTGCTCACAACTAGCAGTGATTATATCCGCTCACAACTAACAGTGATTATATCTGCCCACAACTAGCAGTGGTTTCCTGTATATCTGCTCACAACTAGCAGTGGTTTCCTGTATATCTGCTCACAACTAACAGTGATTACATCTGCCCACAACTAGCAGTGATTATATCTGCCCACAACTAGCAGTGGTTTCCTGTATATCTGCCCACAACTAGCAGTGATTTCCTGTATATCTGCTGACAACTAGCAGCGGTTTCCTGTATATCTGGCCACAACTAGCTGTGATTTCCTGTATATCTGCTGACAACTAGATTACTGTGTTACATCATAATATCTACAAAAATAAACCACACCACCTCTACCTGGCAAAAAATCCTATATTTACTGTCAACTAAAGGCCCTAGCAAGCCAGTAACAGCACACACCAACCAAGCTGGAAACGAGTGCCCTCTTTGTAAACATATATTACACAATATGAGTCATATGTAGACATAAAACCTTGTATTACTGCCAGCTTATGGCCCTAGCAAGCCAGTAACAGCACACACCAACCAAGCTGGAAACGAGTGCCCTCTTTGTAAACATATATTACACAATATGAGTCATATGTAGATATAAAACCTTGTATTACTGCCAGCTTATGGTCCTGACAAGCTAATAATAGTACACACCGACCAGACTGAAAACCACTGCATTTTTTAAAAAAATACATCACATTATATATATTTTTTTTTATCTACACACAGGAAAAGCAGAAATTAGTTGAGATTAATTATCAAATTATTTATTATTATTTTAAGAAATAAACTTCATGAAGTTAATAATGTACTCATACATATATAAGCAAAAAAAAAAGTTATTGATGAAGTAGATAATAAAACATATCTGCACATTTACAGAACATGAAGGAAAGTTTAAAACTGCAATAACTTTGTTATCAAGCCCACAATAAGCATTATGCTGGAGTGAAAACAATCCAATACCACCTGCAAACCACAGTTATAAATCTTCAAAACAGAAAAAAAAAAGATATATACCATAAACACAGGATCAATATCTGGGACTAACACAAAAGACTAACTCTGCATGCATGTGGTGAAGGTAGTGCCCTGTAAGAGTAGCCTAAATACTGGGCAACACTGGGTAACTTAATACTCTCTCTTTACCACACTCTGACAAAGCTACACAAAAAAAAAAGTTTACTGTGGCTTGGTCTGTCACTAAAAGATAAAATGATGAAAATAGTGCTAAAAACATTTATAATACACCAGACAAAATAGGTAAGTACAAACAGTCTTTGTGCTACGAACATTTATAATACACTGGACAAAATAGGTAATGATAAACAGTCTTTGTGCTAAGAACATTTATAATACACCAGACAAAACAGGTTTCCCTTGCTTCTGTTTCTGTAGCAGTCTGATAGTTTTTTTACCAAATATGGTTGCTGGCCCTATGCTGAACCCTCCTTAGTCGTCTTTTACGATCATGCGTGTTAGGGTACAGTGGTCCTATTCTTTGCAGATCCCGGGTACCACATGGGGGAGCAGAAGTAAGGGCAGACCAAAAGAGACATGGAGAAGAACAACAGAAAGGATGTTGAGCAATAGAGGGCTCACCTGGGCAAGAGCAGAAAAAAGGCGAAGGACAAGCATTTGTGGAAAACTCTTGCGGAAGCCCCATGTGCCCTGGGCACTTAAGGTTCAGAGAGAGAGAGAGAGAGACAAAATAGGTAAGGATAAACAGTATTTGTGCTAAGAACATTTATAATACACTGGACAAAAGGTACTGTATAAATAATCTTAAAACAGCCTCACAAACTTGTCTCCGAAAGTGGCAATATCTACAATGCCATCCCATCATCACACATATTCCATTTAAAAAAACTAACTTGCTCACAGTTATTTTTTATCTGATATTAAAGTGAAGGTGAAGCCAGATCGTCATCAAGCTACTGGTGGCAAAACTAACAAGTTCAAAATAGCAACATGGAATGTTAGAACTTTATTCCAGGCTGGAAAATTAGAAAATATAAAGAGGGAAATGGAAAGGATGAAGATCAACATATTAGGAATGACTGAAGTTAGATGGACAGGTGCAGGGAAGATAAACTCAGATAAATATACAATAATATATTCAGGAAGTGAGAAACATGAACGAGGAGTAGGAATTATATTTGATGAACAAACAGCAAGGACAATTGTAGGATATTTGAACATCTCGGACAGAATCCTGCTAGCCCAACTGAAAGGACAACCAATAAACATAAATATTATACAAGTGTACGCTCCAACATCTGAAAGTTCTGAAGAAGATGTACAGATATTTTATAATGACATAGAGACAGCACTAAAACACACAAAGTCACATGAAGTTACCATAGTCATGGGAGATTTTAATGCCAAAGTTGGTAAAGGAAGAACTTCAGACATCGTTGGTGACTATGGACTGGGGGAGAGGAATGACAGAGGTTATAAATTAATTGAATGGGCAAGAATACACAGCATGGTTGTAGGAAACACCTGGTTTAAACAACATCCTCGAAGACTGGCAACATGGTGCAGCCCAGACAAAAAGACTTTTAACTAGACAGACTACATATTAATCAACAAACAATTCCGCAATGCATTACTGACAACAAAAACCATGCCAGGAGCTGACTGCAATAGTGACCATGATCCACTCTGTGGAAAAGTTAGAATAAAGCTAAAGAAAGCATGCAGAAAAGTGATAAACATCAAACTGAATACAGAACTCCTTAAAAATGACCAAGAACTGCGAGAACAATACAAAGTTATTATAACAAATAGATACAATGCAATGGCAAAGATAAATAGTATAGATGAACAATGGGAAATGTTAAGAGATTCTATCCACCAAACTGTTAAGGAGATAATACCACAGAAAAAAGAAGCCCCTAAAAATAAATGGATGACAGACAACATCTTAGGACTGATGGACAAGAGGAGGAGGAGTAAAAATAATGAGGAAAAATATAGCAAGATAAATAAAGAAATAAGACGCAAATGCAGAGAAGCAAAAGAAGTGTGGTTAAATGAACAGTGCAGACAGATAGAGGACTCTCATAATAAAGACAGCAAAAACATGCACAAACGAATTAATGAACTCACAGGCAGGAAAACAAAATATACCACAGGATGCCTGAAATCGAAAGAAGGTAAAATGTTAATGGGAAAAGAAGACATTGTGGACAGGTGGACAGAGTATATCAGTGAGCTATATGGAGGAGAAAGACCAGAATTAACACCAGATACTGAAAACTATGATGGACCACCAATACTTGAAGATGAAATCATAGATGCCATCAAACATATGAAGAAAGGAAAAACGACTGGGCCTGATAATATAACAATAGAAGAAATAGAGGCACTAGAGGAGACAGGAATAAAAATAATAACCAAGTTACTGAATGACATTTACAACAGTGGTTATATTCCCAGTAACCTGATTAAATCCACGTTTATAGCACTACCAAAGAAACCAGGTGCAAAGGAATGTGACGACCACCGGACTATCAGCCTCTCATGTCACATAACGAAGCTACTTCTGAGAATAATTATGAGAAGAACAAGGAAAAAGATAAAAATGGAAATAGCAGATGAACAGTTTGGATTTGTTGAAGGAAAGGGAACACGCAATGTCATTTATGCTTTACGAACACTAACAGAAAGAGCTTTGGAAGTACAGAAAGATCTCTACTTATGCTTCATCATTGATTACACCAAGGCATTTGACAAGGTGAAACATAATGAAATTATTAAAATGCTTGAAGACATCAATATAGACGGCATAGACCTGAGGATTGTAAAACATCTATACTGGCAGCAAGAAGCAGCAGTTCGAATTGAAAATAGAATTGGAAAATATCAAACTATAAAACAAGGGGTGCGACAAGGATGTGTACTATCTCCAGACCTTTTTTTCTCTGTACAGCGAGAATATTCTAAGAACAACCATCACAGAACCAGGCATAAAAATTGGAGGATACAATATTAACAACCTTCGGTATGCTGACGACACAGTACTGATAGCTGAGAACCAACAAGACCTGCAAAATCTCTTGGATAAAGTCGCCAAAGAAAGTGAACAGAAAGGCCTTACTTTGAACATCAAAAAGACAGAGGACTCTCATAATAAAGACAGCAAAAACATGCACAAACGAATTAATGAACTCACAGGCAGGAAAACAAAATATACCACAGGATGCCTGAAATCGAAAGAAGGTAAAATGTTAATGGGAAAAGAAGACATTGTGGACAGGTGGACAGAGTATATCAGTGAGCTATATGGAGGAGAAAGACCAGAATTAACACCAGATACTGAAAACTATGATGGACCACCAATACTTGAAGATGAAATCATAGATGCCATCAAACATATGAAGAAAGGAAAAACGACTGGGCCTGATAATATAACAATAGAAGAAATAGAGGCACTAGAGGAGACAGGAATAAAAATAATAACCAAGTTACTGAATGACATTTACAACAGTGGTTATATTCCCAGTAACCTGATTAAATCCACGTTTATAGCACTACCAAAGAAACCAGGTGCAAAGGAATGTGACGACCACCGGACTATCAGCCTCTCATGTCACATAACGAAGCTACTTCTGAGAATAATTATGAGAAGAACAAGGAAAAAGATAAAAATGGAAATAGCAGATGAACAGTTTGGATTTGTTGAAGGAAAGGGAACACGCAATGTCATTTATGCTTTACGAACACTAACAGAAAGAGCTTTGGAAGTACAGAAAGATCTCTACTTATGCTTCATCATTGATTACACCAAGGCATTTGACAAGGTGAAACATAATGAAATTATTAAAATGCTTGAAGACATCAATATAGACGGCATAGACCTGAGGATTGTAAAACATCTATACTGGCAGCAAGAAGCAGCAGTTCGAATTGAAAATAGAATTGGAAAATATCAAACTATAAAACAAGGGGTGCGACAAGGATGTGTACTATCTCCAGACCTTTTTTTCTCTGTACAGCGAGAATATTCTAAGAACAACCATCACAGAACCAGGCATAAAAATTGGAGGATACAATATTAACAACCTTCGGTATGCTGACGACACAGTACTGATAGCTGAGAACCAACAAGACCTGCAAAATCTCTTGGATAAAGTCGCCAAAGAAAGTGAACAGAAAGGCCTTACTTTGAACATCAAAAAGACAGAGACTATGGTTATATCTAAGAAACAGAATCCACCAGCATGCAGTATTCAATTAAACGGAACCATTCTAAAGCAGGTGCAGAAATTCAAATACCTTGGAGCAGTAATAACTTCAAATGGGAAATGCAGAACAGAAATTTGGAACAGAATAGGCCAAGCAAAGACTGCATTTCAGAGAATGAGAAACATATTAGCTAACACGTCTTTATCAATGAATGTTAGAAAACAACTCCTAAAATCCTATATTGAACCTATATTGTTATATGGAAGTGAATCATGGACAATAGGCAAGTCTGCACAAAAATCATTGGAAGCAGCAGAAATGTGGTTTATTAGAAGAAAGTTGCAAATCCCCTGGACAGCAAAAATAACTAATGAAGAATGTATGAGAAGAGCTGGAGAGACAAAAAACCTTGTTAAAAAGATAAGAGAGAGACAATGTACTTTCATAGGACATGCAATGAGAAGAGGGGGCATTGAAAATATTATAACAACAGGAAAAATAGAAGGAAGAAGATCAAGAGGAAGACCAAGAGAAATGATACTGGACAGTCTGACGGAATGGTGTGAGAGGAGATCACCAACTGAACTGATGGCCTGCATGAAGGATCGGTTACTCTGGAGAAGCATAATAGCCAACGGCAGTCGGCACGGCACCTTATGATGATAATGATGATGCTTTCCCTATACTAACTACCCAGTAACACAGGAAACTGTGGCTGATTATGCCCCAGTCAAACACTGGTAGAATCAATTATGAGAGAAACTATTCAGCAAAATCACGCTCAGCAATCTCCACAAAAGCCAACATTTACTTGTTTCTTATAAGATGATGAGAGTCAGCACAGATTCTAAATCTTTACTATCCTGTGTCACAAATGTCTTACACAGCTCATTCTAAAACAAAATTACTCTTTAGATCTGTAACACCCGTAAAAATAGATAAAAACATCTCCATGCACCTTCACTTTCTTTTGCATTATAGTACAGTACAACAAGTACATCATCAACTTCATTATAGTACAGCACAAGTACATCAACTTCATTATAGTACATCACAACAAGTACATCATCAACTTCATTATAGTACAGCACAGCAAGTACATCATCAACTTCATTATAGTACAGCACAGCAAGTACATCATCAACTTCATTATAGTACATCACAAGTACACCATCAACTTCATTACAGTACATCACAACAAGTACATCATCAACTTCATTATAGTACAGTACAACAAGTACATCATCAACTTCATTATAGTACAGCACAACAAGTACATCATCAACTTCATTATAGTACAGTACAAGTACATCACCAATCTCTCTAAAAACTGAAAAGTGCCTCAGTGTCAGTTAATGCTGAATTCACTTCAAATTTAATAAGTAATTATTATTAATATTATTACAGTATGAAAGTTTGAATGTCATCCTGACACTTTCTATCTTTTATCAGTGTTAAGTTCTACATAAGCTTTTATATTTTATTTGTGACTGAAATACTGTTGTAAGATATCTAATTCTCTGCCACAGATGATATGAGAATCTTGAAGCCCATACATCAAGTCAGATGCATGTTGGGACTGCCTATACTCCATGGCCTGCTGGCCAGAATGCCAATCTTGTTGGCCAGGCTAAAGTAACCTAACAGCTTGTTTTCTATAGCACCACATGGAATCTAGGATAGGAACTAGGTCAGCTTTGGCCCAGACAACTGCCCCACATCTCTACATAGCTTTCTTAGCTATCAATGTTACTGTATGCCTCAATTAAGAGTATGTTTCTTGGCCACTTTTCTTTGTCAAAATCTTTCCTCTCCGTACACTTTTAGAAGTGCTTCATTTTACGAACCATAACCTGAGTGGCACTGGTATTTTTTCACTGTTCAAAAAACTAAAAATAGAAAGCAAACAGGATGAAAGCATTAAAAGTTTAACAGTCTTATGCGACAAGAAAGTCCAGAGTTCAGTGTGTTATATTGACATAACAGGTATCAAAGCAGCTTTCAACACAAACTGTTAAAGCAGAATCTTGACGATGAAGCGTGCAATGATCAAAGCAGCTTCTACAAGCAAAAGTGAATGTGTAAGCAGTGCTATAGCAAAGTAAACCAGACGTTCCCAAACTGTGCACCACAGTACACTCACAGACGCACCATGGGATATTTTACATTTGTGAGGGAAACAGCAATAAATTACATTTGTCTTACTGATACAAACTACAACCTTGAATCAGATCAAAGTTTCAACATGAAATCAGGACATGATCCATCTCATGACAATTTGTTTATCCGTTATTTTGCTACAACAGTAATGACTTGAAATTTCTTGTTTTTTACATTCTGTATATAAATATCTGTCAACTATCTGGACCCATCATTAATCAAAATGGACACTTCCTAGCAGGCACAACAACCCACCAGTACAAAACTGATTATTTATGAATGAAACAAATATTATTTATATCTTCCAAACTGTATGTGTATTTTTTATAAAATAAGTTGTTAGGGCATAAATACATATTAAGATGTTAAGACATAAACAGATATTAAGTATGTTAGTACATAAATGCATATTCATTTGTTAAGAGATAATATATATTAAGCTATTAAGAAACTACTTCATAAATAAAACTGTCAAGTATTTCTTCTAGCCTTGGTGGGGAATGGGACTCAGTGAATAAAATAACTTGACCATTTAGGCATCAGAACCTACAAAATTTTTGGAACCTCTGATATAGCAACGTAAACCAGACGTTCCCAAACTGTGCACCACAGTACGCTCGCAGAAGCACCATGGGATATTTTACATTTGTGAGGGAAACAGCAATAAATTACATTTGTCTTACTGATACAAACTACAACCTTGAATCAGATCAAAGTTTCAACATGAAATCAGGACATGATCCATCTCATGACAATTTGTTTATCCGTTATTTTGCTACAACAGTAATGACTTGAAATTTCTTGTTTTTTACATTCTGTATATAAATATCTGTCAACTATCTGGACCCATCATTAATCAAAATGGACACTTCCTAGCAGGCACAACAACCCACCAGTACAAAACTGATTATTTATGAATGAAACAAATATTATTTATATCTTCCAAACTGTATGTGTATTTTTTTTAAAATAAGTTGTTAGGGCATAAATACATATTAAGATGTTAAGACATAAACAGATATTAAGTATGTTAGTACATAAATGCATATTCATTTGTTAAGAGATAAATATATATTAAGCTATTAAGAAACTACTTCATAAATAAAACTGTCAAGTATTTCTTCTAGCCTTGGTGGGGAATGGGACTCAGTGAATAAAAATAACTTGACCATTTAGGCATCAGAACCTACAAAATTTTTGGAACCTCTGATATAAACCGTTTATTTTTAAACACAACCTTATGATACAAATGTGTGAGTCATTCAACAGTCCAAGATTTATGATCAGCTCAGTGTTAATGTGTTCTATTTATATTTGATGTCACGATAACATAAACTGAGTGGAAACTTTATGTGGTGACAGCTGAACAGTTTTACAGATCATGCAGTGAGACAACTCTGTAAAAACATACAAGTAATAATTAAACCAACAGACAATATTTTATGGGAACTTCTTTTCTTTTTTTTAAAGTGTCGTGCTGGGAGTACATAACAAACGTGGATGAACAGCAACTATAACTGAAATATTTTATTTAAAAAACTGAAACTCTTCTACATTTAAAGTTAATATAAAGTTATACTGAAAGGCTAACAATCTGACTGATGAGTTACCGAGGCCAACCAACATGCGCAGAGCTGAGAGTCCTGAAGATGGACATTTGGCTATATCAGTGCAAAAATGAAGAAATCGAACTGCAAAGAGATGAGGTTCAGTGAAATTAAGTTTATTATGTTTTTACAAAGTATTCCCAGCAGGACAGCTTTAGTCCTGCATGACAGATCTTGTTTACTGCCAGCTACACTTACAAATGAAAGGTGATATTTGTTTTCATTATTTAAAAAAAAAAAAAAAATCACCATAACCATGTGAAGCATGTGATGTAACCGCAGAGAAAAGTGACTGCACTGTCCCCTGTCTGGATAATCTGTTGCCTGCCCATCTCTTTATGCTGTCCACCTATCTAAACTGCTGTCACCCTTTGACTTTCCTCTCCAGTAGTTTCAAGTATACTATGACACTACTTTACATCTCCAACATAATTCTCATGTATAACACAATGCTTTTTTTAAAAAATACTTTCTTTTCCCCACTCTTTTGCTGTCAGACATCTGTATGCTCAAGAAACAGGTCTGTTCTGTACGATCAAGAAACAGGTTCATTTTGTATGCTCAAGAAACAGGTCTGTTCTGTATGCTCAAGAAACAGGTTCATTTTGTATGCTCAAGAAACAGGTCTGTTCTGTACGCTCAAGAAACAGGTTCATTTTGTATGCTCAAGAAACAGGTCTGTTCTGTATGCTCAAGAAACAGGTTCATTTTGTATGCTCAAGAAACAGGTTCATTTTGTATGCTCAAGAAACAGGTCTGTCTTGTCACACTCACTTTCTGTTTACATTTTATGTATTGAGCATCCATGTTTACTCAAAGCACACACAACCCTGGATAATCTGAATAAAGCTTTATCACTTTAGCGATGAGGGTGCATGTTATCTGAACCTGAAGAACAGTCATGCTCTTCTGCTGGCCTAGAGATGGGTCTCTCTGTGCTCGGGACATTCCCATACGTGCGGATTATCTGAATGATTTCCAATGTGTATTTGTCACTAGGCTCACTCGTGCTTCCAAGATATTTTTTGCTAATTTAAAAACAATTAATGGACAAACTTGCATTAATTTTGTTTTTATTTTACTGTTTCAGTTATTTTGATTTTCATTTTATAAACAACAGAATAACAGAACTGATGGAGCAGCAAAAGACAGTAAAGGACTATGGCCAACTGTGTTGATGGAAAGTACCAAAGACCTTGACCTATGGAGAAAAGTGATCATCCACAACTATCAGGACCTGATCAGATGAGATGGTTTGAAAAAAAAACAACTTTTATCAGTAGTGTATTTTTTAATAAAATATCATTACAAAAGAGTGTTAAAATCAGGAACTGGTGACCTGAAACCAACGATGCATGAAGGTCTCGTGAAATGTTTCAAAGGAAGGTGGTGAATCTGAGATGGTAAAATAACACTTGCATGTTACTTAACAGCTGCATGTTACTTAACAGCTGCACGTTACTTAACAGCTGCACGTTACTTAACAGCTGCACGTTACTTAACAGCTGCACGTTACTTAACAGCTGCATGTTACTTAACAGCTGCACGTTACTTAACAGCTGCACGTTACTTAACAGCTGCATGTTACTTAACAGCTGCACGTTACTTAACAGCTGCACGTTACTTAACAGCTGCACGTTACTTAACAGCTGCATGTTACTGAGGCAGAAAACTTAACAGCTGCATGCTACTGAGGCAGAAAACGTAACAGCTGCATGTTACTGAGGCAGAAAACTTAACAGCTGCACGTTACTTAACAGCTGCATGTTACTTAACACTGCATGTTACTTAACAGCTGCATATTACTTAACAGCTGCATGTTACTGAGTCAGAAAACTTAACAGCTGCATGCTACCGAGCTATAAAAATTAACAGTTACATGTTACTGAACCAGAATAATTAATAGCTATATGTTATTCAGCAATTTATATGTTATTCAGTAATAAAAGTAACAAAGCATGCGTTACTACAGCAGAAAAGTATTTGTTAGTGATTTAGAAAACTTCATGGAAAGGACAGGGACTTGTCAGTAGTCAGTCACAGAGAATGAAAGAAGAGTCAGTAGTCAGTCACAGAGAATGAAAGAAGAGTCAGTAGTCAGTCACAGAGAATGAAAGAAGAGTCAGTAGTCAGTCACAGAGAATGAAAGAAGAGTCAGTAGTCAGTCACAGAGAATGAAAGAAGAGTCAGTAGTCAGTCACAGAGAATGAAAGAAGAGTCAGTAGTCAGTCACAGAGAATGAAAGAAGAGTCAGTAGTCAGTCACAGAGAATGAAAGAAGAAAGTATCAAAGCTAATTAGTAAAAGACAACATGCAAACCCACAGCAGTTGTTCCAAGCCCCACTAAGTAAATTATAAAAGCATGTTAGTCAGCCAAGACTCAGTGGGTACATTACTGAGTCAAACAATCAAAAGATGCACATGCTGTTATGTAACATAAGAAAAATGTACAATGACACACATTTTTTCCAATCTACAGATGCAATGAGAACACAACAGAAGTTAATGAAAAATGATATATAAGAACAAAAATATTATCATCCTCCATCTTATCTGTTCTTGAAAGCATGTGTGAGCTCTACTCCTAGTTTTTTTTATGTAGATCTTGTAATGGTTAAAATGAATATATTCATGGCTAATATGAACTTGTACAGGAAACACCAGATGAGACTGGCTGTAGCTTGTTTAACTTCCCAAAATCAAGTTTCTCTGTACAGGAAACGCCAGATGAGATGGGCTGTGCGAAACATCACAACAGCCTCTTATTATCAGCATTTTGTATTACAAAATCTTATTCCCTGGCACTAATGACAATGCCATCCTCTGAATGTCACAGCAACTCTCCCTTTCTGTAAGTAAATAACACTACAAGGAACTGAAGATATACAGAGTCAATAGATGCTAAACATGTACATGAGCATGTTGTTTTGGTAAAGGGCTGCATGGGTTAACTCTGAAACAACAGGAAGAGCAACTGGTTTGGGGAGTGGAAGGGGAGGGAATGAAGTACGGTCTACAACAGAATTCTGACAAAAAAAGTAACACATTTCTTAACAACTGCCATACATTAAGCTTTACTGAAATATTGCTGCGTTTATTGACTTTGACCAGTTTTCCCTCCTGCATATTTGTTAAACAACACAAAGAAGAAACTAGAAAAGTGGACAAAGATAAAACTGTAGTAACAAAGAAAAAAAAAGCCATGCCTGTTCTCTGTGTGACAGCACAAGCTCTAACCTGCATGTCCTTTCAGTGTCGTTATGAGGTCACTGGCATTGTCTTTCAGTTTCAGCACATGTATCTGGCCTGAATAGTCACCTACAAATGCATACTTTGACTGTTCATCAAATCTGTTCAAAGTTAAGATGTAATAAACTGACAAAATGAAGTTCATTATTTGTTAAAATTGGCTGTGATAATTCTAGGAATATACAAAGCTGTTTGTTTATGTTGTAGAGTTTCTCAGTTACGCTGAGGTGACCAGTTTGTCTGGATTGGTGAGAGTATAAAAATAAATGCATAAAATAAAGAATAAAATTTTTAAAAAGCTAGATGACCTTTGTAAGGTCTAGTGGAAGAGGGCATTAAAATTTATAACTGCACATATCAATGTATATATGTGTATGTATGTTTATATGTTCTGGGCAAGAGCAGAAAAAAAGGCGAAAGACAGGCACTTGTGGAAAACCCTTGCGGAAGCCCCATGTGCCCTGGGCACTTAAGGTTCAGAGAGAGAGAGAGATGTTTATATGTAGTCAGGTCTCATGTGAGAGAAGGGTCTGGCTAGCGCACTGCTCTGAGATTTGGTGTCAGTTTTCTCTGTTTTAAGGGTGGCCCTCGAGGACTTTGATGGTGCCTAATGTGAATGAAAAAGAAAAAAAAGATAAGGGAGGGAGTGTTTTGCATCAACTTACAAAAATCTCTTGGAGACCCTGTGTATGGTCACCATAGTAGCACTGCAAAATTAACTTACTAGTAAAGAAAGTACAACACCCTTACACATAAAAACTACTACAACTTTCTTTTCTATTATTCATATATTTACCACTTATCATATAAAGCACCAAGCAATGCTGACAGCTCATTTAACACTGGAGGATCATATAAAAAAAAACTTCTCAAACAGAAAACTAACACACAAAAAAAAAAAAGCACATGGAGTTATATCTCTGTACAGAAAAGTACCCATCCTTTCCTTATCTCACTTCTCCATCAGCATTCCATAAAGTCTCCATCAAGAAGCCCCATTCTCCACTCTAAGTTATCAGAGATCTTCCACACAGCTGGTGGGGCTCCTAACCTCACATTAATGCTATCAACATTTCATATCCCAGACACTCTAAAAGAAGGTATACATTCACCAAGATAAAGGATACTCCAGACACTTTAAAAGAAGGTATACATTCACCAAGATAAAGGATACTCCAGACACTCTAAAAGGAGGTATACATTCACCAAGATAAAGGATACTCCAGACACTCTAAAAGGAGGTATACATTCACCAAGATAAAGGATACTCCAGACACTCTAAAAGGAGGTATACATTCACCAAGATAAAGGATACTCCAGACACTCTAAAAGAAGGTATACATTCACTAAGATAAAGGATACTCCAGACACTCTAAAAGAAGGTATACATTCACTAAGATAAAGGATACTCCAGACACTCTAAAAGGAGGTATACATTCACTAAGATAAAGGATACTCCAGACACTCTAAAAGGAGGTATACATTCACCAAGATAAAGGATACTCCAGACACTCTAAAAGGAGGTATACATTCACTAAGATAAAGGATACTCCAGACACTCTAAAAGGAGGTATACATTCACTAAGATAAAGGATACTCCAGACACTCTAAAAGGAGGTATACATTCACCAAGATAAAGGATACTCCAGACACTCTAAAAGGAGGTATACATTCACTAAGATAAAGGATACTCCAGACACTCTAAAAGGAGGTATACATTCACTAAGATAAAGGATACTCCAGACACTCTAAAAGGAGGTATACATTCACCAAGATAAGGATACTCCAGACACTCTAAAAGGAGGTATACATTCACCAAGATAAAGGATACTCCAGACACTCTAAAAGAAGGTATACATTCACTAAGATAAAGGATACTCCAGACACTCTAAAAGAAGGTATACATTCACTAAGATAAAGGATACTCCAGACACTCTAAAAGGAGGTATACATTCACTAAGATAAAGGATACTCCAGACACTCTAAAAGGAGGTATACATTCACCAAGATAAAGGATACTCCAGACACTCTAAAAGGAGGTATACATTCACTAAGATAAAGGATACTCCAGACACTCTAAAAGGAGGTATACATTCACTAAGATAAAGGATACTCCAGACACTCTAAAAGGAGGTATACATTCACCAAGATAAAGGATACTCCAGACACTCTAAAAGGAGGTATACATTCACTAAGATAAAGGATACTCCAGACACTCTAAAAGGAGGTATACATTCACTAAGATAAAGGATACTCCAGACACTCTAAAAGGAGGTATACATTCACCAAGATAAAGGATACTCCAGACACTCTAAAAGGAGGTATACATTCACTAAGATAAAGGATACTCCAGACACTCTAAAAGAAAGTATACATTCACCAAGATAAAGGATACTCCAGACAAAGACACATGGCACCAGTCTGAAAGCCGGACAACCTCTGTCCCGTCTCGGAGCTGTGCCACATGAAGTACTTGTCCTTACTGCAGCTGAGGATCCACTCACAGGCAGCAGAGAACTTTACCGCTGTGACTCTGCCCTGATGTGCTGGCCATGACATGACAGACATATGAGTTTGGTTATGTTGTTTCTGGATGAATTATGTTTGCAACAAAGTAGCTTTCTCTCCTAAATTGTGCTTGTAACAAAGTGGGTTTTATTCTGAATTATGTATGTAATACAAGGGGCGTTCAGAAAGTAGTGCACCACATTGTTTTTCTCGGGAGCTGTTTATTAAAAAAGCATTAAATTTATACACAATATACATGGATATGTCATGTAAAAATCGGTATTACTCAACATAATCTCCATCAACGTGTACGGCTTTACGTCAGCATGAAACAGGTGCATGTATTCCAAGCCCGTACCAGATTTTCTCTTGATTATGTAGCCATTTCTTCGCTGCATGAATCACTCCTTCGTCATCTTCAAATCTTACCCCTCGGAGTGCATCTTTAAGTGAACCAAACAGATGTAAATCAGAGGGTGCCAAATCAGAACTATAGGGTGGATGAGTGATTGCTTCCCGTGTCGCCAGATTTGTGTGACGGAGTGTATTGTCGTGAAGGAGAAGCAGGTCTGCTGGATTCTTGTGCGGCCGGAATCTACAAAAATTGTTGAGTTTTTTCAATGTCTTAATGTAAGCTTGCGAATTGATTCTCTCTCCTCTTGGCATAACATCCACAAGAATCACACCTTCAATGTCCCAAAAGACAGTGATCATGACCTTTCCAGCTGAAGGAGTTGTTTTGAATTTCTTTATTTGTGGTGATTGCGGATGATGCCACTCCATTGACTGTCTTTTTGTCTCAGGTTCAAAATGATGCACCCAGGTTTCGTCACCTGTTATGATCTTAGCCAAAAAGTTCTCTCCCCCAGCATTGGAACGCTCCTTTGCAATCGATGGTCATTTGTGAGACTAAGAGGAACCCATCTTGCGCAAACCTTAGAAAATCTGAGAGCTTTTATAACTGCATTTGCACTATCACTGCTGACTGACAGCTTTAAGGCCAACTATTGAGTAGTGATACGCCTATCAGTAAGAATAATTCCCTCAGTGCAATTCAACATTTCTGCCTTGGTGGCTGCGGCAGGACATCCACACCGCTGCCGATCATGAAATTCCTTATCTCCACCTATTGATTCTTTGATTCTCTGAATCCAGCGACTGACTGTACTCCTGTCGACTGCAAAACTTCCACACACATCACATAGACACTTGTGAATGTTCACAACAGTATCCTTCTCTGCAACGAGAAAATCTATCACAATTCGTTGCTTATACTGCAAGTTGCTAACACTCTCCATTTCAACAGTTAGGGCAGCCATATTCTTTGGCCGGTTGTGCAATTTGGTTCACACAATCGGCACATGCCATATTTAAACTGTGCAAAATTGTATGCTTCTAACTCCATTATTAGCTGAAAAAAAATGATGTGATGCATTACTTTCTGAACACCCCTTCGTAAAATGTTTTTTTTTTTTTTGCTACATTATGTTTGTAACAAAACATTTTTTTCTAAATTAAGTTTGTATGAAAGTAGTTGTTTTTTCTAAGTTATGTTTGTAACAAAATGGTGCTTACAGAAAGATATACCGTAGTGAAAACTTATTGGAAGTTTTACTGTAGTAAAGATTATGGAAAGTGATAATGTACTGAAGATTACAGAAAGTGACAACGTAGTGAAGATTATGGAAAGTGATAATATAGCGAAAATTATGGAAAGTGTCAATGTTGTGAAGATTATGGGTAGTCATGTGAAAATCATAGGAAGTGTCAATGTTGTGAAGATTATGGGAAGTGATGTTGTGAAGATCATGGGAAGTGTTAATGTTGTGAAGATCATGGGGAGTGATGATGTGAAGATTATGGAAAATGATGTTGTGAAGATCATGGAAAATGATGTTATGAAGATTATAGGAAGTGTCAGTGTTGTTAAGATTATGGGAAATGTTAATGTTGTGAAGATTTAATACTGTGAAGATTATAGGAAGTGTTAATGTGAAGATTATGGGAAGTGTCAATGTTGTGAGGATTATGTAAAGTGATGATGTGAAGATCATGGGAAGTATCAATGTTGTGAAGATTAAAACATGAAACAGAACAGATTACTTCATAAGTGTCCAGACAACACGTTAAACTGACAACACATTTAAACTATCACAAGTATCCAAACAACACATAAAAGCTATCATAAGCATTCAGACAACACATAAAACTATCATAAGTATCCAGACAACACATAAAACTATCATCCTCTTTCATAAAGACTTCTGGTTCAACAATGGTAGTAGGTCGCATTTGACCATTTCACACTCTCACATGCAACAGTCAGACTGTCAAGATATCTGATGTGGAGTTGGATCTCTGAGCTGCCAGTTGAAAGTGCTTGCATCCTGTGGGTGTCTCATCACAGTCTGACTGAGTGTGGTGTGAACCGGGATACATGAACGAGTCAAATGAGCAACAATGTCATCATTGCTTTCAAGATGGAGTTAGGTTCTGTGTGCCCAGCTGCTGAGTTTAGTGCTATGGCACCGCTTCAGCTGTGAACTTCACACAGGCAGCACTTATGATTCTTCATCATGTCTACACGAACAATGATGGTCTTTTGTATGTCCTGGTTTGGCTTGGCGCCTTAGTTACGAAGTTTAAAATGGCATCCTCATTGGGTGATTCATCATCAAGAACTAATACAAGTGACTGTCTGTGTGGGTCATCATCAAAAACTAATACAAGTGACTGTCTGTGTGGCTCATCATTAAGAACTAAAAGGAGTGACTGTCT
Source organism: Achatina immaculata (assembly GCA_009760885.1). Taxonomy (NCBI): domain Eukaryota; kingdom Metazoa; phylum Mollusca; class Gastropoda; order Stylommatophora; family Achatinidae; genus Lissachatina; species Lissachatina immaculata. The sequence continues at coordinate 35,732,297 of CM019707.1, read as the reverse complement.
GTGTGGCTCATCATCAAAAACTAAAAGGAGTGACTGTCAGTGTGGCTCATCATTAAGAACTAAAAGGAGTGACTGTCAGTGTGGCTCATCATTAAGAACTAAAAGGAGTGGCTGTCTGTGTGGCTCATCATCAAAAACTAATACAAGTGACTGTCTGTGTGGTTCATCATCAAAAACTAATACAAGTGACTGTCTGTGTGGCTCATCATTAAGAACTAAAAGGAGTGACTGTCTGTGTGGCTCACCATTAAGAACTAAAAGGAGTGACTGTCTGTGTGGCTCATCATTAAGAACTAAAAGGAGTGACTGTCTGTGTGGCTCATCATCAAAAACTAATACAAGTGACTGTCTGTGTGGCTCATCATTAAGAACTAAAAGGAGTGACTGTCTGTGTGGCTCATCATCAAAAACTAATACAAGTGACTGTCTGTGTGGCTCATCATCAAAAACTAATACAAGTGACTGTCTGTGTGGCTCACCATTAAGAACTAAAAGGAGTGACTGTCAGTGTGGCTCATCATCAAGAACTAATACAAGTGACTGTCTGTGTGGCTCATCATCAGGAACTAATATGAGTGACTGTCAGTGTGGCTCATCATCAAGAACTAATACAAGTGACTGTCTGTGTGGCTCATCATCAAGAACTAATACAAGTGACTGTCTGTGTGGCTCATCATCAAGAACTAATACAAGTGACTGTCTGTGTGGCTCATCATCAAGAACTAATACAAGTGACTGTCTGTGTGGCTCATCATCAAGAACTAAAACACGTGACTGTCAGTGTGGCTCATCATCAAGAACTAAAACAAGTGACTGTCAGTATGGCTCATCATCAAGAACTAATACGAGTGACTGTCAGTGTGGCTCATCATCAAGAATACGAGTGACTGACTGTATGGCTCATCATCAAGAACTAATACGAGTGACTGTCAGTGTGGCTCATCATCAAGAATATGAGTGACTGACTGTATGGCTCATCATCAAGAACTAATACGAGTGACTGTCAGTGTGGCTCATCATAAAGAATACAAGTGACTGACTGTATGGCTCATCATCAAGAACTAATACAAGTCACTGTCAGTGTGGCTCATCATCAAGAATACGAGTGACTGACTGTATGGCTCATCATCAAGAACTAATACGAGTGACTGCCCATGAACATTCTATGCACAATTCACTGGCACAGGTGGCACAGTGATTATGGGAGTGTCTTGTTTGCGATGATACTGAGAACCAACTCAAACTCTCCTTCATAAAGCAAAAAATTCAAAAGCTGTAATAAAAGTCCAAATAACAGATATAATTACCATCACACTTACAACAGAAAAATACAAAAGCTGGCAATAAAAGTCCAGATAACAGATACAAGGGGAAGTCACTAAGTAATTTGCAAATGCCTGTTACAAAAAAAAACTAAATGCGACAGTAATTTGAAAACTTTTAATTTTTGAACCTATAATTCCCCTATTTCTCAACGTAATTGATACATTTGTCCTATCGTGTAATCCCATGGTGTAAAAATCGGGAGTCCGATTTCTGAACCATTTTTATACTGGTTTCCACCTCTTCGTCACTCAAGAACCTTCTCCCGCCAATGTGGTTTTTCAATGGACCAAACAGGTGAAAATCACTTGAAGCTAAGTCAGGGCTATAGGGTGGATGTTACTCATCTATCAGCTCTGATAATCTCATTCACACGTTGCTCAATCGCTTCTGTTCCAATCTGAACAGGACAGCCAAGTCGGACTTTGTCAACAATTTCAATGCGTCCCTGAGAAAATTCTTTTACCCAGTTATAGACTGATTTATGTGATAAACACTTTTCAGCATAAACTGTAATCATTTCCTTATGAATGTCCTCAACTGAATGTCCTTTAGCCCACAAAAATCGCACTACGCTTCTCTGTTCTTCTTTGGTACACATTAACAGTTGGGTAGCCATTTTGTTATTGCTTTGTGCATGCGCATGTAACTCCCAGTGCCCCCTACATACAACTATTATAAAGTTGGATGATGGTACTATCTAAGGATATATTTTAATACTACCTGATAACTGCCACTGATAAAATATTTCAATTTGCGAGTTACTTAGTGACTTCCCCTCTTATAATTACTATCACACTTACAACAGAAGAATACAAAAGCTGGCAATAAAAGTTGAGACAACAGATATAATTACCATCACACTTACAACAGAAGAATACAAAAGCTGGCAATAAAAGTCCAGATAACAGATACAAGGGGAAGTCACTAAGTAATTTGCAAATGCCTGTTACAAAAAAAAAACTAAATGCGACAGTAATTTGAAAACTTTATTTTTTGAACCTATATTATTCCCCTATTTCTCAACGTAATTGATACATTTGTCCTATCGTGTAATCCCATGGTGTAAAAATCGGGAGTCCGATTTCTGAACCATTTTTATACTTGTTTCCACCTCTTCGTCACTCAAGAACCTTCTCCCGCCAATGTGGTTTTTCAATGGACCAAACAGGTGAAAATCACTTGAAGCTAAGTCAGGACTATAGGGTGGATGTTACTCATCTATCAGCTCTGATAATCTCATTCACACGTTGCTCAATCGCTTCTGTTCCAATCTGAACAGGACAGCCAAGTCGGACTTTGTCAACAATTTCAATGCGTCCCTGAGAAAATTCTTTTACCCAGTTATAGACTGATTTATGTGATAAACACTTTTCAGCATAAACTGTAATCATTTCCTTATGAATGTCCTCAACTGAATGTCCTTTAGCCCACAAAAATCGCACTACGCTTCTCTGTTCTTCTTTGGTACACATTAACAGTTGGGTAGCCATTTTGTTATTGCTTTGTGCATGCGCATGTAACTCCCAGTGCCCCCTACATACAACTATTATAAAGTTGGATGATGGTACTATCTAAGGATATATTTTAATACTACCTGATAACTGCCACTGATAAAATATTTCAATTTGCGAGTTACTTAGTGACTTCCCCTCTTATAATTACTATCACACTTACAACAGAAGAATACAAAAGCTGGCAATAAAAGTTGAGACAACAGATATAATTACCATCACACTTACAACAGAAGAATACAAAAGCTGGCAAATAAAAGTCCAGATAACAGATGTAATTACTATCACGCTTACGACAGAAGAATACAAAAGCTGGCGATGAAAGTCTTACCAATGTAATCTCTTTGATGAATCAGTCTGTTGTAGTCTTCTGTAAGCTCAAATTCCTGTCACAGAATTGAAACAATCAAAGATCTCTGCCATCACAATTAATAAAAGACCTTACCTCTAAACATAACATTCTTATGTCTTATGTACTTCCTGTGCCATTAAATGTCACATAGGGCTTGCATCATAGTTTAAATAAAAAAGGTAGATAGAGGTGTATGGTGCAGTTTTACAAAGTGAGGGAGGGAGTGAGTAAAGTGAGAAAAAACGAATAGAAAGTATAAGAATGTATAAAAACATACAACATCCGATATTTCGGCGTGAGCCTTTTTTGAGGATTACATGCACAACGAAACAAAAAAAAAAAAAAAAACAACTTATCTTAATGTGGCCTCCTCCAGAAGTAAAAAGCAGAGAAGTGTGTTTCTTAGAATGACCAAGTGAACCACAACAAAGGATACCTGATAGAGCCAATCGTAAAGAAGAGGTGGAGAGAGAAAGGAGGAAAACAAGTGGTAGAAAGGGGTGGGGGGAAAGGCAATAGAAACATGATAGCCGCTAGAGAAGAAGGTGTCGGGGGGGGGGGGGGGGAGGGAAAAGATGAAGTGGAGAGATAATGAATGAAGAACATAAACACCTGCAGAGAGAAAATGTGAAACTAGTGAATAGGACAAGACCTTCATCCTTCACCCTTGATGTAGTGTCCTTATACACATCCCTCCCGTATGATCAGGGACTTCAGGCCGTCAAGTTCTTTCTGAACAAAAGACGCAATCCCTCCATTCCTATGTCTACTATTCTGTGCCTTATACAACTTGTCAACTCAATTCTTTTGAATTCTTTACTTCGACCAGATTAGTGGTGTAGCCATAAAGTGAAGTTTAATCGGTATGTCCAGTAGTATCGCTACGAGAGCTATACATACCACGGCACCTCTGCTCTAGAGGCCGGGCACGTCCGAAATACACCTACACTGGTGAAATATGCCTAAACCGGTACACACCAGGGGTGGAACTTGATGGCTAGACATGTCATGCCACCTCCGCTCTAGAGGTCGGTCATGCCTGATATACACCCATACTGGTGAATTTTGCCTAAACCGGCTCACACCAGGGGTGAATCTTGAAGGCTACGCATGTCACAGTACCTCTGCTCTAGAGGTCGGTCATGTCCCAAACACGCCCATACTGGGATAATATGCCTAAACCGGCTCAACACAGGGGTAGAAGTCACTAGTGGCGAGGATTTGTCCTCCTGGACAAAAGCTCCATCCTGGTCACAATTAGGAAGGGTAGTGGCCACGACCGCAAAATGCTGAAGTCGGAGACACTGGACCAGGGCAGTCTAGACAGGCAACCACCTCTCACCCGGCGGAGATGATTGCATATCCTAATCACGCTGAGGTTTTCCAGTGAGAAAGTCCAACTCTGGACTGGATGGGCAACCACCTCTCACCCAGCGGTGATACATGGGTATCTCAAAACACGTCGAGGTTTTCTGGTGAGAAGGTCCAAATCTGGCCTGGGTGGGCTACCGCCTCTCACCTAGCGGGGATGCACTGATAGCCTACACACGTTGAGGTCTTCCGGTGAGAAAGTCCAACCCTAGACTAAACTGGTGCAATGAAAACCACGGTGTCACGCAATCCCGCTTCTGAGACCCACCAAGAATACAGGCTAAGCCCTGTGATACTCTGAACCCCTTGTGGTCCTCTCGTGGATCTCGTGTGATCCTTTCGGGGACCACACAGGGGACCATGGGACCTAACGAGGACCACAGGCGTAAATTCAGTAGGATCACAGTGCGGTTTTGGTGGTAGAAGCGAACGAAGAAGAAGAAGAAGTGGTGTAGCCATGGGTACCAAGATGGGCCCCAGCTACGCATGTCTGTTCATGGGCCACTTCGAACACAAGGTTCTGAGACCCTTTAGAGGCCCCTTTCCCGCCATTGGGGTCACATCAATGCCAGAGGAAGATCTTAATAACTTTATCAGTTTTGTTAAGGAGTACAATCCTGTCATTTCTTTCACCTTCCATGTCTCTGCTACTTCCGCTAACTTTCTCGACACTGTCGTTACTATCGGCCCTTCTGGGCTGACTACTTCTATCCATTATAAACTTACAGACTCTCACAGCTACCTCCTGTATTCTTCCTCCCATCCCAGATCGTGTAAGGACTCTATTGCTTTTTCCCAGCTTCTTAGGTTGCGACGTTTGTGTAAAGAGGATTTTGATTTCCAGGATCAAGGCCATAAAATGCTAGATTTCTTCCGTCAACGCGGCTATCCAGGACATGTTCTCTCGTCATCTTGGAACTGCATCAACTATATATCGCGTTAACAAGCCCTCACTCCTACACCACACTGTAGCTCGGACAGAGTTAAACTGGTACTCACGTACCACCCTCATAGCTTGGCAGTTAAAAACATACTACTTCGCTATCTCCATCTAATCCAGACCGAGCCTGATACACGTGAACTTTTTGGGGAATCGCCATTGGTAGCCTACAGATGGGACAAGAACCTCAGGGACCTTTTAATTCGTAGTCATCTTAAGACAGATGACACTTTTATGGTACCAGACGTTGCGGACGCCATAGATGCAACACTTGTCTGTTTGTTGTCGAGGCTAGCCAGATCTCCTTCCCTAAGTCCATGTTATCAGTTCAGGAGGGTTTCACTTGTACTTCACGCAATGTTATTTATGCTATTATGTGCAAACGTTGCAGTTTGAAGTACATAGGTGAGACTGGCTTACGCTTAGGAGATCGATTTCGCCAGCATCTCAGTGATATTTCTAAGAGGGCCTGGACACCTGTGGCTAAACATTTTTGCCTTAGCAACCACATGGGTAAACAGGACATTTCCGTTAGAGCGATCCGCTCTTGTTCTGCTGATGTACGATCTCGGAGGGTCCTAGAACAGCGCCTTATTTTCCAGACTGCCTGTCTCCACCCAGCTGGAATTAACAATGTCTTCAGCTTTCTGTAACTTATTTAGTTTTCCACTTCCCTTTTTTTTTTAAACTCTACTTTCTTTCTCCTAGCTACTTCTCCCTACCGTCACCCTCTTTTCTTCTCTGCCAACATATTGATGTTTATAGGGTCTTGTCCTATTCACCAGTTTCACATTTTCTCCCTGCAGGTGTTTATGTTCTTCATTCATTATCTCCCCACTTCATCTTTTCCCTCCCCCCTCCCCTCGATACCTTCTTCTCTAGCGGCTATCATGTTTCTACTGCATTTCCCCCCACCCCTTTCTACCACTTGTTTTCCTCCTCTCTCTCTCTCAACTTCTTCTTTACGATTAGCTCTATTGGGTATCCTTTGTTGTGGTCCGTTTGGTCCTTCTAAGACACATACTTCTCTGCTTTTTACTTCTGGAGGAGGCCACATTAAGATAAGTTGTTTCTTTTGTCTCATTGTGCATGTAATCCTTGAAAAAGGCTCACGCCGAAATATCTGATGTTGTATATTTTTCATTTATACATTCTCATATTTTCTATTCGTTTTTTTCTCACTTTACTCACTCCCTCCCTCACTTTGTAAATCTGCACCATACACCTCTATCTACCTTTTTTATTTAAACCAGTTTTACTGCAGTCGCCATCCCTTTTATCTGCATCATAGTTTACCAAGTTTCCTGTTTTCAGCGACTGTTTCAACATCATCAATGGATTTTATGACTACTAATTTGGCCTCTCTTAACAATGATCTCTTTAGAATTGTATGTGGCTGACCTCTTTTTATCTGGCCTGTTGTGCTCCACTTGATAGCTTGTTTTGGGATTCTCTGATTGTTTCTTCTCATCACATAACCAACATATGTCCATCTCCTTTTTCTGATCACTCATGAGACAGGCTGTTGTTTGCTCATCTGTCTGATCTCTGCGTTGTTCTTGAATTTGTTCCACTTTATACCGTGTATTTTCCTTAGGCATTTATTTTCAAAAGAGTCCAATTTCTTTTCTATTCCTTTAGTTGTTTTCCAGCTTTTTCATGCATAAATGAGGGTGGATATTACAAGTGAATTGAATAATCTTAACTTGGTTTTTGTGCTTATAACTTTTGAATGCCATATGTTCTCAAGATGTATGAAGGTCAATGCTGCTTTTGCAATTCTAATTCTAACTTCCTTTCTGGTGTCACCATCCTGGTCTATGTAGCTGCCAAGGTATGCAAAATGGTTTACTTTTTCAACTGCTGTTCCCTCTATGTATATTTGTCCCTCTTGATTAATGGGAAATTTCATTATTTTTGTTTTTTTCCTTGATAATTTCAAGTTCTATTTTGCTAGCCAGTGAAGGCAGGGTATCTGTTTTTTCTTGCATCGAATTCACATTGTCACTGATAAGAGTTATGTCATCAGCAAAATCAAGATCTTCTAGTTGGGTCTCATGTACCCAGTCAATGCTGTTTTACCTGTGCAGCAATTTTTCATTATGAAGTTTTATGGCAATTTCAAAAAAGCAAGAGAGATAGTATACATCCTTGTTTCACGCCTGTTTAAATCTGGAACCATCTGCTCAGTCCTTCTTCTGTGGTGACTGCACAAACATATCCACTGTAGAGATCTCTAACGCTGTTGACAATTTTAGACATTATTCCATATAGTCTTAAAATTCTCCACAATGAATCTCTGTGTATGCATAACATTACTGGAACCAAAAACTGATGATCAATTAAAATATTTAATTGCAATTAATCACTTAATTTAAATTTGTAATCAAAATTAACTGCATTTTAACCAAAATTTTATGTATTTCTTTCAAGCATATTAGTATTGTTCTGTACAGCAGAAACAGCTCAGTAATGCTTTCTAACATAAAACAGTTTTAATAACCATTTCCTGCACACATTAAATAACTCCAATTAGATTAATAACAATTTTGTGTAACATAAATAACAGATAGCCTGTCTTCACTGGCTAGCAAAATAGGACTTGAAATTAACAAGGACAAAACAAAAATAATGAAAATTCCTCTCAATCAAAATGGAAAAATACACACAGAAGGGACAGATATTGAAGAAGTCAATCAATCTGCATACCTTGGCAGCTACATAGACCAGGACGGTGACACTAGAAAGGAAGTTAGGATCAGAATTGCAAAAGCAGCATCAATCTTCAAGAATCTTGAGAACATATCGAATTCAAAAGTTATAAGCACAAAAACCAAGTTAAGACTATTCAATTCAAATGTAATATCCACCCTCATTTATGCATGCAAAAGTTGGAAAACAACTAAAGAAATAGAAAAGAAATTAGACTCTTTTGAAAACAAAAGCCTAAGGAAAATACTCGGCATCAAGTGGAACGAATTCAAGAACAATGCAGAGATAAGACAGATGACTGAACAACAACCAGTCTCATGGGTGATCAGGAAAAGGAGATGGACATATGCTGGTCACTTGATGAGAAGAAATGATCAGAGAATCCCAAAACAAGCTATCAAATGGAACACAACAGGCCGAAGAAAAAGAGGCAGACCGCGTGAAACTCTGAAGAGGACATTATTAAGAGAGGCCAAATTAACAGGCATAAAATCCTTTGATGAGGTTGAAAGACTCGCCGAAGACAGGAAAAATTGGCTAACTACTTTGCGAGCCCTATGTGATGTTTAACGGCACGGGAAGGATATAAGATAAGAAATAACTGAATAAAAAGTAAAACACTAACCAGTCAACAGCTATAGGTATGCATTTTTTAAACATTCCAAGCCGCATCAAAATACAAATCAATCTAGCACTTCAATTCATTTGTCAAGAATGCTGCATTTAATAAGATACGTAGATGAAAAAATAATTCTCTGTTAAATTATTTATTTAGCCGGGTGTTTGGCTATTTCTTTAGCCAGGTATTTATGCAGGCTATTTTATTTACACTGGTTTGTTCAAGGAATGCTCTTTTTTTTTCTCATAACAACATATCCAGATACAGAAAACAAATATTTACAAGAAATGGTTATGGCTAGGGATGCTAAGTATATTCAGCTCACTTGACCAGAACTGGGCAGTTGTCCTTCTATGGCTAGGGATGCTAAGTATATTCAGCTCACTTGACCAGAACTGGGTATTTGTCCCTCTATAGCTCTTTCACTACTGTAATGGATTTAAGTCAGCATCAATGTGTTGCTAAAGTCTGCATGGCTCAACAACTGTTTTCACGGAGAAAGATCAAAGCTTCGGTGGCTCATCTTCATAGTCTGATGACAGTTGATGTATCTAAGTTTTCTTTTTAGGCTTTCTCTGGCCAGCCAGTGAACAACTACAACCATTTCACATTTTTCAGTTCTGATCGTTCAAAACTGACTTGGAAGCAACACATCAACAGTGCAGAAGCAAAAGCCAGAAGAAAACTAGCCATATTAAGAAAATTGAGTGGGACTACATGGGGAGCTAGTGAAAGAATCCTCAAGAACGTATATCAGCAAAGTATTTTACCACATTTAGAATATGGCTCAACATCTTGGTGCACAGCATCAAACACTACGCTGCATAATCTAGACAAGGTTCAAAATCAGTCACTACGGATTATCACAGGTGCCATGAGGTCCACACCAATAGTAGAAATGCAGAAAATAGTTGGTGTTCAACCGCTAAAGGAACGTAGAGAGACAAAGGTCATGACCATGGGAGAAAAATTCCTTAGCTCTGTAAGCCATCCCCTGAAGGAGAGATTCAATAACTTGGCATTAGGACGGCTTAAAAGAAGCAGCTTCATTCATCAGGCCAAGCGTATGCGTAAGCTGATACCTGACCTTCCAACTGTAGTCACTCCATTATCATCTGTACCAGAGCATACACCATGGAAAGAAGCAGATTATACACAAATAACTATTCAGACTGAAGTGAAAGGTGTGCAGAATGGTGAGATGCAGAGCAGTCTTGTAAGATCAATAGCCACACTTAGTGTTCTAGATGACAAATATCCATGTGACACCTGGATACGTGTGTATACAGATGGATCTGCACATAATGCCATAAAGAATGGAGGGGCAGGAGCATATATTGAATATCCAAACAACACCATTGACAAGATTTCCATACCCACTGGTAAATACTGCAACAACTTTGATGCAGAAGTTAGGGCAATTATTGCTGCAGTTGAAAAACTATCAGACTCCAGAATTGATACATGTCCTGTAGTAATTCTCACAGATGCAAGATCAGTACTGGAGGCTCTTCAGTGCAACAAACTACCAGACCTTAAGGATGCCTTGTCAAAAATTGGCTTACAACATGGAGTCACTTTGCAATGGATTCCCTCCCACTGTGGGATACCAGGCAATGAGAAAGCTGACCATCTGGCCAAAGAGGGCACTGAAATGGAGCAACCAGACATACCAGTCACCTATAATCAGAAGAAAAGCATGATAAAAACCTACAGGAAGCCACAAACACCACCACATGATGACTATCACATGCTAAACAGAAAGGAACAAGTCACCATCTTCCGTCTCCGAACAGGACACAGCCGACTCCGAAGTCATATGTATACAAAGTTTAAGGTTGGTACTACTAATCTATGCACATGTGCCCAGGTGCCCCAAACCGTGGAACATATCCTCCAGAACTGCATCAACTACGAGACACTGAGAAATAATTACTGGCCCAGTGAAACCACTAAAGAAGATAAGCTCTACGGTTCCATACATGAGTTACAAAAAACAGTGAAATTTATCCAAGAGACAGGACTGCAGATATAGACAGACAGTGCGAATGAAGAAGAAGAAGTTCTGATCGTGCCAAATTTGGCTGATGCTCCTTTTTTCAATGAACAGTAACATTCATGGGAGGTCACCTCCTGAAAAATTTTCAGTCATGCTTCAGGTACCAAATGAAATTCTGCCCTGCTGTTGTAATCTAAAAAACTTTAAAATTTCATCAAGACCACCCTTCATCTCAGTAAAATAAAACAATCTGGCTGTATCAGACTAATAAAAGAAAAACAAGAAAGAAAAACAGGAAAGAAAAACATGAGAAAAAAAAAACAGGATAGAAAATAGGAAACAATCTAGTAGAGCTGACCCTGATGACTGGCTACTCTCGTAATCCACTTAGGTTTATTTGGCAGTGCTTCACTAACTGTGGTGTGAAGCACACCCAAATTAACTGTGGTGCGAAGCACACCCAAATTAACTGTGGTGCGAAGCACACCCAAATTAACTGTGGTGCGAAGCACACCCAAATTAACTGTGGTGCGAAGCACACTCAACTTAACTGTGGTGCAAAGCACACTCAAATTAACCAGATTCAACTGATATATTCAGGTGGCATATTAAAAAGCTTAACTCATAACATTTTTTAAAAAGTGCTAATGGCAGTTTTGTGAAGCATTATCTGAATACTGGAAGAGGAAGTAAGAAAAACAAATGAAGAAGTCCCCAGAGAAGCTTCAGAACAACAAAAACTAGTTTCAATGATAAGAAAAAGATGAAACTTTCTGGACATGTCATGAGAAGACAGAAGTTGGAGAACCTGGTAATGAGTGGAAAATTCAAGAGGTAAAGGAAGAGAGGAAGACCAAGAGAAAAATATCTCAGTGGACTGACCACATGGCATGGAGCATCTGAACTAAGTGGAAACCCCAAGGACCACACAAGACAGAGAAGCTTCGCATCAATAATGCTATCTGGCACATCACATAATAATAATAATAAAAATGGCAATTAATCAGTGGATCTACTGAGAAGTACCTGAACTTCAAGACACTCAAGTAAATTAAGTTCATAAAAAAAGAGATTTTTTTTGCTGTTATTTCCAATTATGATCTTCATCCAAACTATCAAACTCTGCTTCTGTTACATCATAACACTTCACGCTACCAACAGACATTCCCGGAAGTGATAAATGAACAAATTACAAAGTAATGATATTAACAGTGCCAGCAGCAGGCAAATTAAACATGCAACAAAAAAAAAAAAAAGAGAGAGAAATTACAGCAATTGTTCCATTATCCTGGCCAACAAAAAGTCGTCTTGTTGCATGACTGAAATCAACTGCTGACGCTTCAGCTGTAGAAGAAAAAGACATGCAGGATATGAAGCATCGTTATCATCCTTACAACAACAAAAAACGGAAGTTGTGTTGTTTTTGTACGTGATCCTTGAAACAGGCATTTGTCAAAATATTGGACTGATGCATGTTCTTTATATGTGCTCATGTTACTTTACGCTGTTCTTTCTTCTGCCAACCTTCGTCTTTTTCTAAAACTGAAGCACACGTCTCCATCTACCTTTATTACTAGAACCAGTTCTATCAGAGCCATCAATTCTCTCTCACTATGGTGGAAGGAGATGCTACAGCGAACCTGGACATGTCCTGGGAGAATTAACTGTAACCTGCTGCGTAGATAGCCCCTGCTCAAATGTTTTAAACACACACAGCTACTTCTTTATAAATACATGATTCTGAGCTTTCAGATCAAATTTTTTTTCCCTCTTCACAAAGACAGCAGCAACAATGAATAATAAACTAATCTATTAAGTTGTAGTTTTTCTTATGTGCTACTGCTGAGTGCAAAACCACCCACTGAAACTATTTTACTTCCTAAATTATCCCAAACATTTGCTGAATGAAACAGAAACTGAGACTACTTACATGGCATGAAATGACAAACCAAGACTACTTACACGGCATGAAATGACAAATACTAGGCCAGTACTGCCCAGAATCTCTCTTCAGCCACACACGCAATGTTCTGAAAAAAAAAAAAAAGGCAAGTGTGCCTTACCTAATTCACCTAATAAAGAGAAAACAGAAAACATGCAATAGTAATTCTGACTGGTGCAATAACTGTCACTACTAGTATCATCACCATCAGCAGCAGCTGTGATATCAGCAGTACTGATGGTCATTCACTTGTCTTTTCTGAAAATGTCTCCAAATCTTTCAATCAGCTCATTCACTCTTTTCTATCATGCCACTGTGTCAGACTGTCCATTTGCTTTTCCCCCCTCAGTCTTTCTCTGTGTCGGTTTTTAAATTTTTTTTAAATGTATCTTCCTAAAGACATGATGTTCTCACGTTTCCAGCACCCCCCCCCCCCACCCACATGCATGTTCTGCAAATAGTCATCGTTTTATCAGTTAATTCATTTCCTTTTATCACAGAAACTACTACGTTAAGATACTTTAGTGGTGCAGTAACAACAATGTGATCCGTCTAGTATCTCAAAATACAACTTTCAATCTTCACGTAAAACAAATGATTTTATAAATGATGCTGACAGTTTTAACCAGTCTCTAGTTACATTCATTCATTCATTTGCATGTCCCTTGCAGAACTTTGCCTCCCTAACAGCACTCCTGTAGTCCTCTCGGTTGTGAGCAAGATGGCCTGCTGCTGATGCATACATTTGCAGGTCATCAACGATGTCTTGCAGCCATCTTCACCTTGCTCTTCCTCTCTTTCTTTTTCCCATTATGTACCCTTCCAAGACGGTCTTCTCTAGATTATCATGACGTTTAATGTGTCCAAAATATTTAAGTTTTCTCTCTTTAATCTTCTTTACTAGCCAGCCTTCTTCAATATTAAGTTCTTGTAGTACAGATATATTTGTTCTTTTTTGTGTCCATGATATTTGAAGAACACTACTGCAGCATTTACATTCAAAGGCATTTATGTGTTTCTCAGCTGTTTTGTTAAGTGTAGTTACAATGTTGGTTATATTCATACAGAAAGCCTCCACTTGAAAGTTGCAAACATTTTTTAACAAAATAAAGACTCACTTGTCATCGCTGACACTAATAACTCCATCTTCTCCTGGGATTAAAATTGCCGCATTGATTGTGTCTGGACATCCTTCAATTTTATTAATCAGGACAGGCTTTCGAGTGTTCCCTGTCGCTCGTTCGTCTCTGTTCAGCACGGCAGCCATCTTGTCTCAGTAACATCACGTGACAAGTGTTCACAGAAAAGTTAACTCTTTTGTAACCACATCACTTCTGACCAGCTTTCCTCGGCGTTTAACCCTATCTGTTCCCTTGGAATCGTTTTCAGATCTCGAAGAACCCCTTTTCACAAACATCATCTGAATAGTGTGGCACCTTTATCTAAGAGAGAAATATCCAACTTCAAAGAGTCCAAATCCCACAATTATATCCACGATTAGGGTGGCAGGCCTATCGAGATCAATCAGTTTTTGCTGAATTACATTATTAGAGGAGATGATAGTTACGAATTAAAGGTGAATTAATAGTTTTTAATTAGTGTCTCGCATCCTATATGTGTCTAAGGAGAAGAAATATTTTCATTCTAGTTATAGAGCATTGTCTTATCTTCATGTACTCATACCCTGTTTTGAAGAAAACGAATGCATGCCAGCGCGCGTTTTTAGTTAAATATTTTTATTGTATGTTGTAATTCGGAAAAAAAACATATTCAGACTAGTAACTGTCGGTCAGAAAATGAAGCAGGGGAGAAGATACGAGGGGTGATTGATAAGGGTGGGGGCACTCGGTTTTTCCACCAGTGTACGGGGTGAAGAGTCACTCGTCAGGTGATCCGAGAGGTATAGGACCTATAAATTCCGAGAAATTGCGTAGCGGAGGAGAGAACAGAAAACCAGAGGACATGGCGGGAACTGGGTTCGTCTCGTTTGTGTTATGATTGTCGTCATTCTTAGCACCCAGCCGATCCTCATACTGTGAAATAAATATTTTGTGAAATCAATGTGATGTAGATTGTTTGTCCTTCTAGTAACATGAGATGATTCTATCAGATTCATGGATTAGCGTCATATTTGGATGAGCACCTATCAAGGCCCATCAGTACCTTCCTTTGCATTTATGTATCGCAATGGTATCGGGAGATACATGGCCAGGCTGCAGAGCTGAAATGTACCTGAGCATCGAATCTGGGGGGAGAGTGGAGAGAGAACTCGATAGCGGATTGTCGTGAGTTTTGTAGTGCGTTAGCACATCTGTATTTCATTACTGAAGAAGTGAGACTAATAGTGTGTTAGCACATCTGTATTCCATTACTGAGGAAGTGAGATTAATAATGTGTTAGCACATCTGTATTTCATTACTGAGGAAGTGAGATTAATAGTGTGTTAGCACATCTGTATTCCATTACTGAGGAAGTGAGATTAATAGTGTGTTAGCACATCTGTATTCCATTACTGAGGAAGTGAGATTAATAGTGTGTTAGCACATCTGTATTCCATTACTGAGGAAGTGAGACTAATAGTGTGTTAGCACATCTGTATTCCATTACTGAGGAAGTGAGACTAATAGTGTGTTAGTACATCTGTATTTCATTACTGAGGAAGTGAGACTAATAGTGTGTTAGCACATCTGTATTTCATTACTGAGGAAGTGAGACTAATAGTGTGTTAGCACATCTGTATTTCATTACTGAGGAAGTGAGACTAATAGTGTGTTAGCACATCTGTATTTCATTACTGAGGAAGTGAGACTAATAGTGTGTTAGCATACCTGTATTTCATGAATAATCAAAATGGAAAAATACACATAGAAGGGACAGATATTGAAGAAGTCAATCAATTTGCATACCTTGGCAGCTACATAGACCAGGATGGTGACACTAGAAAGGAAGTTAGGATCAGAATTGCAAAAGCAGCATCAATCTTCCAGAATCTTGAGAACATATGGAATTCAAAAGTTATAAGCACAAAAACCAAGTTAAGACTATTCAATTCAAATGTAATATCCACCCTCATTTATGCATGCAAAAGTTGGAAAACGACTAAAGAAATAGAAAAGAAATTAGACTCTTTTGAAAACAAAAGCCTAAGGAAAATACTCGGCATCAAGTGGAATGAATTCAAGAACAATGCAGAGATAAGACAGATGACTGAACAACAACCAGTCTCATGGGTGATCAGGAAAAGGAGATAGACATATGTTGGTCACTTGATGAGAAGAAATGATCAGAGAATCCCAAAACAAGCTATCAAGTGGAACACAACAGGCCGAAGAAAAAGGGGCAGACCGCGTGAAATTCTGAAGAGGACATTATTAAGAGAGGCCAAGTTAACAGCCATAAAATCCTTTGATGAGGTTGAAAGACTCGCTGAAGACAGGAAAAATTGGCGAACTACTATGCGAGCCCTATGTGACGTTTAACGGCACGGGAAGGACATACAACATCCGATATTTCGGAGTGAGCCTTTTTCGAGGGTTACATGCACAAACGAGACAAAAACAAATAACTAAAAGAAGAACGTATCTTAATATGGCCTCCTCCAGAGGTAGGAAACAGAGAAATGCGTGTCCACTAGAAGATGCATAGAGACCACGTGGGCCACACAAAGGATAAGCCGATAAATCGTAAAGAAGAGGTGGAGAGAGAGAGAAGGAAAACATGTGGTTGAAAGGGGGGTGGGGAAGGGTACCATGGTGTGGCCATGGGTACCAAAATGGGCCCCAGCTACGCATGTCTGTTCATAGGCCACTTCGAACACAAGGTTCTGAGAGCCTTTAGAGGCCCCTTTCCCGCCTTCTATAGACGCTACATAGATGACGACATTGGGGTCACATCAATGCCAGAGGAAGATCTTAATAACTTTATCAGTTTTGTTAAGGAGTACAATCCTATCATTTCTTTCACCTCCCATGTCTCTGCTACTTCCGCTAACTTTCTCGACATTGTCGTTACTATCAGCCCTACAGGGCTTACTACTTCTATCCACTATAAACCTACAGACTCTCACAGCTACTTCCTGTACTCTTCCTCCCATCCCAGATCGTGTAAGGGCTCTATTGCTTTTTCCCAGCTTCTTAGGTTGAGACGTTTGTGTAATGAGGATTTTGATTTCCAGGATCAAGGCCATAAAATGCTAGATTTCTTCCGTCAACGCGGCTATCCAGGACATGTTCTCTCGTCATCTTGGAACCGCATCAGCCATATATCGCGGCAACAAACCCTCTCTCATAAACCGCACTGTAGATCGGACAGAGTTGAACTGGTACTCACCCAACATCCTCATACTTTTTTGCCACATCCATCTCATCCAGACCGAGCCTGATACACGTGAACTTTTTGGGGAACCCCCATTGGTGGCCTACAGACGGGACAAGAAGCTCAGGGACTTTTTAGTTCGTGGTTGCCTTAAGACAGATGACACTTTTTTATGGTACCAGACGTTGTGGACGCCGTAGATGCAACACTTGTCCGTTTGTTATCGAAGCTAGCCATATCTCCTTCCCTAAGTCCACGTTATCAGTTCAAGAGGGTTTCACCTGCACTTCACGCAATGTTATTTATGCTATTATGTGCAAACGTTGTGGTATGAAGTACATAGCGGTTTAGCTTAAGAGGTCGTTTTCGCCAACATCTTAATGATATTTCTAAGAGAGCCTGGACACCTGTGGTTAAACATTTTTGCCTTAGCAACCACAGGAGAAAACAGGACATTTCTGTTAGTGCGATCTGCTCTTGTTCTGCTGATGTACGATCTCGGAGGGTCCTAGTACAGTGCCTTATTTTCCAGACTGGCTGTCTCCACCCAGCTGGAATTAACAATGTCGTCTTCAGCTTTCTATAACTTCTTTAGTTTTCCACCCCCTTTTTTTTACTCTACTTTCTTTCTCCTAGCTACCCCTCCCTACCGCCACCTTCTTTTCTTCTCTGGCAACATATTGGTGTTTATAGGGTCTTGTCCTATTCACCAGTTTCACGTTTTCTCCCTGCAGGTGTTTATGTTCTTCATTATCTCTCCGCTCCCCCCCCCCCCCCGGACACCTTCTCCTCTAGCGGCTATCATGTTTCTATTCCCCCCTTCAACCACCTGTTTTCCCTCTCTCTCTCCACCTCTTCTTTACGATTGGCTCTATAGGCTTATCCTTTGTGTGGCCCCGCGTGGTCCCTATGCATCTTCTGGTGGACATGCATTTCTCTGTTTCCTACCTCTGGAGGAGGCCATATTGTGATAAGTCCTTCGTTTAGTTATTTGTTATTGTCTCGTTGCGCATGTAATCCTCGAAAAAGGCTCACTCCGAAATATCGGATGTTGTATGTTTTTCATTTATACATTCATATACTTTCTATTCTTTTTTTTTCTCACTTTACTCACTCCCTCTGCCACTTTGTAGAACTACACCATACATCTCTCTCTCTCTCTCTCTACCTTTATTATTTAAACCAGTTTTACTGCAGTCGCTATCCCTTTTATCTGTAAATATGAATTCGTGTTTTCTGTGATGTGTGGATGTGTATGATGTGATACATGGCTGACATACAGTATGTGATGTGTGAATGTATATGATGTGATGTATGACTGGCATACAGTATGTGATGTGTGGATATATATGATGTGATACATGGCTGGCATACAGTATGTGATGTGTGAATGTATATGATGTGATGCATGGCTGGCATACAGTATGTGATGTGTGAATGTATATGATATGATGCATGGCTGGCATACAGTATGTGATGTGTGGATGTATATGATGTGATGCATGACTGGCATCCCCTGGGAGGGAAATCCTGGGTTGTAGAGTTGGTTTATGCAATGACCACCCCAGTAGGGTAATACATTGGCCATGGATCGGTGGGTTTCAGATGGGTTTTAGTCCTGTCCCTCCCTTTATTATCCCCAATTGTGGACTCGGCAACCTGCTGAGTTTACAGATAAGTTCTCGGCATAAGGTACGACGGATTATTTTTGGACAACTTTTTTTGGTTATTATTAAGGAGGATGTTCAAGAAGCTGGAAGCCGCATTCATGAATGGCAGCCATTGCCACCGCCGACTTGTGAACTGGAGCATTGTCTTGCTGAAAGATGACTCCTCGTCAGTTTCCCTTCGACGCTTTTCCTTCAGTTTGACCCGCAGTTGCTTCACAAGATTAGCGTAATAGGCCCCGGTGACCGTTCTGCCCTTTTGAAGATAGTCTACCAATAGTACACCTGAATCACAAAAGATGGAAGCCATCATTTTGCCTACAGACAGAAACACCCTTGCTTTCTTTGGCGGTGGGAATCCATGTTTCCACTGATCTGACTTTTTTTTTTGTTTGTGGTTGAAAATGATGAACCCAAGTCTCATCCGTAGTCACAAATTGCTGAAAAAACTTTTCAGGATCTGCAGAAAAGTGGCCAAGATTGTGTCTTGACATGTTGAGGCGCTGTCGTTTGTGATCAGCTCCAAAAGTTTCGGGACCCATTTGAAGATCATTGTGAATAATGGCATGAACACGTTCCTGGGAGATGCCCAACTCAGTAGCAATGTACCGCTCAGTTAGTCGTCGATCCTCCATTATTATGTCATGAATTCTGCCGGTGGTTTCATCGGTGGTTACCGTTCTTGATCTTCCTGGACGGGGATACTCTTCCATGTTTGTATTGAGCTGCCCATTTCTTCACTGTGCTGTAAGAAGGGGCACTCTCCCCTAGAGTCTCCACCATATCCTCATGGATCTCCTTCACTGATAAGCCCTTGATGCAGAGCTAGCGAATGACTGTCCGCTGAGAAATTTTATCCATTTTCTCAATTTCTGCCACCCCTTACCACTTCATTAGCTTGTAAAAAAATTGGTTGCAGTTAATTTCTTGAAACTTGGTGTTTAATCTTATAGTAACCGTATCTACAAATCCACCTAATATCAACTGTGTGTTTTAGTATTTGTACCTTATGCCGAGAACTTATCAATCACACCTCGTATGAGGTCACTTCTGTAGCAGTTCTTGATAAACCTCGTTGTGTAGAATACACTTTCACATACATAACATCTACCATGTCTTTTATTTCACCCAGAATTACCTCTGTTTTGATCAATAGAAAGAAATTTGAAGAAATCTTTACTTTTTTCTTGCCTGGTCTGAAAAAATACATCACATAATTCAAGCTATGTCAACGCCTACAATGTTGTTGAGTAGCCTGAGATGTAGGCTCGAGTCAGTCGATTTAGGCGAGTGCGACTTGGGCTTGACTTGAAGATGAAGGATAATAGCTCGTCTCCGACTTGCGACTCGACATTTTCAATCAATCGACTCAACGCAGTATTATTAAAACAACGCGTGCTTCGGTGACACCACTGCCTTGTGTGCTGTCAGAGAGAGAGAGAGACACACACACACATACACACACATACATACACACACACACACATATATATATATATATATATATATATATATATATAACATCAAATAAAAATAAGTCCACACCAAAGCTTTTCTTCGACAGATCAAGCTCGCGTTTAGGAGAGGAATATTGTTAAACATTGACTTAAACTTATGTTATATTTAAAACAGTTTCCATAGTAAGATGGAGCATTCTGAGTTAGAATTCGGTGAACTAACTTGGCTTTGTTGAATAGGAATATGTTTTTGAGAAGCCGAATTCTGAGATGTTTGTGCTGATCTACGGTCTGTGCCTTATGTTTGCCAATAATAAGTTTTTCTGTTAGCTTTTGAAGTGAACGAGGCCTTAATTTTATTTGACACCGAGTAGCCACCCTAGATTGTGGAACGATGCCTAAGTGCGCTTGTATGTGTGATATCATGTAAGTCTTCCTTCTATCTTGATCAATGAAGTGCTTAATTCTGGCGAACTGATAAACTTTTTATGCGATAAATTTTGTTAGAGAGTTCCAAGTCCAAAGCTGGTCAATGGTGAAACCTAGTGTTTTGTGTTCGGCTGATGTTTCTGTGATATTTCTGTGATCTATCTGTATGTTTCAGTACAGGGCAGTAAAGAGGTTTCTCTTTTTTTTCATTTAGTTATTTCTCTCTTGTTGTAATGAGGTTTGATTTTTGTTTTATTAGTGTGGGTATACCATTTCTATGGTCCCATTTAGTTAAATTATTTGTCTCCATCTGAAGAGTTGATACTAAGTTGTTACATAGCGGTCACTGGTGTAAACTGTGCAACTGTCGCACAAGGTCGCAAGAAGAATATTTATGATGGAGTGGAAGGTTAAAATTGATGTAGATCGTAAAGAGCTGAGTGCCTATCGCAGAGCCTTGAGGAAAACTCGTATAAACTATATATGAATTTGATATAGAGTTTTTGAAACTTACTAATTGATGTCTGCTTGAAAGAAACGATGCAATAGATTTTTTTAGATCAGGTGTAATCTGTCTCCAACATTTTTTTACAATATTTTATAATCGATCAAATCAAACGCTGTTTTTTTCATCAAATATTACACCTCATAGTCTGTTGTCATTTATGCCTGCTAATCATTCAGGAATGATTAGATCTGAAGCCTGACTGATTATAACCACGATACACATAATCGATAGCGTTGGGCTTTAATTTGAAATTTAACTTCAACCCAAAACATTCAAGCTCCAGTGTTTTGGCCAGGACGAAACTGGATGACGGCAGAGATAAACACAACTAAACCTGTTCCTTGTTTCCTGCCATGGAAACACAAGTAAACCTGTTCCTTGTTTCCTGCCATGGAAACACAAGTAAACCTGTTCCTTGTTTCCTGCCATGGAAACACAAGTAAACCTGTTCCTTGTTTCCTGGCATGGAAACACAAGTAAACCTGTTCCTTGTTTCCTGCCATGGAAACACAACTAAACCTGTTCCTTGTTTCCTGCCATGGAAACACAACTAAACCTGTTCCTTGTTTCCTGCCATGGAAACACACCTAAACCTGTTCCTTGTTTCCTGCCAGGGGCTCGGCGAAGCAGACTTAGAGAGTTAATGTTTTCACTGATGAAGTTGTTGTTTAAGCACCTTACAGAAAATGCCAAAAATATGAACATGTTGATTTACTGTGTACTGCCTCGTGGAGTTTACCTAACAGATAATATACATAAAGTTTCGAAGTCCTAACAAATGATATACATTTAAATTGTATATTCGAAGGTATTTCTTTTCGTAACCATTTGTTGGTTACATAGTTCGTTTTATAACTACTCTGTTCTTATCTACTACTAATAAACATAATGCTTATAATTATATTAACTACTAAACCTTTGTATAACACATAACTATTACACCTTTATATAGCACACATAATTATACTAACTACTAAACCTTTGTATAACACACATAATTATATTAAACACACATAATTATACTAACTATTAAACCTTTATATAACACACATAAGTATACTAACTATTAAACCTTTATATAACACACATAAGTATACTAACTATTAAACCGTCATACAACACATATAAAACACATTCTGATTGTCAAACCTTTAACTGGTATACCACTGAGCTACTGAAATAGAGAGAGAGAGAAGGAGGGGAGAGAGAGAGGGAGAGAGAGAAGGAGAGAGAGGGGAGGGGGAGAAGAAGAGAGCGAGAAGAAGAGAGCGAGAGAGATAGAGGGTAGTGGGGAGAGAGAGATCAATAAGTTATATTTGGAACTGAGTAACGATTTTGAAAATATAGAATCGGCGCTCACGCGCTTTTCTCCTTACAACAGAAGGAAATGACAACAAAGAAAATGAGAAATTGAAATCGATTCTAATGGACGCTGATAGATGGCCTATACTGGAGACTGAAACTATATACAAACAAGAGAATCTAAACATGTGCTTGCATGTAGTTTCATGAACATATGATGTTAACAACAAATTCTAGAAACAGCGAAGAGATGAAGTTGAATACTGGATCAACCGTCTACAATAAAACACCAGCAGAAGCCACAACAATGCAAGCTTTTAGGACGCTGACAAATAAAAACCCCTCAAGCAAGCACGTGACTTTCCACTTCTGATGACATTTTCCTGCCAGAATCTGACACAAACATGAATTCTTGGAAGACAGAACAATGTTGTTTAGAAGTGTTGACAGAGGAATTTGAAGTTCGGTCACAGACGCACTGCTGAGCCATGGCGACACAGAAAACATCTCCAGAAACTAGGACAGAAACAGGGACACGCCAAAATAAAGCTGTCCACAGCGCAAACTAAAATGTGTCAAATGTTGTTTATGACTGATACATCCTTACAGTGAAAAGGGAAAGTTATTTGTACATCAGGGGGAAGAGAGAGCACATTTCTAGCGTTAGCATCTGGTTATGTTATGTTATGTTATATTATGTTATGTCATTTTATGCTATGTTATGTTGTAGATGGATCATCATCACTGCACTCAGTACATTAGCATGACTTGGTACAATAAATGAAGGTGACACGCGAATCAGCTGGTGCGACACTCAGTCACGTGCGTTGGCTGGATCCAATCATATCACCTGCAGATCTTGAGTTCCAGATTGTGCTTATTTTGTAGCTTCCAAGATCGAGTCAGGTTAAAGGCATCCTGAGGAACATAGAATACATCTCTTCTCTTCGGGCGTATCATAGCAGCAGCTATCCTGAATATATCTTATTAGCCTTCCTGTCATTACTGAGAATATTGTCTTCCATTCTATATTTAGAAGTGAGTTGGGTCTGAACTGGACTATGTCAGTGGAATTCTGCATCTTCAGCCTGTATACGTTGTGAGCTTTTTCTCCATTCCTTGTTTGTGAATCTCTTATTCCATGTGACTCTTTATGAAGGTTCAGGTCGGCTCTAATGTAAAAAGTAAGTAAAGGTAACCCTGTCATGCCTTAGAGGCACATAGGGATATTGTGTTAGTGCCCATATTTTCCTTGACCTGTCAGCACACTAGAGGGTGATATGGTCAGTATCACGCCTGGCCGCCTTTCCTTCCCCAACTCCAGAAGAAGTCGGGTACCCATTTCTACAGCTGGGTGACTGGGGTGCCGCCGGCCGGATTCGAACCCCCGACCTTCGTCATGAGAGACCAGTGCACTAACCACTTCGCCACTCAGACACCCCGGCTCTAATGTAAGGGACATTATTTGAGCTGTTTCTTTCTCTCATGTCTTGCCTACAACATTTCTCACTTTCGCAACATTATGTTTACATTTTTACATTTCTTTTGAACGCTTCTGTATGAGAACGAATTTACCGACTTTCGCTTTTTTATTTTCCAATTTTACGAATTTTTACACTTTCCCCTTTGTCCCATGTCGAGGAATGTACAGGACTTTTGTTATCGTTGGTGTTGGTGTTATTATTGTTCTGTACATCTCTGAACATTATGTCGACGTTGAAGAGTTTGGTGGTAGAAGAGTTTGGAGGCAGAGGATTTCTCTGAACATCTTTCAAAACAGTCCAGCACGTGGTGTTTCAGTTTGTAACTTGTTGCCTGTTGTAGGTACACGCACTATGATGTTTGGTTAGCGGTCACGATGTGTCAGGGTTTACTTGTGTGTCATGTGCGTCAGCTCAAGATTGGTCACTGTGATAAAAGCTGGCAAATCTGCAGCTGTTGTGTATAATCTCGTGCTACTGGAGATGTGAGGTTTTGACATGGTGGGTCCATTCTTTGCCAATCTGTTAGCACGTTCACTGCCTCTGATATTCATATACTGTAGTATCCGCTGTGGTCTTGATGTTATAAGAAGCAAGTAGGTTTACTGCACTGAGTATGTCAGTTGTAATTTGTTCAGCTATAGGGGTCCATTTTTCAAGGGCTTGGAGAACAAACTGGGAGTCTAAGAAAATAGCAAAGTTTTTTGTTTTTTTTTTTGGGGGGGTGGGGGTGGGGGTGGGTGTGGCACTGCTTTTGCATGTGGAAGTGATGGTTGTCATGACCGTTAGTATTGCCTGCATCTCAGCATCATAACTGAAGCAGTGAGATCCACAAAGAGCAGAAATGTGGCTTGTTGTGTTGTAACATTATATTCTGCATTATCTTCTCCTTGAACGCTGACCAGTCAGTATATGCATGGATCCAGTCCTTCGGGCAGGATCCTACAGTCTCCGGTGTACACAGCTTTACTATGTTGGGATCTGATGATTTGTTCACTAGTTTATTCTCGAGTCTGGTGTTAGTTTGAGGAAGTGTGTAGTTTGTGTTTGGTGGGATGTCTGGTACTTTTCTAAGTTCTTCTCTTGCTTTCAGTGAGTTCGTGACTTGTGTTTAGTTGCTCTGCTGTGATCACTGGAGTTTCTAATGTCGGTCTATTATTTGGCTTCCTTGTATCTACTATTATTCTGTTGGGGTTGTCTGAAGGAACTTTTAAAAAAAATCTTTCATCTGTCCCAGTGGATGATTTTTCTTATATCTAGTGGCACAATGTTTGCCAGTGGTTGATTTTTCTTATATCTAGTGGCACAATGTCTGCCAGTGGTTGATTTTTCTTATATCTAGTGGCACAATGTCTGCCAGTGGTTGATTTTTCTTATATCTAGTGGCACAATGTCTGCCAGTGGTTGATTTTTCTTATATCTAGTGGCACAATGTTTGCCAGTGGTTGATTTTTCTTATATCTAGTGGCACAATGTCTGCCAGTGGTTGATTTTTCTTATATCTAGTGGCACAATGTTTGCCAGTGGTTGATTTTTCTTATATCTAGTGGCACAATGTCTGCCAGTGGTTGATTTTTCTTATATCTAGTGGCACAATGTTTGCCAGTGGTTGATTTTTCTTATATCTAGTGGCACAATGTCTGCCAGTGGTTGATTTTTCTTATATCTAGTGGCACAATGTCTGCCAGTGGTTGATTTTTCTTATATCTAGTGGCACAATGTTTGCCAGTGGTTGATTTTTCTTATATCTAGTGGCACAATGTCTGCCAGTGGTTGATTTTTCTTATATCTAGTGGCTCTATATTTGCGTCAGTCTCAGCTGCAGCTGTGGGCGTTAAACTCATTCCCCCACAAATGTCTTGGTTTTGAATGTTGTCTACTTGTATACGAGTGCTCTTTAATGTTGCGACTTGTAGTGGAAGGTTGTAGTTTGTTTTAGAACTAATACAGCCTGTTACATAGTTGTCTGAGCGTTGTTTCGTCGGTTACACAGGATGTGTCATTTTGTTTCGAACTCAGAGACGAGGATATAGGAGATGGGATGGCCTTTGATGGTCAAAGTGTATCAAACATTTTTTGACGTCTTTTGACCTTAGTTTAACTTTCATGAGTACGTTTTATTGGCCAACGGAGAATTTTATTGGAGTTATCTGACACTCCTGTAATAGACGCGAATCTTCCAACAAATTTCTCAGTTCTGTATTCCGATATGAGTGCGGCATAATA
The DNA here is from genome assembly GCA_009760885.1 of Achatina immaculata. Taxonomy (NCBI): domain Eukaryota; kingdom Metazoa; phylum Mollusca; class Gastropoda; order Stylommatophora; family Achatinidae; genus Lissachatina; species Lissachatina immaculata. The sequence continues at coordinate 35,706,141 of CM019707.1, read as the reverse complement.
CTTTATAACTTTCAATTATAATTATCAGCTATAACAATCAACCATAACTATCAGCTATAACAATCAACCATAACTATCAGCTATAACAATCAACCATAACTATCAGCTATAAATATCAACCATAACTATCAAATGTAACTGTCAGTGTCGATTGCTCCAGAATTCTGATCTATAATAGCAGGCCAGAGGTTTTCTAAGCAATCAGATTCAGTGTTCCCGTTCGCATATAGACTATATGAAGATAACTGAGGTCCCAACACATATGTTTCCAGAAGGAATGACTTTGTGAAAATATCGGTAAATATCTAAGTTATTGCTACTGATAAACTGAAGAATGCGAGTTAAGTGTTGACCTTGGTTACTGCGGATTTACATTTTCAATTCACCTCGTAAAAAAAAAAAAAATCAGAACACACGAACTGTTTAAAAAAAAACACAACAGAAACTTCTTGGTTTGAACTTGTTTTCTTCAGTAACATTACACTTGTCCGCTGTGTTTATAGTTACATTTTGGACAGCCTTGGCTTTTCACACAACTCATGTTTGGAAAAGCAACAAACGGAAAGTGTCAACAGAACAGCTCTTGGCTACCTGACAGACAGGCATATAACGGTCAAAGTCCCAACTTTTCTTCAGTTAGTGTAGTTTGTGTTTGGTGGGATGTCTGGTACTTTTCTAAGTTCTTCTCTTGCTTTCAGTGAGTTCGTGACTTGTGTTTAGTTGCTCTGCTGTGATCACTGGAGTTTGTAATTTCGGTCTATTATTTGGCTTCCTTGTATCTACTATTATTCTGTTGGGGTTGTCTGAAGGAACTTTTTTAAAAAAAATCTTTCATCTGTCCCAGTGGATGATTTTTCTTATATCTAGTGGCACAATGTTTGCCAGTGGTTGATTTTTCTTATATCTAGTGGCACAATGTCTGCCAGTGGTTGATTTTTCTTATATCTAGTGGCACAATGTCTGCCAGTGGTTGATTTTTCTTATATCTAGTGGCACAATGTCTGCCAGTGGTTGATTTTTCTTATATCTAGTGGCACAATGTTTGCCAGTGGTTGATTTTTCTTATATCTAGTGGCACAATGTCTGCCAGTGGTTGATTTTTCTTATATCTAGTGGCACAATGTTTGCCAGTGGTTGATTTTTCTTATATCTAGTGGCACAATGTCTGCCAGTGGTTGATTTTTCTATATCTAGTGGCACAATGTTTGCCAGTGGTTGATTTTTCTTATATCTAGTGGCACAATGTCTGCCAGTGGTTGATTTTTTATATCTAGTGGCACAATGTCTGCCAGTGGTTGATTTTTCTTATATCTAGTGGCACAATGTTTGCCAGTGGTTGATTTTTCTTATATCTAGTGGCACAATGTCTGCCAGTGGTTGATTTTTCTTATATCTAGTGGCTCTATATTTGCGTCAGTCTCAGCTGCAGATATGGGCGTTAATCTCATTCTCCCACAAATGTCTTGGTTTTGAATGTTGTCTACTTGTATACGAGTGCTCTTTAATGTTGCGACTTGTAGTGGAAGGTTGTAGTTTGTTTTAGAACTAATACAGCCTGTTACATAGTTGTCTGAGCGTTGTTTCGTCGGTTACACAGGATGTGTCATTTTGTTTCGAACTCAGAGACGAGGATATAGGAGATGGGATGGCCTTTGATGGTCAAAGTGTATAAAACATTTTTTGACGTCTTTTGACCTTAGTTTAACTTTCATGAGTACGTTTTATTGGCCAACGGAGAATTTTATTGGAGTTATCTGACACTCCTGTAATAGACGCGAATCTTCCAACAAATTTCTCAGTTCTGTATTCCGATATGAGTGCGGCATAATACTTTATAACTTTCAATTATAATTATCAGCTATAACAATCAACCATAACTATCAGCTATAACAATCAACCATAACTATCAGCTATAACAATCAACCATAACTATCAGCTATAAATATCAACCATAACTATCAAATGTAACTGTCAGTGTCGATTGCTCCAGAATTCTGATCTATAATAGCAGGCCAGAGGTTTTCTAAGCAATCAGATTCAGTGTTCCCGTTCGCATATAGACTATATGAAGATAACTGAGGTCCCAACACATATGTTTCCAGAAGGAATGACTTTGTGAAAATATCGGTAAATATCTAAGTTATTGCTACTGATAAACTGAAGAATGCGAGTTAAGTGTTGACCTTGGTTACTGCGGATTTACATTTTCAATTCACCTCGTAAAAAAAAAAAAAATCAGAACACACGAACTGTTTAAAAAAAAACACAACAGAAACTTCTTGGTTTGAACTTGTTTTCTTCAGTAACATTACACTTGTCCGCTGTGTTTATAGTTACATTTTGGACAGCCTTGGCTTTTCACACAACTCATGTTTGGAAAAGCAACAAACGGAAAGTGTCAACAGAACAGCTCTTGGCTACCTGACAGACAGGCATATAACGGTCAAAGTCCCAACTTTTCTTCAGTTAGTGAGAGTCAGCTCACAAACTACACATTTATGATTTTGTTTCAAGGCGGGAAATCGCATGATATGAATCTGAAAAAAATATGCAATTTTAAATATTTTTTCTAGGTAGTGACATATTGTTCAGATCCACATTTGTAGTATTTGTATTACAGATTAGGCTTACAAGATATGCCCATTGATTTACACTGGCAGTCACACATCACATCGATTGTGAACGTATGTGTCCGCGAGGCTTGTAACATCTGCTTGTAGTTTACAAATATTTCCGAAAGTTAACTCTAAACAGCGAAACATTTCTCCACAAATAGGAGTGCACACTTCAAAATACTTGATAATATATTTACATATTTCTGTAGTGTGGCGCTGAATATATTTTAAGATAACTTTGAAAAATGCTTTCGTGGAAAAAGGACCGTGCTGACATATCAGACGCCATGCCAACCTTTCATGTACGTTATGTTGGTGCTACAGAGACTTTCATACCCAGTGGCGAAGGTTGTACTACCCAGCCATTGCAGAGGATTTGGGATAACTCTCCAAATGAGAAACATCTTCGCAAAGTTTCACTGAGATTTAGTGTACACGGGATTTGTATGTCAGATCAGGACAGCAAAAGTAGTAATGATCACTCCATCACCTACTTCAATATGGAGGATATCTCGTACTGTGCAGCAGACAAAAATGTCAACGATCGTTTGTTCTGTTGGATTAGCAAGAATTCTGTATCAGGAAAGCTGGAAGCTCACGCTGTGCTTTGTAATACTCGAGAAAAAGCCCAAGAAATGGCATCTGCGCTGTCTCGAGCTTTTCAGCTGGCATACAAAGACTGGATAGCTGAGAGAGAACGAGAAAGGAGAAGAAAAACTACAGATTCATTAGCTTTTTCTGATGCCGATTCTGTAAGTACATCCAGTGGGTCTCTGCCTTCTCCAAACTGTGACCTTTTGTCTCCTTCTAGAAGAATTTCTGCTGAAAGAGTGGGCACTGTCTCAAACAGAGGCGAGCATTCTAAGACAGTAGAACACAGTGAGCAAGGCCGGAAGCAGGACTGACTAAAACTAAAATCCATTGTTTATTGCTGAAAATGTGGAAATGCTGTGCAGCCTAACTTCCACACAAAACAGAATGACTCGAGCATTAGTTTGCGACACATGAGGCTCAAGTATCGTTTTAATGGGCATTTGTGTAGTGAATTTCTTCTTTAAATAAAAGAAATATTCACCTTTTTTCAATCACACAAATCAGTAAGAAAGTTTCTGAAATTACATTTTGGTGTAGAACGTAATATTAATCTTTCCAGAAAGTTGTGATGTGTCAGATGATTTGCTGTTGCAACAGTTACGAGCTATCGAGATCTTTTATCTACAAAAACGAAATACACGGTTCATATCTGGGCAAGTGAACAAATTCTTGGGGGTTCTCGTGGAAGCTCCTGTCATGGTACCCAAGTCTGGCTATCTTTCTAGTGTGCTAGAGCTTGATCTGAGACCAGCTTCTTAGATTTGCTTCCAGAAATAATTAAACAAAAACAGTTCGCTCCTTTTCCAATGTGTTACGAACTTGCCAGAATATCATCTGCTGTGTGATCAGTAAGTCTGCAGTAACCGGGAGATGACGTCTGCTGTGTGATCACTCAGTCTGCAGTAAACGGGAGATGACGTCTGCTGTGTGATTACTCAGTCTGCAGTAACCGGGAGATGACGTCTGCTGCGTGATTACTCAATCTGCAGTAACCGGGAGATGACGTCTGCTGCGTGATTACTCAGGCTGCAGTTACCGGGAGATGACGTCTGCTGTGTGATTACTCAGTCTGCAGTAACCGGGAGATGACGTCTGCTGTGTGATTACTCAGTCTGCAATAACCGGGAGATGACGTCTGCTGCGTGATTACTCAGTCTGCAGTAACCGGGAGGTGACGTCTGCTGAGTGATTACTCAGTCTGCAGTTACCGGGAGATGACGTCTGCTGCGTGATTACTCAGTCTGCAGTAACCGGGAGATGACGTCTGCTGCGTGATTACTCAGTCTGCAGTAACCGGGAGATGACGTCTGCTGCGTGATTACTCAGTCTGCAGTAACCGGGAGATGACGTCTGCTGCGTGATTACTCAGTCTGCAGTAACCGGGAGATGACGTCTGCTGTGTGATTACTCAGTCTGCAGTAACGGGGAGATGACGTCTGCTGTGTGATCACTCAGTCTGCAGTAACCGGTAGATGACGCCTGCTGTGTGATCACTCAGTCTGCAGTTACAGGGAGATGCCGTCTACTGTGTGATAACTCACGTTTGCAGTTACAAGGAGGTAACTCACCAGCAGTGCAGCACTTTTCAACATAGTTCTCATCACATTCAATGCATGTCTGCCATCACTTTCCTAATTTCTATCAACATAGTTCCCATTACACTCAATGCATGTCTGCCACCGCTGTCCTAATATCTATCAACATAGTTTCCATCACATTCAATGCATGTCTACCATCGCTTCCCTAATGTCTGTCAACATAGTTACCATCACATTCAATGCATGTCTGCCACCGCTGTTAACATAGTTCCCATCACATTCAATGCATGTCTGCCACCGCTGTTAACACAGTTCCCATCACGTTAAATGTATGTCTGCCACCACTTTCCTAATTTCTGTCAACATAGTTCCCATCACATTCAATGCATGTCTGCCACCGCTGTCAACATAGTTCCCATCACGTTCAATGCATGTCTGCCACTGCTGTTAACATAGTTCCCATCACATTCAATGCATGTCTGCCACCGCTGTTAACATAGTTCCCATCACATTCAATGCATGTCTGCCACCGCTGTTAACATAGTTCCCATCACATTCAATGCATGTCTGCCACCGCTGTTAACATAGTTCCCATCACATTCAATGCATGTCTGCCACCGCTGTTAACACAGTTCCCATCACGTTAAATGCATGTCTGCCACCACTTTCCTAATTTCTGTCAACATAGTTCCCATCACATTCAATGCATGTCTGCCACCGCTGTCAACATAGTTCCCATCACGTTCAATGCATGTCTGCCACTGCTGTTAACATAGTTCCCATCACATTCAATGCATGTCTGCCACCGCTGTTAACATAGTTCCCATCACATTCAATGCATGTCTGCCACCGCTGTTAACATAGTTCCCATCACATTCAATGCATGTCTGCCACTGCTGTTAACATAGTTCCCATCACATTCAATGCATGTCTGCCACCGCTGTTAACACAGTTCCCATCACGTTAAATGCATGTCTGCCACCACTTTCCTAATTTCTGTCAACATAGTTCCCATCACATTCAATGCATGTCTGCCACCGCTGTCAACATAGTTCCCATCACATTCAATGCATGTCGGCCACCGCTTCCCTAATGTCTGTCAACATAGTTCCCACAAAGTTCAGTGCATATCTGCCACCGTTTTCCTATCTGTCAACATAGTTTCCATCACATTCAATGCATGTCTGCCATCGCTGTCAACATAGTTCCCATCACATTCAATGCATGTTTGCCACCGTTTTCATAATATCTGTCAACATAGATCCCATCACATTCAATGCATGTCTGCCATCGCTGTTAACATAGTTCCCATCACATTCAATGCATGTCTGCCACCGCTTTCCTAATATATGTCAACATAGTTCCCATCACATTCAATGCATGTCTGCCATCGCTGTTAACAGTTCCCATCACATTCAATGCATGTCTGCCACCGCTTTCCTAATGTCTGGATTCGTCGAGAAGAAAAAAATCCAACAGACACTGTAGCCATCCACGCAGGGCCTCTTTCATCTATTGGTCAGCACTGAACTTCTCCCCATTCAGCGCCTCTTTCATCTATTCGTCAGCACTGAACTTCTCCCCACACAGCGCCTCTTTCATCTATTGGTCAGCACTGAACTTCTCCCCACACAGCGCATCTTTCATCTATTCGTCAGCACTGAACTTCTCCCCACACAGCGCCTCTTTCATCTATTCGTCAGCACTGAACTTCTCCCCACACAGCGCCTCTTTCATCTATTCGTCAGCACTGAACTTCTCCCCGCACAGGGCCTCTTTCATCTATTCGTCAGCACTGAACTTCTCCCCACACAGGGCCTCTTTCATCTATTCGTCAGCACTGAACTTCTCCCCACACATGGCCTCTTTCATCTATTCGTCAGCACTGAACTTCTCCCCACACATGGCCTCTTTCATCTATTCGTCAGCACTGAACTTCTCCCCACACATGGCCTCTTTCATCTATTCGTCAGCACTGAACTTCTCCCCACACAGCGCCTCTGAACGGCGTGGAGTAGGGTGAAAGGGCTGGGCGTTCTAAACTCAGATTCCTGACAGTTTGAACTGTCGCACGAACGGCGTCAGAGCGTGCTTTATTGTCATAGCAACGCACCAGAACTGAAGACACCGCTAGGTTTTGGCCTGACTGCAGGTTTCAGGTGCTTCCCAAGCATACTCCGGGACTGGGCCCTTGCAGACCCTGATGAGCGTGAGCCCAATTTTCCGGCCAACAGAGGAAGAACGTCACCACTCTTAGCTTGATTGTTTTGTCTCTAGCTGGAAGTAATGTACCCAGCATTCATCTCTGGCTTGAAGTAATGTACCCAGCATTCATCTCTGGCTTGAAGTAATGTACCCAGCATTCATCTCTGGCTTGAAGTAATGTACCCAGCATTCATCTCTGGCTTGAAGTAACGTACCCAGCATTCATCTCTGGCTTGAAGTAATGTACCCAGCATTCATCTCTAGCTGGAAGTAACGTACCCAGCATTCATCTCTGGCTTGAAGTAATGTACCCAGCATCCATCTCTGGCTTGAAGTAATGTACCCAGCATTCATCTCTGGCTTGAAGTAATGTACCCAGCATTCATCTCTGGCTTGAAGTAATGTACCCAGCATTCATCTCTAGCTGGAAGTAATGTACCTAGCATTCATCTCTAGCTGGAAGTAATGTACCCAGCATTCATCTCTGGCTGGACATAATGTACCCAGCATTCATCTCTGGCTGGAAGTAATGTACCCAGCATTCATCTCTAGCTGGAAGTAATGTACCTAGCATTAATCTCTGGCTGGACGTAATGTACCCAGCATTCATCTCTAGCTGGAAGTAATGTACCTAGCATTCATCTCTAGCTGGAAGTAATGTACCCAGCATTCATCTCTAGCTGGAAGTAATGTACCTAGCATTCATCTCTAGCTGGAAGTAATGTACCCAGCATTCATCTCTAGCTGGAAGTAATGTACCTAGCATTCATCTCTAGCTGGAAGTAATGTACCCAGCATTCATCTCTAGCTGGAAGTAATGTACCCAGCATTCATCTCTGGCTGGACGTAATGTACCCAGCATTCATCTCTAGCCGGAAGTAATGTACCCAGCATTCATCTCTGGCTGGACGTAATGTACCCAGCATTCATCTCTAGCTGGAAGTAATGTACCTAGCATTCATCTCTAGCTGGAAGTAATGTACCCAGCATTCATCTCTAGCTGGAAGTAATGTACCTAGCATTCATCTCTAGCTGGAAGTAATGTACCCAGCATTCATCTCTAGCTGGAAGTAATGTACCTAGCATTCATCTCTAGCTGGAAGTAATGTACCCAGCATTCATCTCTGGTTGCCACGTTGTTGGGAGCCTTCTCACTCAGCTTCAAATCATCAAACTAAGAAATGAAGAAACTAAGAAACGAGCTGTTCTTTCCTGCATGCATCATGGGAGCTGTCATCTTTGGTCTGCCTCAGCTGACATATTTTCAAAATGGCCAAATTGCCTTCGAACACATACATCTAAAGTGGTATTTCATAACATATCATAGACTCACATAAGGCTTCTGCAAGGGTTTTCCACAAACGCCTGTCCTTTGCCCTTTTTTCCTGGCTCTTACCAAGATCAGCCCTTTATTATTCAACATCCTCTCTTCTGTTCTCCAAACCTCAACAGTCAGAGAGTAACAAACTGCTAGCAACTTATACATATCCTAACAACTGCTTGAAATGTCAGGGTACCCACTAAACCTTTCCCAACTTGTGTCAAAGAAGAACCTGGACAAGATGTTCACCAACTCTAAAGAAATAATCTGAACATAAAAGTCATTAAAGTTAATCAGTTCATTTTATTTTACATCTTGTATATAAAATAAAAAAAACTTCACATTATACTGGTAAATCAGATGAATAAAAGAAGAACAAATGAAATGTTAATAATTTGGATTTGAAATCATGTATCAAGATTTGATATCACTGACAGGAAAGTATTAAAAGTTCAGACAATGTAAATCTTAATATTATAACTCATAATAAAAAGGCAGAACATAGAAATTATGCGCAGTTAAAAGCAGAAGATAAAAAGTCCTTGGCTGACAAGTGTAAGAATCATTGCCACGTATTCTTTTGACATTTCTGTCTGTTGGGTTTCATTAAAGCTCTGATTTTTCAATCGTATGTTTTATTGTTGGTTATTTAAGAGATCTTCCTCAGTATCTCAAACAAAAACCAGGTGAACATGCAAGACACCACACCTACTCTGAGACAGACATCACACTGACTCTGAGACAAGACATCATACAGACTGGAGACATCACACTGACTCTGAGACAGACATCATATAGACTTGAGATATCACACTGACTCTGAGACAGACATCATACAGACTGGAGACATCACACTGACTCTGAGACAGACATCATACAGACTGGATACATCACACTGACTCTGAGACATGACACTGATTATATTCATAAACAACGACCTCCTCGTGGTCTGTCATGCTTCACAGCAAACAGAAATGATGTAGCTCTAAACATTCATCTCACCTCTCATATACACAGATGTTATTTGGCATTATTTAATGTTTATAAAGTGCTTAACCACTTGGAGGTAGATAGATATTAACTCGTATTATTTAATGTTATAAACTGTTAAACCAACAGTAGGTAGATATTATTTGGTATTATTTAATGCTCATAAACTGCTGAACCAAATTAGATAGATACCTTTTGGTAATATTTAACGTTTATAAACTGCTGAACTAAATAAGGTTATATCTCATTACAAGTCTTGTCTGGTCTGTTGTGTTCTCCATAAACTGAAAACTTGCATTAATGAACATTAGTACCCCATGTCTCCACACACACACACATGCACACGAGCCGCTTACAACAGCTAGGACAAAACTTAACTGGATTCACACAGCTCGTATTCTTGTTATCTTCTCATTTGTGTGTTCAGATATTTCATTCAATTAGAAATCAATGTTATACTGGAGTTATAATAACTTGTACAAAAGAACTATCAAGGGTGTTGGACTATCTTACAGTCTGATCTCTTCTTTTTCCCTTGAATTTTCCAGTTATTCAACATAAGAACGAAAGAAAGAGAAAAATATTTCAGAAAATACACCAAATGGCATGAAAAAAAAAATATGAAGAAAAGCATTTGAACTGAATTACCAAAGTTTGTTGCACAAGACGAACAATCATGATTGCCAATGTTGTCCAGCATGGCACCTGATGAATGATGATATCTTCAGAGTATAGCCTGTATTGCTTTCTTCTTATTATTAAAACATAAAGTATCCCTCGTCTAGTTCATCTTCACTTGTCATTACTGATCTGATCCCAAGTGTGTACGATTGTACAAGAAAGCATCTAAGATAAATTATTTCCCTTTGGACACGCAATATTTTCACAAGTAAAAAGCTGAGACCATTCAATAAGGATAGTACTTGGAGTCTACACTTAAGTTCTAAGATCTTGCGTTCCTCATCGCCCTGGTACAGGTGTCTCTGCTAACAGTACAGACTTACCCACATTATCTCACAGAGGCTGGTGGTTTTCTTGCTCACATTTGCTCTTTTTGTTTTGTATCTGCACTTTCTTGATATTCAAGTCATGGTTGTCAGCCATGGCATCAAGTGCCCAAGTCTTGTTCTCTATATGGTCTATCAACTGTGGTTTCAAGTACCTAAATCTTGTTTTCCATATGGTCTATTAACTGTGGTTTCAAGTACCTAAATCTTGTTCTCCAAGTGGTCTCAAGTACCTAAATCTTGTTATCCGAGTGGTCTCAAGTGTCTGAATCTTGATCTCCGAGTGGTCTCAAGTATCTAAATCTTGTTCTCCGAGTGGTCTCAAGTACCTGAATCTTGTTCTCCGAGTGGTCTCAAGTATCTAAATCTTGTTCTCCGAGTGGTCTCAAGTACCTGAATATTGTTCTCCGAGTGGTCTCAAGTATCTAAATCTTGTTCTCCGAGTGGTCTCAAGTACCTGAATCTTGTTCTCCGAGTGGTCTCAAGTATCTAAATATTGTTCTCAAGTACTTAAATCTTGTTATCTGAACGGTCTCAAATACCCGACTCTTGTTCTCCGAGTGGTCTCAAGTACCTAAATCTTGTTCTCTTGTTCTTGCTTTCCAATGTGGTCCCTGCTCTAGCAGCATCCTGTCTGGAAAAGCCTTCCAACCTGTAAAAATTCCTTGTCCTGGCTTCTAACTGTCGAGCATAGTCAGCCCTAAGGTAAGCATACAGTGATTGATGGTGGCATACATTCTTTTATGCTCATAAACTGCTGAACCAAATTAGATAGATACCTTTTGGTAATATTTAACGTTTATAAACTGCTGAACTAAATAAGGTTATATCTCATTACAAGTCTTGTCTGGTCTGTTGTGTTCTCCATAAACTGAAAACTTGCATTAATGAACATTAGTACCCCATGTCTCCACACACACACACATGCACACGAGCCGCTTACAACAGCTAGGACAAAACTTAACTGGATTCACACAGCTCGTATTCTTGTCATTAATTGTTATCTTCTCATTTGTGTGTTCAGATATTTCATTCAATTAGAAATCAATGTTATACTGGAGTTATAATAACTTGTACAAAAGAACTATCAAGGGTGTTGGACTATCTTACAGTCTGATCTCTTCTTTTTCCCTTGAATTTTCCAGTTATTCAACATAAGAACGAAAGAAAGAGAAAAATATTTCAGAAAATACACCAAATGGCATGAAAAAAAAATATGAAGAAAAGCATTTGAACTGAATTACCAAAGTTTGTTGCACAAGACGAACAATCATGATTGCCAATGCTGTCCAGCATGGCACCTGATGAATGATGATATCTTCAGAGTATAGCCTGTATTGCTTTCTTCTTATTATTAAAACATAAAGTATCCCTCGTCTAGTTCATCTTCGCTTGTCATTACTGATCTGATCCCAAGTGTGTACGATTGTACAAGAAAGCATCTAAGATAAATTATTTCCCTTTGGACGCGCAATATTTTCACAAGTAAAAAGCTGAGACCATTCAATAAGGATAGTACTTGGGAGTCTACACTTAAGTTCTAAGATCTTGCGTTCCTCATCGGCCTGGTACAGGTGTCTCTGCTAACAGTACAGACTTATCCACATCATCTCACAGAGGCTGGTGGTTTTCTTGCTCACATTTGCTCTTTTTGTTTTGTATCTGCACTTTCTTGATATTCAAGTCATGGCTGTCAGCCATGGTATCAAGTGCCCAAGTCTTGTTCTCTATATGGTCTATCAACTGTGGTTTCAAGTACCTAAATCTTGTTTTCCATATGGTCTATTAACTGTGGTTTCAAGTACCTAAATCTTGTTCTCCAAGTGGTCTCAAGTACCTAAATCTTGTTATCCGAGTGGTCTCAAGTGTCTGAATCTTGATCTCCGAGTGGTCTCAAGTATCTAAATCTTGTTCTCCGAGTGGTCTCAAGTACCTGAATCTTGTTCTCCGAGTGGTCTCAAGTATCTAAATCTTGTTCTCCGAGTGGTCTCAAGTACCTGAATATTGTTCTCCGAGTGGTCTCAAGTATCTAAATCTTGTTCTCCGAGTGGTCTCAAGTACCTGAATCTTGTTCTCCGAGTGGTCTCAAGTATCTAAATATTGTTCTCAAGTACTTAAATCTTGTTATCTGAACGGTCTCAAATACCCGACTCTTGTTCTCCGAGTGGTCTCAAGTACCTAAATCTTGTTCTCTTGTTCTTGCTTTCCAATGTGGTCCCTGCTCTAGCAGCATCCTGTCTGGAAAAGCCTTCCAACCTGTAAAAATTCCTTGTCCTGGCTTCTAACTGTCGAGCATAGTCAGCCCTAAGGTAAGCATACAGTGATTGATGGTGGCATACATTCTTTTATGTCAGACATAATGTTGACATTCTGTGTCAAACTCTTTATTGTAATGAGTTGTTGATGGTTTCTACCAGAAGTGAATCACATGATTAATTTCACTGATGGCTTCTATTGGAAATGAATCTGAGGACTAATTTTTACAGAACTTCAACAATAAGTGAAACAATATAACTTTCTGGTAGCTTCCATAGATAGTATATCACATGATTAATTTTCTGAAAGATTATACAGAAAGTTAATCATATGATTAATTTGCAGAAAGAATACACAGAAAGTGAATTATGATTACTTCACTTAAGGATTATACAAAAAGTGAATCATATACATTTTCTGTGATGATATGATGACAGATACAATATCTGCTTGCTGTCACTATACCATGATGACAGACACAACGTCTAGTTGCTGTCACTATACCATGATGACAGACACAATGTCTACTTGCTGTCACTATACCATGACAGACACAATATCTATTTGCTGTCACTATACCATGATGACAGACACAATGTCTATTTGCTGTCACTATACCATGATGACATTGTCTACCTGCTGTCACTATACCATGATGACAATGTTTTTCTGTTATCACTATACCATGATGACAATGTTTTTCTATTATCACTATACCATGATGACAATGTCTTTCTGTTATCACTATACCATGATGACTCTATCTACCTGCTGCCACTATACCATGATGACAAACACAATGTCTACCTGCTGTCATTATACACAGACTCAATGTCTACCTGTTGTCATTATACACAGACTCAATGTCTACCTGCTGTTACTATGCCATGATGACCATGTACCTGCTGTCATTATGCCATGATGACAATGTCTACTTGCTGTCAATATGCCATGATGACAGCATCTGCCTGCTGTCACTATACCATGATGACAATGTCTACCTGCTGTCACTATGCCATGATGACAGCATCTGCCTGCTGTCACTATATCATGATGACAATGTCTACCTGCTGTCACTATGCCATGATGACAGCATCTGCCTGCTGTCACTATACCACGATGACAATGTCTACCTGCTGTCACTATGCCATGATGACAATGTCTACCTGCTGTCACTATACCATGATGACAGCATCTGCCTGCTGTCACTATACCATGATGACAAAGTCTACCTGCTGTCACTATGCCATGATGACAATGTCTACCTGCTGTCACTATGCCATGACAAAGTCTACCTGCTGTCACTATGCCATGATGACAGCATCTGCCTGCTGTCACTATGCCATGATGACAGCATCTGCCTGCTGTCACTATGCCATGATGACAGCATCTGCCTGCTGTCACTATGCCATGATGACAGACACAATGTTTACCTGATGTCACTATGCCACTTCCACAAAAAGTGACTGCTCTAGGCAAAGGGTAGTTAATCCCCTATCTCTTCAGTGGATGCTGGTTTATAACATTAGCAATTAATCCCCTATCTCCCCAGTTGATGCTGGTTTATAACATTAGCAATTAATCCCCTATCTCTTCAGTGGATGCTGGTTTATAACATTAGCAATTAATCCCCTATCTCCTCAGTTGATGCTGATTTATAACACTAGCAATTAATCCCCTATCTCCCCAGTTGATGCTGGTTTATAACATTAGCAATTAATCCCCTATCACTTCAGTGGATGTTGGTATATAAACTTAATAATTAATCTCCTATTTCCCCAGTTGATGCTGGTATATAAAGTTAGCAATTAATCCCCTATCTCCCCAGCTGATGCTGGTATATAAACTTAGCAATTAATCTCCTAACTCCTCAGTGGATGCTGGTATATAAACTTAGCAATTAATCCCCTATCTCCCCAGCTGATGCTGATATAATAAACTTAGCAATTAATCTCCTATCTCCTCAGTGGATGCTGGCATATAAACTTAGCAATTAATCTCCTATCTCCTCAGTGGATGCTGGTATATAAACTTAGCAATTAATCTCCTATCTCCTTAGTGGATGCTGGTATATAAACTTAGCAATTAATCTCCTATCTCCTCAGTGGATGCTGGTATATAAACTTAGCAATTAATCTCCTATCTCCTCAGTGGATGCTGGTATATAAACGATGATTGACAGTTTGACAAAATTACATTATGAGAGGCAAGAGGTAGTTTTACAGTAAAGTATCCGAGAAATATTCAGTACTGGGACATTTTGAGAATATAGCGCAAACAACTGTACCAACAAGTAACGAATGACAACAACTGAAAATTTGTTTAGGTGAACAATGAATCTGTACAAGCGTCAATATTTGACTGTTGCTCAGTGATCACTTCTGTTCTTATATTTAACTCGTTCTCATTTTTCTTTTACTGGAGGATGGAAGAGCCCTGTGACTAAATCTTTCTGTGATTATTTTTATTTTTTTTTTTTAATATCAAAACTACTTCTTATGAGTGACATTAACATAGTTATTTGTTAAACAAGGCACATAGCGTGGCAATCTCAAATGTTCAGGTTACGGATGTTTTGTTTTTACAGTGCTAAAGAATTAAATGTGAGGATTGTAGGCATAAAAATAAACCACAAAAATGTGGACGACTGTTACTTCATTAGTAGTGAAAGATATGTGCAGGGGGAAATGTTAAACCTTCTATATCAATTATGGTAAACTGCTATAGACTGATTTGGTACACAACTCACAATTTTACTATTATTTAATATCTTAAGTAGATATTTCAAAAATAAAATATGACATATCAGTATCTTTCCAAATATTTATGCTCATAAGATTACTATAATGAGGCAAAATAATACCTAAAATGCGGTAATTTCTTAATGATGGCAAAAAAATTAAATGGTGTGGTCCGTTCTTGATATTTTTTTATATCCAACATTTATTGTAATGCTGCTCAGTATAACCAGTTGAGAAATGCTGGTCTTGATAACGTGATAAATGCAGTAAGATAACTAAATGATAAATGCAGACATTTGATATTTTATATACTATGTGTATGCATGTGCAGTCTACTCACTGGTTCATATATTCCTGTAACTGATAATGGCAATATTAACATATTATGTATACTCACATAAACTAAGTGTCAAAAGCAAGTAATGCAAGTATCACCAAAGATAGCTCTTTATAGATGGGATGAGATGTGAATAATGAGCCAAATTATGCAAAATAAAAAGTATAAAATATTAGCATTTACATTTTAATTTGTATGACCAAACATGTGCTTGACAAACAGAAGTCTGTATGTGAAGTCTGTGTGTGTGTGTGTAGTCTGTGAAGTCTGTGTGTGTTTGAAGTCCATGTGTGTATGTATGAAGTCTGTGAATATGAGAAATCTGTACGTGAAGTCTGTGTGTGTTTGAAGTCCATGTGTGTATGTATGAAGTCTGTGAATATGAGAAATCTGTACGTGAAGTCTGTGAAATGTGTGTGTGTGAAGTCTATGTGAAATCTGTGAGTGTGTGAAGTCTGTATGTGAAATCTGTGTGTGTGTGTGTGTGAAGTTTATATGTGAAATCTCTGTGTGTGTGTGTGTGTGTGTGAAGTCTGCGAGTATGTGACATCTGTGAGTGCATGAAGTATGTAAAATCTGAGTGTGTAAAGTCTGTGAATATGTGAAATCTGTGAATGTGTTGTATTAGCAACCAAAACAGAAGAGAAAAAAACAAACTTTCTAAACAACAAAGCCACAAGATCATTAGTTTCATCACAATATGGCTTCAACCATTTCATGTGTTCAGTAAACACTGTTTAAAAAACAAATAAAAACTTCCTGGACTAATGTATAAGCTCACAGGTTGAAGTCTCACAAAAATGCACGTGGTGACAGCATAATAAATAATACACACAATGTGGTTTGACATCTTAAAGATGTCAGGAAGTTAAAAAAAGCTCCATGTATGATATAAAACAACAAAAAAAAAAGAACCAAAGAAACAAAATAGATAAGAAATGCCTCATCAACACATGACAAGTTAGAATAAGACCTGCTTCTGATGAATCAAAACATGTACAGACATGTACAAGAATGGGAAGAAATGTGTCAGCTCAATAACTCAGAATGCTTAAGGATATTGTGGGAGAATGTCGCACGTCTGTTCGAATCATTCCTTCTTCTCCTAGCTCATCACCCATGTACACATATACCAACAGTTATTCTTCATCCCTAGCTGTGATCATTCCTTCTTCCCCCTAGCTCATCACCCATGTACACATATACCAACAGTTATTCTTCATCCCTAGCTGTGATCATTCCTTCTTCCCCCTAGCTCATCACCCATGTACACATATACCAACAGTTATTCTTCATCCCTAGCTGTGATCATTCCTTCTTCCCCCTAGCTCATCACCCATGTACACATATACCAACAGTTATTCTTCATCCCTAGCTGTGATCATTCCTTCTTCCCCCTAGCTCATCACCCATGTACACATATACCAACAGTTATTCTTCATCCCTGGCTGTGATCACTCATTTTCTCGCTCACATTACACTTGTGTAGAAACTCAATGGAACTTGCTCTATGGTGATTCTGCAATAAGATTATTTCCTTTGTGGTCTTCTCAATTCCTTTCTGGGTTCCAGACTTCTAACACTGCCACAATATTAACTCTGTGAGTGCAAGAGTTGCTGTTTAAAAAAAAAAACCTTTTCTCAGAAATTCAAATCCACCCTAGATTTTCTGCAAGGAACACCTTTTTCTGTATAGAAAGTAAACAAATCACCAATATTTATCTCATCCACCAGGTGTGTACGTGTGTGTACATAATACCGTGCAGCAGTAGAAAAGATACTCAGTTTCAGTCTCAGACAAAATTAAATAAAGTGACAGTTTCCACCAAGCTTAATTACATTTATCATACATAGCCAGTATCAGTGCAGCCAAAAGTGATATTTAAAGAAGTGAAATGCTGTCACATTAGCAAAGCCAACATAATCCAGAAATGTCACACTGACAAACCCAATATAAATCAGAAATGTCACATTAACAAAGCCAACATAAAACTAGACATTCCACATTAATAAAGTCAACATAAAACCAGAAATGTCACATTAACAAAATCAACATAAAACCAGAAATATCACATTAACAAAGCCAACACAAAACCAGAAATGTCACATTAACAAAGCCAACTTAAAACCAGAAACGTCACATTAACAAAGCCAACTTAAAACCAGAAACGTCACATTAACAAAGCTACCATAAAACTAGAAATGTCACATTAACAAAGCTACCATAAAACCAGAAATGTCACATTAACAAAGCCACCTTAAAACCAGAAATGTCACATTAACAAAGCTACCATAAAACCAGAAATGTCACATTAACAAAGCTACCATAAAACCAGAAATGTCACATTAACAAAGCTACCATAAAACCAGATTTGTCACATTAACAAAGCCAACATAAAAACCAGATGTGTCACACTAACAAAGTCAACATTAAACCAGAAAATGTCACATTAACAAAGCCAGCATAAACCAAACTCGTCACTTTTTTTCTCGTGTTTCACAGCCGTGTAGCCCCTGGCCTGACATTATGCTACACAACATTTCCTCATATTTTGTTTCAGCACCTCTTGGCTCCCTGTCTCTTACAAGTTTACAACAGCATTTTCTGCAGTTACACATACATATGTCATACAAAAGCCATAATGTACTCATGCTGATGATGATGAAGAAAAAAAAAACAAACTTGCAGATGCTCTCATCATATAAAGATGCTGCCCAGGCAAAATTGTATAAAAAATATATTTCAAAAAAAAAAAAAAAAGATAAAAATAACTTAACACAAACCATAAAAATCAATTTTAAAGTGGCATGGGAGAAGTTGCAAAAAGAAGCAAAAGATGGTGAAAGTCCAAAGAAACTCTAGCGTAACATACTTCTCGATGACTTTAAAAAAAAACAAGAACCAAATATAAGATGATGAAAACAGGATACACTCAAAGATAAGATGACGAAAACAAGATATACTCAAAGATAATGAAAACAGGATACACTCAAAGATACGATAATGAAAACAGGATACACTCAAAGATAAGATAATGAAAACAGGATATATTCAAAGATAATATAATGAAAACAGGATATACTTAAAGATAATGAAAACAGGATATACTCAAAGATACGATAATGAAAACAGGAGAAAGAGAAAAAGAATGGATGTCCATACTTCTGGCTTTTAGGAACCTGTTGTGAACATGAACGTGCTTTATGTGTGTAAGAAGGTTCAAATGTTCTCATTTCACTTTACAAAGAATTTTAGTTAGTTTTATCAGAGCTCAGTTAGATGAGTGGTTAGGCACTCAGTTTACTAATCCAGTGGTACCGGGTTCAGACCCAGCAGTGGGATTTTTTTTTTTTCTTTGGTACACACCGAAAAAGGCCCTGGGGTTCACCCAGCCTCTAAAAATGGGTACCAGAGAAATCTGGGAAGGTAAAGCGGTCAGGTGTAATATTGGCCACATCACACTTTCATGTGCGGAAGGTCATGGAAAATATGGGCCTAATTTTACTTTTTATCAATGCTCATCTGGTTCCTGGCATGACCTAGCCATTCTGGTTAAAAATGATGCGTGACTCTTGGGTTAGGGAACAACGGGAGACTACTAGTGATCATCTCACTTTAGGAAGATTATTTCTGCAAAAGGTCAGTGATTTCATTGTCCCAATACTCAACAAACCATTGATGATATGGCTATTTCCCCACCATATTCAACGATCAAGTGATGGGACATGTGTCCCCCCCTTTCACCAAACTGACAAAAGAATGGCTACTTCTGTAACACAGCATATACAAGTGCTAATTACCAACAATGATCTCACATTTTCTGCTCATTTAAGGCAGTCCTCTTCAAAGAAGCTCTGGAGATGGCTCTGATATAACATGATATCAATGGCTCTGATATAACATGATATCAATGGCTCCAAAGATGGCTCTGATATGATATCAATGGCTCTGAAGATGGCTCTGATATAACATGATATCAATGGCTCTGAAGATGGCTCTGATATAACATGATATCAATGGCTCCAAAGATGGCTCTGATATAACATGATATCAATGGCTCTGAAGATGGCTCTGATATAACATGATATCAATGGCTCTGAAGATGGCTCTGATATAGCATGCTATCAATGGTAACCTTGCCCAGGAAACAACTTCTAATCCAGGTATCACAAGAAGGACAAATGAATCATACTTCAAGATAAGAGATGTAAAACAGATGTGATATAATGACTTTAATATAAAAACAATATTTGAAACAAAGTGACAAAGTAGAATGATGATGGTGATGATGATGATGGTGATGATGATGCGGATGACAAGAGGCAGACAGAAGTCTCAGAGCCTGTCCTTGGCAGGGACCCAGATATGAGGCCCTGATTGGTCGTTGATGACTTCCTTAATCTTGCTATAGAGGTCATCAATTGTATCACCTTGTACAACAGCTGCAGATGATACATACAAAAAACTATCTAAATTCTGTATACAAATGTTTAAAAAAAATATTCACCTACTGAAACCAGGTGAGAGTGAACGGACTCTTACAAAATACAATCAAAACCAGCCTGTTTTATCTTTTAAATTGAAAGCAATAATGTCCAAAGTCTTCTGGAAAGTCATACTAATAAACTAACATATATTCAAAGAAATGGTTTTACATTCTAATCATCATCATCATCAGGTGCCGTGCCGACTGGCGTTGGCTATTATGCTTCTCCAGAGTACCCGATCCTTCATGCAGGCTATCAGTTCAGTTGGTGATCTCCTCTCACACCATCCCATCAGACTGTCCAGTATCATTTCTCTTGGTCTTCCTCTTGATCTTCTTCCTTCTATTTTTCCTGTTGTTATAATATTTTCAATGCCCCCTCTTCTCATTGCATGTCCTATGAAAGTACATTGTCTCTCTCTTATCTTTCTGACAAGGTTTTTTGGTCTCTCCAGCTCTTCTCATACATTCTTCATTAGTTATTTTTGCTGTCCAGGGGATTCGCAACATTCTTCTAATAAACCACATTTCTGCTGCTTCCAATGATTTTTGTGCAGACTTGCCTATTGTCCATGATTCACTTCCATATAACAAGATAGGTTCAATATAGCATTTTAGGACTCGTTTTCTAACATTCATTGATAACGATGTGTTAGCTAATATGTTTCTCATTCTCTGAAATGCAGTCTTTGCTTGGCCTATTCTGTTCCTAATTTCTGTTTTGCATTTCCCATCTGAAGTTATTACTGCTCCAAGGTATTTGAATTTCTGCACCTGCTTTAGAATGGTTCCGTTTAATTGAATACTGCATGCTGGTGGATTCTGTTTCTTAGATATAACCATAGTCTCTGTCTTTTTGATGTTCAAAGTAAGGCCTTTCTGTTCACTTTCTTTGGCGACTTTATCCAAGAGATTTTGCAGGTATTGTTGGTTCTCAGCTATCAGTACTGTGTCGTCAGCATACCGAAGGTTGTTAATATTGTATCCTCCAATTTTTATGCCTGGTTCTGTGATGATTGTTCTTAGAATATTCTCACTGTACAGAGAAAAAAGATCTAGAGATAGTACACATCCTTGTCGCACCCCTTGTTTTACAGGTTGGTATTTTCCAATTCCATTTTCAACTCGAACTGCTGCTTCTTGCTGCCAGTATAGATGTTTTACAATCCTCAAGTCTTTGCTGTCTATATTGATGTCTTCAAGCATTTTAATAATTTCACAATCTAAACACTGCATAATAAAACCACAATGGAATATAGTTATGTTACTATCTGAAAAAATAAATGTACAGAAGAAAGGTGTTCAAGTAGTTCAGTGATAACATATCCTGCAACCAAGTAAATGATCCAAAGTTTCTCTCTCACAAATTGGTTAGTCTATAACTCGGCCAATGATCCAAAGTTTCTCTCTCACAAAGTGGTTAGTCTATAACCCAGTAAATGATCCAAAGTTTCTCTTCCATAAGATGACTAATCTACAACCCAGCAAATGATCGAAAGTTTATTTCTCACAAATTGGCTAGTCTACAACTCAGTAAATGATCCAAAGTTTCTCTCTCAAAAGATGGCTAGTCTACAAGCCAACAAATGATCCAAAGTTTCTCTCTCACAAGATGGCCAGAATACTCTCATCAGCTTCAGCTCTGCTTGCTGTGTTAGGTCTTCCTCTGATTTCTAGCATGACAAAATCTGACCTGCTTGAACATGTGCTCACAAGGAAAAAATAACAAGATATCCTAAGTGTAGACTGAATGTGATAAAGATCTTATAAGAGATGCCCTAAGTGTAGACTGAATGTGATAAAGATCTTACAAGAGATATCCTAAGTGTAGACTGAATGTGACAAAGATCTTATAAGAGATATCCTAAGTGTAGACTGAATGTGATAAAGATCTTACAAGTGACAGTCATATTGTATTCTCTTAGTGGCAACATTACTTCACAATATGCTAATGAAGTCTGAGACAATAATGAGGATTTGTGAAATCTGAGATATCCTGCCTGCATTGTGAGGTACACTAGAGTACACTGTACACATAGTATGTTATGGAAAATGGAAATTAAAAAAAACTGCCATACAAGTAAAATAACTACAAAGATAAGAAATGGACTGTCCATTCCAGTATACTTATTCTGAAAGGTTGGAAGTGGAAACAAGAACAAACAAAATTGATCAACATCAAGAAAAGAAGAGGAAGACAGTAAGAATACTCCATAGTCCAACAACAATAAATTAAAATATTAAAAATAATCTGAGAGTCAGAGTATCTAAAATGTAGGACTGGTAGAGTCAGAGTATCCAAACTGTGGGACAGGAAGAGTCAGAGTATCCAAACTGTGGGACAGGAAGAGTCAAAGTATCCAAACTATGGGACAGGAAGAGTCAGAGTATCCAAACTGTGGGACAGGAAGAGTCAGAGTATCCAAAATGTGGGACAGGAAGAGTCAGAGTATCCAAACTGGGACAGGAAGAGTCAGAGTATCCAAACTGTGGGACAGGAAGAGTCAAAGTATCCAAACTATGGGACAGGAAGAGTCAGAGTATCCAAACTGTGGGACAGGAAGAGTCAGAGTATCCAAACTGTGGGACAAGAAGAGTCAGAGTATCCAAACTGTGGGACAGGAAGAGTCAAAGTATCCAAACTGTGGGACAGGAAGAGTCAGAGTATCTAAACTGTGGGACAGGAAGAGTCAAAGTATCTAAACTGTCGGGCAGGAAGAGTCAGAGTATCTAAACTGTGGGGCAGGAAGAGTCAGAGTATCTAAATTGTGGGGCAGGAAGAGTCAGAGTATCTAAACTGTGGGGCAGGAAGAGTCAGAGTATCTAAACTGTGGGACAGGAAGAGTCAGAGTATCTAAACTGTGGGACAGGAAGAGTCAGAGTATCTAAACTGTGGGACAGGAAGAGTCAGAGTATCCAAACTGTGGGACAGGGAGAGTCAGAGTATCCAAACTGTGGGGCAGGAAGAGTCAGAGTATCCAAACTGTGGGGCAGGAAGAGTCAGAGTATCCAAACTGTGGGACAGGAAGAGTCAGAGTATCTAAACTGTGGGACAGGAAGAGTCAAAGTATCCAAACTATGGGACTGGAAGAGTCAAAGTATCCATGGGACTGGAAGAGTCAGAGTATCCAAACTGTGGGACTGGACAACAAATGGGTGCACTGGGGCTAAAAAACAGCAAAAGCCTGGTAGGGGGAACTCACCAGTAAAATATTCCCCAAATTTACTCACCAGTAAAATATTCCCCAAATTTACTCACCAGTAAAATATTCCCCAAATTTACTCACCAGTAAAATATTCCCCGAATTTACTCACCAGTAAAATGTTCCCCGAATTTACTCACCAGTAAAATGTTCCCCGAATTTACTCACCAGTAAAATATTCCCCGAATTTACTCACCAGTAAAATGTTCCCCGAATTTACTCACCAGTAAAATATTCCCCGAATTCATTCTCCAACTTGAGTGCTCTCTCATATGTTTTTTTAGCCTGCTCTTCTGTTATTCTCTTGTTCATCTCCCTATACAAAAGAACAAAAAAAAAACTCATCCTCCCTATCAGCACTTAAAATACACTGTTATCAACTTACAATAACAGGCAAAATGGCATTATTATCCAAATCAAATGTTGCAGATATTTAAATATCTGAACAACAGAAATGACATTATCAGATTACAGCAGAACTGCAGTATGACAGAAGAGTGAGGAGACCCATCAGATTACAGCAGAACTGCAGTATGACTGAAGAGACCCATCAGATTACAGCAGAACTGCAGTATGACAGAAGAGTGAAGAGACCCATCAGATTACAGCAGAACTGCAGTATGACAGAAGAGTGAAGAGACCCATCAGATTACAGCAGAACTGCAGTATGACTGAAGAGTGAAGAGACCCATCAGATTACAGCAGAACTGCAGTATGACAGAAGAGTGAAGAGACCCATCAGATTACAGCAGAACTGCAGTATGACAGAAGAGTGAAGAGACCCATCAGATTACAGCAGAACTGCAGTACGACAGAAGAGTGAGGAGACCCATTCGATGCCACCTGGCTCTGATGGTGAAGTTTTAACCCAGTCACCCGCCTTTCCCTTTCTGGGCTGACAGATATTTTTCTATTAGTCCTCACTGCCTTTTTTTGTCCCTCACATTTTCTAACTCGTCTCTTCTCGTGCCTTCTCCAAGAAATCTGACTCTTTACCTCACAGTTTTAATAAGTTCTGCGTCTCTAAGAACTTCATTTGTTTTTGATTGTAATGCAAGCACTGGCCACACAGAAACTTACAAACCAAACCCTTTATTAGTTAGTTAGTTAGTTGATCCTCTTGGGCCAAAGGTGGCGCATACGGCGGAGGACAAGGCTCTCTATGTCTGGCGATTCCTTGCTACTTGCTTTAGATCTTCTAAAGCGGGTTTCCGCTTACGGTTCAAGATGGAGGAATGTTTTTCTTCAGTTTGCTAGGAAACGATCGACGGTCCAACAAGCCGCCATCGTAAAACATCCATTGTTATAGAAATGGAATTCAGGCTCTAAATGTTATGATGTTTCATTCTAACTTGCCAAATTGTGGTGATATATTCAAACCCTTTATTACGTGCTTTTTATTTCATTGCTAAAAAAAAAAAAGACTATGCTATTATATCAAAAAGTAAACTTACATCCTAAGGCTCTAATCTGGTGGCACACCACTACCTGGTGGCGCACCACTATCTGGTGGCACACCACTACCTGGTGGCACACCACTATCATGAGCCAGATCTGTGACCTGGACTTGACGCTCTTGAAATGATTAACTATGCTACAACTTGGGCTGAAAACTGGAGGAATAAGGCAAACAGAAAATCAACAGGTTAACCAGAGAAGTATAAAAAAAGCAAGCACACATGAAGTACACTGATATCCCAGCCTGCACTAACACAACTGGCAACACAGAATTTTGTAGTACAATGGAGGGCAGATTTTTCAGTAATAATATGTGAGTTTAAAATTCTCTCATGAGTTCGATCAGGATTACCTTGAGCATCAAAATCACCAGACATTTTTGTATCTTTGATGAAAGATAAAATACATAAAAGAAATTTGTTAAGTCTCTTTTAAAGGTAAAAATAAATCCTTTTATGGATGAACAAAAAAATATCTTCAGAAATAAAAATGGAAAAAACTACAGCAAAAATGCAGAGCAGCCAAAAATAAGAACTAGCAACATGTGAAAACTGTTGTGTAAAATGGCATTATTTTACAGCTGACCACAAGTCCAAAATAAACCTCACTACTCACATGATGGATTCAACTGACTTTGGTTTAATGAATATAGCAATTGGATAAAGACCAGCAACTTGCAACCTCTTGATTGCATTCCCACTAACATCTAGTATACAGTGCTTGCCCTGCAGAGGGGAGATTGAAGAGACCCATCAGATTACAGCAGAACTGCAGTATGACAGAAGAGTGAAGAGACCCATCAGATTACAGCAGAACTGCAGTATGACTGAAGAGTGAAGAGACCCATCAGATTACAGCAGAACTGCAGTATGACAGAAGAGTGAAGAGACCCATCAGATTACAGCAGAACTGCAGTATGACAGAAGAGTGAAGAGACCCATCAGATTACAGCAGAACTGCAGTATGACAGAAGAGTGAAGAGACCCATTTGATGCCACCTGGCTCTGGTGGTGAAGTTTTAACCCAGTCACCCGCCTTTCCCTTTCTGGGCTGATAGATATTTTTCTATTAGTCCTCACTGCCTTTTTTTGTCCCTCACATTTTCTAACTCATCTCTTCTCGTGCCTTCTCCAAGAAATCTGACTCTTTACCTCACAGTTTTAATAAGTTCTGCATCTCTAAGAACTTCATTTCTTTTTGATTGTAATGCAAGCACTGGCCACACAGAAACTTACAAACCAAACCCTTTATTAGTTAGTTAGTTAGTTGATCCTCTTGGGCCAAAGGTGGTGCATACGGCGGAGGACAAGGCTCTCCATGTCTGGCAATTCCTTGCTACTTGCTTTAGATCTTCTAAAGCGGGTTTCCGCTTCCGGTTCAAGATGGAGGAATGTTTTTCTTCAGTTTGCTAGGAAACGATCTACGGTCCAACAAGCCGCCATCGTAAAACATCCATTGTTATAGAAATGGAATTCAGGCTCTAAATGTTATGATGTTTCATTCTAACTTGCCAAATTGTGGTGATATATTCAAACCCTTTATTACGTGCTTTTTATTTCATTGCTAAAAAAAAAAAGACTATGCTATTATATCAAAAAGTAAACTTACATCCTAAGGCTCTAATCTGGTGGCACACCACTACCTGGTGGCGCACCACTATCTGGTGGCACACCACTACCTGGTGGCACACCACTATCATGAGCCAGATCTGTGACCTGGACCTGACGCTCTTGAAATGATTAACTATGCTACAACTTGGGCTGAAAACTGGAGGAATAAGGCAAACAGAAAATCAACAGGTTAACCAGAGAAGTATAAAAAAAGCAAGCACACATGAAGTACACTGATATCCCAGCCTGCACTAACACAACTGGCAACACAGAATTTTGTAGTACAATGGAGGGCAGATTTTTCAGTAATAATATGTGAGTTTAAAATTCTCTCATGAGTTCGATCAGGATTACCTTGAGCATCAAAATCACCAGACATTTTTGTATCTTTGATGAAAGATAAAATACATAAAAGAAATTTGTTAAAAAGTCTCTTTTAAAGGTAAAAATAAATCCTTTTATGGATGAACAAAAAAATATCTTCAGAAATAAAAATGGAAAAAACTACAGCAAAAATGCAGAGCAGCTGAAAATATGAGCTAGCAAAATGTGAAAACTGCTGTGTAAAATGGCATTATTTTACAGCTGACCACAAGTCCAAAATAAACCTCACTACTCACATGATGGATTCAACTGACTTTGGTTTAATGAATATAGCAATTGGATAAAGACCAGCAACTTGCAACCTCTTGATTGCATTCCCACTAACATCTAGTATACAGTGCTTGCCCTGCAGAGGGGAGATTGAAGACTCACATTATTATGATGGATGCTGCAACATATACAAGACACATTTATTTTGCAAGACCCAGTTTAAATTACAACTTCTGTACTTGCAAATATTTGTGAAACATTTACATCACTGCTAGTTCATTCATTCATTCAATCATTCATTCATTTGCTCATCCCTTGCGGAACTTTGCCTCCCTAACAGAACTCCTGTAGGCCTCTCGGTTGTGAGCAAGATGTCCTGCTGCTGATGCATCCATTTGCAGATCATCAACGATGCCTTGCAGCCATCTTCACCTTGGTCTTCCTCTCTTTCTTTTTCCCATCATGCACCCTTCACTGCTAGTATCACATTTAAATAAACACAAAATACAATGAGAAGAAAACCAAGCCACCATACACAGTTTTTTCATGCCTTTTCAACTAAACACAGACTCACCAGTAAATGGTAACCACAGCCCACTCCACAGAACTGTAATAGTTAGCATCAGCATTTCCTACTAAAATGTCGAAAACTCAAAGAACAAAGGCCAAAAAAAAAACTACTTCCATGATATCCCATAATTCAAAACTGGTCAAACTCTAAACTTGAAACAACTGGTCAATTCTTCAGCTTAGATATTCATCACACTGTGTGTGATAGTGCCAAATTTTTCTGCTGAATATCATCTAGGAAGGCTTCATTGCTCAAAGTTACAAGAATGCCTTCAATCATCAATGCATTTAAAATATGTTCAGCTTTGGAGAATGCCTATAGATCTGTTTTGTGTTACTGTCAGAAACATAACCAGACAAGGTAAAAAAAAATCCTTTTATGGATGAACAAAAAAATATCTTCAGAAATAAAAATGGAAAAAACTACAGCAAAAATGCAGAGCAGCCAAAAATAAGAACTAGCAACATGTGAAAACTGTTGTGTAAAATGGCATTATTTTACAGCTGACCACAAGTCCAAAATAAACCTCACTACTCACATGATGGATTCAACTGACTTTGGTTTAATGAATATAGCAATTGGATAAAGACCAGCAACTTGCAACCTCTTGATTGCATTCCCACTAACATCTAGTATACAGTGCTTGCCCTGCAGAGGGGAGATTGAAGACTCACATTATTATGATGGATGCTGCAACATATACAAGACACATTTATTTTGCAAGACCCAGTTTAAATTACAACTTCTGTACTTGCAAATATTTGTGAAACATTTACATCACTGCTAGTTCATTCATTCATTCAATCATTCATTCATTTGCTCATCCCTTGCGGAACTTTGCCTCCCTAACAGAACTCCTGTAGGCCTCTCGGTTGTGAGCAAGATGTCCTGCTGCTGATGCATCCATTTGCAGATCATCAACGATGCCTTGCAGCCATCTTCACCTTGGTCTTCCTCTCTTTCTTTTTCCCATCATGCACCCTTCACTGCTAGTATCACATTTAAATAAACACAAAATACAATGAGAAGAAAACCAAGCCACCATACACAGTTTTTTCATGCCTTTTCAACTAAACACAGACTCACCAGTAAATGGTAACCACAGCCCACTCCACAGAACTGTAATAGTTAGCATCAGCATTTCCTACTAAAATGTCGAAAACTCAAAGAACAAAGGCCAAAAAAAAAACTACTTCCATGATATCCCATAATCCAAAACTGGTCAAACTCTAAACTTGAAACAACTGGTCAATTCTTCAGCTTAGATATTCATCACACTGTGTGTGATAGTGCCAAATTTTTCTGCTGAATATCATCTAGGAAGGCTTCATTGCTCAAAGTTACAAGAATGCCTTCAATCATCAATGCATTTAAAATATGTTCAGCTTTGGAGAATGCCTATAGATCTGTTTTGTGTTACTGTCAGAAACATAACCAGACAAGGTAAAAAAAATATCGAACTGTTGTCTGTGGAAAGCATACTCACCCAAAAAAAAAAAAAAGAAGAAATTTCTAAACAAAATGAACAGTGAAAATATGACAAAATTCAAGAACTTTTATAATGTAATACAAATTACCTGACAGCACAGGGCTAGAGCTGGAGTGATACCTACCTGACAGCACTGGGCTAGAGCTGGAGTGATACCTACCTGACAGCACTGGGCTAGAGCTAGAGTGATACCTACATGACAGCACTGGGCTAGAGCTAGAGTGATACCTACATGACAGAACTGGGCTAGAGCTGGAGTGATACCTACATGACAGCACTGGGCTAGAGCTAGAGTGATACCTACATGACAGCACTGGGCTAGAGCTAGAGTGATATCTACCTGACAGCACTGGGCTAGAGCGATACCTACATGATAGCACTGGGCTAGAACTGGAGTGATACCTACATGACAGCACTGGGCTAGAGCTAGAGTGACACCTACCTGACAGCACTGGTCTAGAGCTAGAGTGATATCTACCTGACAGCACTGGGCTAGAGCAATACCTACATGATAGCACTGGGCTAGAGCTAGAGTGATACCTACATGACAGAACTGGGCTAGAGCTAGAGTGATACTTACATGATAGCACTGGGCCAGAGCTAGAGTGATACCTACATGACAGCACTGGGCTAGAGCTAGAGTGATACCTACATGACAGCACTGGGCTAGAGTGATACCTACATGACAGCACTGGGCTAGAGCAATACCAGTATTAAACTATATCCAGAAACAAGTCAAATGGTTTGGCAATGTTGCACAAACACAGCCAGGAAGTACAGAACTGTGGGGTAAGAGAGGAAGAGGCCACCCACACAAGCGATGGAAGGAGGAAATTACACAGCCAGGCAGTACAGAACTGTGGGGTAAGAGAGGAAGAGGCCACCCATACAAGTGATGGAGGGAGAAAATTACAGAAACCTTAAATATCCCAATATATGCAGTAAACCTACAAGCCCTACCAAAGAAGTCTGTACCTTCAACACTGAAAGGTCTATGAGGAAGGACAATAGATAAGACAAATACAAATTACTTTTGTCTGTGGATCTAATAAAGCTACAACATCAAGTATGGAGAAGGGAACTACTTCATCAAGTTTTGTGAATGATACGATGAAGGTTTTCTTACAAACAACAGTTTTGAAACATTTACCTGCTCTGCTACCTCCTTCACTGAAGCAACGCTGGTACCGTAGAGATTATCATTATAAACACCAGCCTCGATGAACAGATGGTTTTGGATGTCTGTCTCCATCTGCTCCCGTGAAGTGACAAAATGATAGTCTCTACCGTCTTCTTCATGTGACCTTCTGTCTCTTGTTGTGTCTGGTCAAACAATAGAAAATGTTCAGTGCTGAAAGTGTGGTGGAGGCGCTAACATACAACATTCATCTCTTTTTCACATTACATGGCCTCCCTATAATACGGTGTGCTACATTCATGGTTTTTTCACATTACATGGCCTCCCTATAATACAGTGTGCTACATTCATGGTTTTTTCACATTACATGGCCTCCCTATAATACAGTGTGCTACATTCATGGTTTTTTCACATTACATGGCCTCCCTATAATACAGTGTGCTACATTCATGGTTTTTTCACATTACATGGCCTCCCTATAAACTGGTGTGCTAGTATACCATCTCCACAGTTTCTGATATTGCAGCATCTCCTTGTAGTTCTTTTAACCCCAACATATAGAGGTTTCGAAGCAGTGCTGGGGAGTTGGATAAGAAGCGCTAGAATTCACGGGGTAGAGCCAAAAACAGGGCTCTGTCAGACTCCACAAATTCAGGTCAAAGAATTCAAGTATCTTGGATGCATGTTCACAGAAGATGAGAAGCTAGATAAAGAAATCGATGTTAAAACACAAAGAACCAATATGCTATCAATGCTTACACACCCCAGCATTCCACTCGAGACTAAGAGAGAACTAATTAACAGCATGTTCCTATCAATACTGTGCTACCAATGCCAGACATGGGCACTTACTAAGAAACAAAAGAATAAAATAACCACACATGAAATGAGATACCAAGGTAAGCAATAAACGTCACAAAGTTTGACAAGGTAAGAAATGACACCATAAGACAGATGGCAGGAACTACATCATGTCTACGACACATAGAGAAGTAAAGAATCAAGTGGTTTGGATGGTAGAAACTATATCACGTCTAAGACACACAGAGAAGCAAAGAATCAAGTGGTCTGGATGGTAGAAACTACATCATGCCTACGACATACAGAGTAGCAAAGGATCAAGTGGTTTGGATGGTAGAAACTACATAAGACAAATACAAATTACTTTTGTCTGTGGATCTAATAAAGCTACAACATCAAGTATGGAGAAGGGAACTACTTCGTCAAGTTTTGTGAATGATACGATGAAGGTTTTCTTACAAACAACAGTTTTGAAACATTTACCTGCTCTGCTACCTCCTTCACTGAAGCAACGCTGGTACCGTAGAGATTATCATTATAAACACCAGCCTCGA
The DNA here is from genome assembly GCA_009760885.1 of Achatina immaculata. Lineage (NCBI taxonomy): Eukaryota > Metazoa > Mollusca > Gastropoda > Stylommatophora > Achatinidae > Lissachatina > Lissachatina immaculata. The sequence continues at coordinate 35,674,632 of CM019707.1, read as the reverse complement.
TGAACAGATGGTTTTGGATGTCTGTCTCCATCTGCTCCCGTGAAGTGACAAAATGATAGTCTCTACCGTCTTCTTCATGTGACCTTCTGTCTCTTGTTGTGTCTGGTCAAATAACAGAAAATGTTCAGTGCTGAAAGTGTGGTGGAGGCGCTAACATACAACATTCATCTCTTTTTCATGTTACATGGCCTCCCTATAATACGGTGTGCTACATTCATGGTTTTTTCATATTACATGGCCTCCCTATAATACAGTGTGCTACATTCATGGTTTTTTCACATTATATGGCCTCCCTATAATACAGTGTGCTACATTCATGGTTTTTTCACATTACATGGCCTCCCTATAATACAGTGTGCTACATTCATGGTTTTTTCACATTACATGGCCTCCCTATAATACAGTGTGCTACATTCATGGTTTTTTCACATTACATGGCCTCCCTATAATACAGTGTGCTACATTCATGGTTTTTTCACATTACATGGCCTCCCTATAAACTGGTGTGCTAGTATACCATCTCCACAGTTTCTGATATTGCAGCATCTCCTTGTAGTTCTTTTAACCCCAACATATAGAGGTTTCGAAGCAGTGCTGGGGAGTTGGATAAGAAGTGCTAGAATTCACGGGGTAGAGCCAAAAACAGGGCTCTGTCAGACTCCACAAATTCAGGTCAAAGAATTCAAGTATCTTGGATGCATGTTCACAGAAGATGAGAAGCTAGATAAAGAAATCGATGTTAAAACACAAAGAACCAATATGCTATCAATGCTTACACACCCCAGCATTCCACTCGAGACTAAGAGAGAACTAATTAACAGCATGTTCCTATCAACACTGTACTACCAATGCCAGACATGGGCACTTACTAAGAAACAAAAGAATAAAATAACCACACATGAAATGAGATACCAAGGTAAGCAATAAACGTCACAAAGTTTGACAAGATAAGAAATGACACCATATGACAGATGGTAGGAACTACATCATGTCTACGACACATAGAGAAGCAAAGAATCAAGTGGTTTGGATGGTAGAAACTATATCATGTCTAAGACACACAGAGAAGCAAAGAATCAAGTGGTTTGGATGGTAGAAACTATATCATGTCTATGACACATAGAGAAGCAAAGATTCAAGTGGTTTGGATGGTAGAAACTATATCATGTCTATGACACATAGAGAAGCAAAGATTCAAGTGGTTTGGCCACTTAATGAGAATGACACATTCTCAGATTATGGCATGACCATCACTGAGGCCATCCATTTAACCCAAAAATGCCACCTGCATCTCCCCTTGACACTTCATGGTACAAGAGGAAGGATCAAGTCAAGTAAGTAGAGTAAAGAGAGCTCAAAGTAACTGCTGATTTTTACAATTTTTCCTGATTTATCCACATTCTCTCACGAAGAAAACTCCATCTCAGTACTTCCTACAAGCTGGCCAGGTTCCACGGTTCCTCTACAAGCATCACATCAGCAAAAACAAGGCCCTACAATGGGTACCATCCCACTGTGGAATAGCTGGCAATGAAATAGCTGACAGCCTATCCAAAGCTGGCAGCAATCAAGATCAGACCAATCATCCAGTAAACTACCAAGAAGCAAAAACTATAATCCGTAACCAGTGGAGATCTGAAGGGAAAAGCAAACTGAAATGTAACAACCAACCAGGTCCAATATACTAACTACAAAGACATCAGCAAACCATCCTCTTCCGCCTAAGGACAGGTCACTGCAGACTACTAAGCCACCTACATCGACTTAAAATGTCTCACACAGACGAGTGTCCATGTGGCAGTGGAGTCCAGACTCCAGAAAATATCCTTCAAGATTGCCTAAACCATGCAGACCTGAGGCGTAAGACACGGCCAGAAGACACAAGCTCGGGGCAAAAAGCTTTGGGGCTCCTATCAGGATCTGGAGAGGACTGTGGGTTTTGCCATGTCAACAGGGATCAAGATCGGATGTGATCAACAACCTCGAATGCAGAAGAAGCAAAAACAAACATCAATAAAATAAACTGAAATATAAAAACTAACATCTAGAAGTTCAAAACATACCAACATCTAAAAGTTCAAAACAAACCAACATCTAAAAGATGAAAACAGACCAACACCTAAAAGTTCAAAACAAACATGTAAAAACAGAAAAAAGAAACATCTAAACATTGAAAACAGACCAGCACCTAAAAGCTGAAAACAAGACCTTCCAAAAACAAATCTAAACAATAAAATAAAACTGAGTTTAATCCCAGTAAAAACATGAAAATGATGAGTCTACAAGCAGTAACTTTAAGGAAATGAACATTTGTGTCTTTAGAATTGTAAGCAAGCCTGTTTGGCTTACCAAGATGATTTCACAATCCACTCAGCCATTCATGCTCATGCTCAGAGAGAAAACTTGACCAATAATTTATAATACAGTTCTACCGTTCTTCCAAAGACCAGTCCTGTATCCTTGTTGTGGGAGAGGGTAACTGCCAAGCAGGGGATTGCTGGGTTGGGTAAAGTATGGAAAGAGTTTATCCTATGAGGCTGTAATGGTAGCCAGGAAGGCCAACCCGGGTCAGCCCAAAAACGGTTGACTAAAGGGGTTCTGCTGGAGCTGTGTCAGGCCTAGCAAGCTAGCAGTGGATTTTCTCTTGTTACAAACTTAAGTGAGGAGATAAAATACTCAAGAGAGGAGATAAAACACTTAAGTGAGGAGATAAAAGTGAGGAGATAAAAGTGAGGAGATAAAACACTCAAGAGAGGAGATAAAACACTTAAGTGAGGAGATAAAAGTGACGAGATAAAAGTGAGGAGATAAAAGTGAGGAGATAAAACACTCAAGAGAGGAGATAAAACACTTAAGTGAGGAGATAAAAGTGAGGAGATAAAACACTCAAGAGAGGAGATTAAACACTTAAGTGAGGAGATAAAAGTGAGGAGATAAAAGTGAGGAGATAAAAGTGAGGAGATAAAAGTGAGGAGATAAAACACTCAAGAGAGGAGATAAAACACTTAAGTGAGGAGATAAAAGTGAGGAGATAAAACACTCAAGAGAGGAGATAAAACACTTAAGTGAGGAGATAAAAGTGAGGAGATAAAAGTGAGGAGATAAAACACTCAAGAGAGGAGATAAAACACTTAAGTGAGGAGATAAAAGTGAGGAGATAAAACACTCAAGAGAGGAGATAAAACACTTAAGTGAGGAGATAAAAGTGAGGAGATAAAAGTGAGGAGATAAAACACTCAAGAGAGGAGATAAAACACTTAAGTGAGGAGATAAAAGTGAGGAGATAAAAGTGAGGAGATAAAACACTCAAGAGAGGAGATAAAACACTTAAGTGAGGAGATAAAAGTGACGAGATAAAAGTGAGGAGATAAAAGTGAGGAGATAAAACACTCAAGAGAGATATAAAACACTTAAGTGAGGAGATAAAAGTGAGGAGATAAAACACTCAAGAGAGGAGATTAAACACTTAAGTGAGGAGATAAAAGTGAGGAGATAAAAGTGAGGAGATAAAAGTGAGGAGATAAAAGTGAGGAGATAAAAGTGAGGAGATAAAACACTCAAGAGAGGAGATAAAACACTTAAGTGAGGAGATAAAAGTGAGGAGATAAAACACTCAAGAGAGGAGATAAAACACTTAAGTGAGGAGATAAAAGTGAGGAGATAAAAGAGAGGAGATAAAACACTCAAGAGAGGAGATAAAACACTTAAGTGAGGAGATAAAAGTGAGGAGATAAAACACTCAAGAGAGGAGATAACACTTAAGTGAGGAGATAAAATGAGGAGATAAAAGTGAGGAGATAAAAGTGAGAGATAAAACACTCAAGAGAGGAGATAAAACACTTAAGTGAGGAGATAAAACACTTAAGTGAGGAGATAAAACACTTAAGTGAGGAGATAAAACACTTAAGTGAGGAGATAAAACACTTAAGTGAGGAGATAAAACACTTAAGTGAGGAGATAAAACACTTAAGTGAGGAGATAAAACTTAAGTGAGGAGATAAAACACTCAAGAGAGGAGATTAAACACTTAAGTGAGGAGATAAAACACTTAATGAGGAGATAAAACACTCAAGAGAGGAGATTAAACACTTAAGTGAGGAGATAAAACACTCAAGAGAGGAGATAAAACACTTAAGAGAGGAGATAAAACACTCAAGAGAGGAGATTAAACACTTAAGTGAGGAGATTAAACACTCAAGAGAGGAGATAAAACACTTAAGTGAGGAGATAAAACACTTAAGTGAGGAGATAAAACACTTAAGTGAGGAGATAAAACACTTAATTGAGGAGATAAAACACTTAAGTGAGGAGATAAAACACTGAAGTGAGGAGATAAAACACTTAAGTGAGGAGATAAAACACTCAAGAGAGGAGATTAAACACTTAAGTGAGGAGATAAAACACTCAAGAGAGGAGATAAAACACTTAAGTGAGGAGATAAAACACTTAAGTGAGGAGATAAAACACTCAAGAGAGGAGATTAAACACTTAAGTGAGGAGATTAAACACTCAAGAGAGGAGATAAAACACTTAAGTGAGGAGATAAAACACTTAAGTGAATAGATAAAACACTTAAGTGAGGAGATAAAACACTTAAGTGAGGAGATAAAACACTTAAGTGGACACTGACCAAGAGGAAGACCTGGGGAAGTTACTGAAACACTCATGAATTAAGGCATGACATCACTGTGACTCTCATATGGGCCAACAAAACACCTCATGTTACAAGAGGCAGGACAAAGTAAAGTACATTTTGCTGAATCAGTATATAAACATTTGCAAGTACTTTCTAACATGATGAGACACTCCATACATCAAATATTACTTATGACTCCAAGACCAACACTTACGTGGTACACAGTTGCCAAATTTTTCTGGGAATTCTGAGATGAGGTCATCGTTGATTCTGTCCTTCTGTGGTCCAAGAATGATCACAGGTCTGGTGTACTTCACTGGAGAAATATTTTAACATCAGCGAACCACACCAACATTTTCAATCAAGAATTTTAGGACAGACGCATGAAGTGAACCACATTAATACTTTCAGTCAAGAGTTTTAAGACAGATGCATGAAGTGAACCACATTAACATTTTCAATCAAGAATTTTAGGACAGATGCATGAAGCGAACCACATTAACACTTTCAGTCAAGAGTTTTAAGACAGATGCATGAAGTGAACCACATTAACACTTTCAGTCAAGAGTTTTAAGACAGATGTATGAAGTGAACTACATTAACACTTTCAGTCAAGAGTTTTAAGACAGATCTATGAAGTGAACCACATTAATATTTTCAATCAAGAGTTTTAAAACTCAGACTCACAGTATGCAGGGGAAAGCACTCTTAATTTAAATCATCAAAATTCACTGATATTAAAAAAAAAAAAATTCTATACCAAGATTCATTACCCACAAGATAAAAATGATATTCAAGTAACAGGTTTCTTTTACCATTCACAGCTTTCTTCATGTCACATTCAAGTAACAGGTTTCTTTTACCATTCACAACTTTCTTCATGTCACATTCAGGTAACAGGTTTCTTTTACCATTCACAACTTTCTTCATGTCACATAACGACAGAAGAATATTTTTCTCCAAAAATGCCAGGCATGTTGCATTTTCCCATGAAACAGTTAATAGCTTATGACTTCTCAAATGTGGTACAAACATTAAAAAAAAAAAGTAATAACTTACAGCTATTTAAAAAACTAGTATAAAGGTTACTTTAAAAAAAAACAAAAAACAGACTAAGCTTTTTGAACTTGGTACAGAAGTTATTTATGTTTGAAACTTGGCTCAAAGTTTTTTTGTTTGTTAACTCGTACAGTTTTCATACAATTTTGTGAAAGAACGTTACGCAGATGGAACAAACAATGGCACTTACGCTCCTGCTGTACCACAGTTTCATAAGACAAAATGGGTTCTTCTCCTCCTGAAAGCAAACCATATAAAAATCACCAACTACGTATATAATCAAACTAAGAGCCTGTGTTATATCACTTAGAACATGTTCCATTTTTTGTCCACAAAATCCCCTATGAATCGTCAACTATAATCAAACTAAGAGCCTGTGTTGTATCACTTAGAACATTTGTTCCATTTTTTCCTCAATATCCCCTCTGTATATAGCAGATCTAATCGTACTAGTCTGTGGACAGTTTCTCCACTCCTATCTCCAACCACAGTAAAAGCATCTGTCTGCTTCTCTGGACCTCTTGTTAGCAAATACTGCAAACATTAATACCATGCTATTAACAGACATCAAGACTTTGACTTGTATTTGCCTGATAACTAACACAGATTTTTCATTAATGTTCAAGATGCAGAATAAATCGGTGAAAAACGAACATTTTGTACATAACAAAACCAGAATGATGAACATGCTTATGCGCAAAGATAAAAATTCACACAACTAAAATATGTCTTATGTAGTCCCATCGTAGACACACAGTTTTAAATTCATATAAAACTCTGTAGATATAAACCTTTAAATTATTATAATACTGTAGATATATAGTTTTAAATTTATATAAAACTTTAATTAACCATGGAAAACTTTTAAAGTATTTAATTAAACACAGAAAAAACTTACAAAGGTTAATTACCCACAAGATAAAAATGATATTCAAGTAACAGGTTTCTTTTACCATTCACAACTTTCTTCATGTCACATTCAGGTAACAGGTTTCTTTTACCATTCACAACTTTCTTCATGTCACATTCAAGTAACAGGTTTCTTTTACCATTCACAGCTTTCTTCATGTCACATTCAGGTAACAGGTTTCTTTTACCATTCACAACTTTCTTCATGTCACATTCAAGTAACAGGTTTCTTTTACCATTCACAGCTTTCTTCATGTCACATTCAGGTAACAGGTTTCTTTTACCATTCACAACTTTCTTCATGTCACATTCAGGTAACAGGTTTCTTTTACCATTCACAACTTTCTTCATGTCACATTCAAGTAACAGGTTTCTTTTACCATTCACAACTTTCTTCATGTCACATAACGACAGAAGAATATTTTTCTGCAAAATTGCCAGGCATGTTGCATTTTCCCATGAAACAGTTAATAGCTTATGACTTCTCAAATGTGGTACAAACATTAAAAAAAAAAAGTAATAACTTACAGCTATTTAAAAAACTAGTATAAAGGTTACTTTAAAAAAAAACAAAAAACAGACTAAGCTTTTTGAACTTGGTACAGAAGTTATTTATGTTTGAAACTTGGCTCAAAGTTTTTTTGTTTGTTAACTCGTACAGTTTTCATACAATTTTGTGAAAGAACGTTACGCAGATGGAACAAACAATGGCACTTACGCTCCTGCTGTACCACAGTTTCATAAGACAAAATGGGTTCTTCTCCTCCTGAAAGCAAACCATATAAAAATCACCAACTACGTATATAATCAAACTAAGAGCCTGTGTTATATCACTTAGAACATGTTCCATTTTTTGTCCACAAAATCCCCTATGAATCGTCAACTATAATCAAACTAAGAGCCTGTGTTGTATCACTTAGAACATTTGTTCCATTTTTTCCTCAATATCCCCTCTGTATATAGCAGATCTAATCGTACTAGTCTGTGGACAGTTTCTCCACTCCTATCTCCAACCACAGTAAAAGCATCTGTCTGCTTCTCTGGACCTCTTGTTAGCAAATACTGCAAACATTAATACCATGCTATTAACAGACATCAAGACTTTGACTTGTATTTGCCTGATAACTAACACAGATTTTTCATTAATGTTCAAGATGCAGAATAAATCGGTGAAAAACGAACATTTTGTACATAACAAAACCAGAATGATGAACATGCTTATGCGCAAAGATAAAAATTCACACAACTAAAATATGTCTTATGTAGTCCCATCGTAGACACACAGTTTTAAATTCATATAAAACTCTGTAGATATAAACCTTTAAATTATTATAATACTGTAGATATATAGTTTTAAATTTATATAAAACTTTAATTAACCATGGAAAACTTTTAAAGTATTTAATTAAACACAGAAAAAACTTACAAAGGTTAATTAAGCAAGGGAAAACTTATAAAATATTTAAGTCTTTAACTAAAAGAAGTATTTAAAACTGAATCCTGTCCATCTTTCAGGTTTCTATTTAGTTCTACATAGCTATGTTGCAGGCATCTTCAATCAAACTAAACATTTCTATGTGACAAGTCTGGAATATAATAATAATCTAAAATATAAGGCATCATGCCCTCACTTAATAACATCTAGTTGGGTTCCACGATACAAGCTTTAACCAAAAGGAACTGCTAATTTGTGCAAGGACAAGGCAGGCCTGAACATATTGTGATACAAAACCTGCTTCAAACATTAACAAATAAAGCCAGACTGCATCACAAATTTCCTGTCATTCATGAACTAGTGAAATACGAATTAACTTGTGAAAACTCTCATGTTTTCCCCTTTGTGGCCGCTCAAGAGTTAAACCTACACAATAGACTTTAGACAGAAAAACTTACTGGAGGAATTACTTGAGGTTAACATAAAGATGAACTCTGATATAGTTTCATACAGAAATAACAGAAGGGAATGGCAAAACTCTATAATAATGAAATTAAATAAAACTAACATTTTCTAAATACTTTTTCACGATAGGCAAAACTAGCACTTTTACAAAATAATACTGTGTAGAGTCAAAAGAAAGAAAATTAGTACTTTCATAAAATAAAACTGTATGATGGGCAAATGGAATAAAACTAGTACTTTCATAAAATAAAATTGTATGATGGGCAAACAAAAGAAAACTAGTACTTTCATAAAATAAAATTGTATGATGGGCAAATGGAATAAAACTAGTCATCATTATCATCATCATCATGTGCCATGCTGACTGGCATTGGCTATTATGCTACTCCAGAGTACACGATCCTTCATGCAGGCCATCAGTTCAGTTGGTGATCTTCTCTCACACCATCCCGTCAGACTGTGCAGTATCATTTCTCTTGGTCTTCCTCTTGATCTTCTTCCTTCTATTTTTCCTGTTGTTATAATATTTTCAATGCCCCCTCTTCTCATTGTATATCCTATGAAAGTACATTGTCTCTCTCTTATTTTTTTGACAAGATTTTTAGTCTCTCCAGCTCTTCTCATACATTCTTCATTAGTTATTTTTGCTGTCCAGGGGATTCGCAACATTCTTCTAATAAACCACATTTCTGCTGCTTCCAATGATTTTTGTGCAGACCTGCCTATTGTCCATGATTCACTTCATATAACAAAATAGGTTCAATATAGCATTTTAGGACTCATTTTCTAACATTCATTGATAAGGATGTTTTGGATAATATGTTTCTCATTCTCTGAAATGCAGTCTTTGCTCGGCCTGTTCTGTTTCTAATTTCTGTTCTGCATTTCCCATCTGAAGTTATTTATAACTTCTGCACCTGATTTAGAATAGTTCCATTTAATTTTATACTGCATTTTGGTTGATTCTGTTTCTTAGATATAACCATAGTCTGTCTTTTTTATGTTCAAAGTAAGACCTTTCTGTTCACTTTCTTTGGTAACTTTATCCAAGAGATTTTGCAGGTCTTGTTGGTTCTCAGCTATCAGTTGTCAGCATAACAAAGTTTGTTAATACTGTATCCTCCAATTTTTATACCCGGTTTTGTGATGATCATTCTTAGAATATTCTCGCTGTACAGATAAAAAAGGTCTGGAGATAGTACACATCCTTGTTGCACTCCTTGTTTTATAGGTTGATATTTTCCAGTTTTATTTTCAACTCGAATTGCTGCTTCTTGCTGCCAGTATAGATGTTTCACAATCCTCAGGTCTTTGCCATCTATAATGATGTCTTCAAGCATTTTAATAATTTCATTATGTTTCACCTTGTCGAATGTCTTGGTGTAATCAATGATGCATAAGTAGAGATCTTTCTGTACTTCTAAAGCTCTTTCTGTTCTTCTAAAGCACTTTCTGTTAGTGTTTGCAAAGCATAAATGGCATTGTGTGTTCCATTTCCTTCAACAAATCCAAACTGTTCACCTGCTATTTCTATTTTTATCTTTTTCCTTGTTCTTCTCATAATAATTCGCAGAAGTAGCTTTGTTATGTGACATGAGAGGCTGATAGTCCTGTGGTCATCACATTCCTTTGCACCTGGTTTCTTTGGTAATGCTATAAGCATGGATTTAAGCAGGTCACTAGGCATATAACCACTGTTGTAAATGTCATTCAGTAACTTGGTTATTATTTTTATTCCTATCTCCTCTAGTGCCTCTATTTCTTCTATTGTTGTATTATCAGGCCCAGTCACTTTTCCTTTCTTCATGTGTATGATGGCATCTATGATTTCACCTTCAAGTATTGGTGTTCTATCACAGTTTTCAGTATCTGGTCTTTCTCCTCCATATAGCTCACTGATGTACTCTGTCCACCTGTCCACAATGTGTTCTTTTCCCATTAACATTTTACCTTCATTTGATTTCAGGCATCTTGTGGTATATTTTGTTTTCCTGCCTGTGAGTTCACTAATTCATAATGCATGTTTTTGCTGTCTTTATTATGAGCCCTCTATCTGTCTGCACTGTTCATTTAACTACATTTTCTTTGCTTCTCTGCTTTTGCATCTTATTTCTTTATTTATCTTGCTATATTTTTCTTGGTTATTTTTACTACTCCTCCTCTTCTCCATCAGTCCTAAGATCTCATCTGTCATCAGTTTATTCTTGAAGGCTTGAGTTTTCGGTGGTATTATCTCCTTAACAGTTTGGTGGATAGAATCTCTTAACATTGCCTATTGTTCATCTATACTATTTATCTTTGCTATTGCATTATATCTATTTGTTATAATAACTCTGTTGTGTTCTCGCAGTTCTTGGTCATTTTTAAGAAGTTCTGTATTCAGTTTGATGTTTCTCACTTTTCTGCCTGCTTTCTTTAGCTTTATTCTAATTTTTCCACAGAGTGGGTCATGGTCACTATTGCAGTCGGCTCCTGCCATGTTTTTTGTTGTCACTAATGCATTCCTGAATCGTTTGTTGATTAATACATAGTCTATCTGGTTAAAAGTCTTTTTGTCTGGGCTGCACCATATTGCCAGTCTTTGGGGATGTTGTTTAAACCAGGTGTTTCCTACAATCATGCTATATATTTTTGTCCATTCAATTAATTTACTACCTCTGTCATTCCTCTCCCCCAGTCCATAGTCACCAACGATGTCTGAAGTTCTTCCTTTACCACCTTTGGCATTAAAATCTTCCATCACTATAGTAACTTCATGTGACTTTGTGTGTTTCAGGGCTGTCTCTATGTCATTATAAAATAGCTGTACATTTTCTTCAGAACTATCAGATGTTGGAGCATATACTTGTATAATATTTATGTTTATTGGTTGTCCTTTCAGTTGGGCTAGCAGGACTCGGTGCGAGATGTTCAAATATCCTACAAATCTGGAATAAAACTAGTACTTTCATAAAATAAAACTGTATGAAGGACAAATGGAATAAAACTAGCACTTTCACAAAATAATACTGTACGAAGGGCAAATGGAATAAAACTAGCACTTTCACAAAATAATACTGTACGAAGGGCAAATGGAATAAAACTAGTACTTTCAAAAAGTAAAACTGTATGAAGGGCAAATGGAATAAAACTAGTACTTTCAAAAAGTAAAACTGTATGAAGGGCAAATGGAATAAAACTAGTACTTTCAAAAAGTAAAACTGTATGATGGTTGAATGGAATAAAACTAGTACTTTCATAAAACTGTATGATGGTTGAATGGAATAAAACTAGTACTTTCATAAAATAAAACTGTATGAAGGGCAAATGGAATAAAACTAGTACTTTCACAAAATAAAACTGTATGAAGGGCAAATGGAATAAAACTAGTACTTTCAGAAAATAATACTGTATGAAGGGCAAATGGAATAAAACTAGTACTTTCAGAAAATAATACTGTACGAAGGGCAAATGGAATAAAACTAGCACTTTCACAAAATAAAACTGTACGAAGGGCAAATGGAATAAAACTAGTACTTTCAGAAAATAATACTGTACGAAGGGCAAATGGAATAAAACTAGCACTTTCACAAAATAAAACTGTACGAAGGGCAAATGGAATAAAACTAGCACTTTCAAAAAGTAAAACTGTATGATGGTTGAATGGAAGAAAACTAGTACTTTCATAAAATAAAACTGTATGAAGGTTGAATGGAAGAAAACTAGTACTCACTATAGCTGGATTCACTATCACTGTGTGGGCTGCCTGAATGAAATAAAAAAAAAAAAAAAAGCTTCATGCAAAGACAACACACAAGCCAGAGGCAGGGCGGGCAGGGGTAGCTTCTGTGTAACACAAGCAATGTATTTTTTTCTTAGCTTTCACAGGTTAGAGGAAATCACGGACAGAAGAAAAAACACAGAAAATTCTCTGAAATAACTCGTCTGATCAAAGCTTCTAGAAGACTTCATGACATGTGAAAAATGTTTTCTATAATGTTTGTAAAACAATAAAACCCATTCTCAATAATGCAACATCAATATGACAGTTTTACATGTTCAACACTGGCAGTAAGTGAGTGACTAGTTTTATATGTTCAACACTGGCAGTAAGTGAGTGACTAGTTTTATATGTTCAACACTGGCACTAAATGAGTGACTAGTTTTATATGTTCAACACTGGCAGTAAGTGAGTGACTAGTTTTATATGTTCAACACTGGCAGTAAGTGAGTGACTAGTTTTATATGTTCAACACTGGCAGTAAGTGAGTGACTAGTTTTATATGTTCAACACTGGCAGTAAGTGAGTAGTTTTATATGTTCAACACTGGCAGTAAGTGACTAGTTTTAAATTTTAAACACTGGCAGTAAGTGACTATTTTTATTTGCTAAACACTGGCAGTAAGTGACTAGTTTTATATGCTAAATGTTGGCAGTAAGTGACTAGTTTTATATGCTAAACATTGGCAGTAAGTGACTATTTTTAGACATATTTTCAAAGTGAAGATACTGCGGTGAAAACCTGTAAACAGTTATCAGTTATAAAATACTGCTCATCACTGATACAGTCCTATCAGATGTCACAGACTATTGTCACCAGTACAAGACACAGACTAATGTCACCAATACAAGATACAGACTGCCATGACTTTCTTGAATACAGACTCATCGAATTCCATGCACAAATCAATATCTCTGGATCAGTATTTTCCACTGTAAACTTCACAACATGCACATGCATCCATTACAACCTGCCCTGGGTGCCTATCACAGAACTCACGAAAGGAAAAACAGCCAACATCTGGGACAACTACGATGCCAATAACATGCTAAAACTAAATGACCATCTGAGGGTTGTTAAAAGTTTGTATGGAGTTTGTACTATGTCAGCCGTTGCTCTACAGTTTTGTATGGAGTTTGTACTATGTCAGCCGTTGCTCTACAGTTTTGTATGGAGTTTGTATTATGTCAGCCGTTGCTCTACAGTTTTGTATGGAGTTTGTACTATGTCAGCCGTTGCTCTACAGTTTTGTATGGAGTTTGTACTATGTCAGCCGTTGTTCTACAGTTTTGTATGGAGTTTGTACTATGTCAGCCGTTGCTCTACTGTTTGGTATACAGTATTCAACACTCTGTATATGGCAGAGATGATTCTAGAACAATAAGAGCATCCATGATCAGCTCAGACATAGCCATCCACAAAGAACTGCCTCAACAGGATCATTACATCATTGTATCTTGCAGAATCAGCTGCTGTTTGCCTCCATCACCGCTGGTAACACTGCTGGTCTGTAGAGAATCAGCTGCTGATTGCCTCCATCACTGTCGGTAACATTGCTGGTTTGTGCAGAATCAGCTGGTGCTAGCCTCCATCACTGCTGGTAACATTGCTGGTCTGTAGAGAATCAGCTGCTGATTGCCTACATCACCGTTGGCAAGACTGCTGGTCTGTGCAGAATCAGCTATGACACTGTAAAGCAGAAACTACAAGAGAACTGACTTCAAGATCACTGTCCAATGTACAACATGTAGTGCTGTCTCCTTCCTGCATTGCTGGCTTGGGGTCTACAGCACATTCATTGAAGCCCAGGTCTTAGCTGTCTCAAGCATACAGGTATCAAGATGTGCAACACTGGCAGTAAGTGACTAGTTTTAAATTTTAAACACTGGCAGTAAGTGACTATTTTTATTTGCTAAACACTGGCAGTAAGTGACTAGTTTTATATGCTAAATGTTGGCAGTAAGTGACTAGTTTTATATGCTAAACATTGGCAGTAAGTGACTATTTTTAGACATATTTTCAAAGTGAAGATACTGCGGTGAAAACCTGTAAACAGTTATCAGTTATAAAATACTGCTCATCACTGATACAGTCCTATCAGATGTCACAGACTATTGTCACCAGTACAAGACACAGACTAATGTCACCAATACAAGATACAGACTGCCATGACTTTCTTGAATACAGACTCATCGAATTCCATGCACAAATCAATATCTCTGGATCAGTATTTTCCACTGTAAACTTCACAACATGCACATGCATCCATTACAACCTGCCCTGGGTGCCTATCACAGAACTCACGAAAGGAAAAACAGCCAACATCTGGGACAACTACGATGCCAATAACATGCTAAAACTAAATGACCATCTGAGGGTTGTTAAAAGTTTGTATGGAGTTTGTACTATGTCAGCCGTTGCTCTACAGTTTTGTATGGAGTTTGTACTATGTCAGCCGTTGCTCTACAGTTTTGTATGGAGTTTGTATTATGTCAGCCGTTGCTCTACAGTTTTGTATGGAGTTTGTACTATGTCAGCCGTTGCTCTACAGTTTTGTATGGAGTTTGTACTATGTCAGCCGTTGTTCTACAGTTTTGTATGGAGTTTGTACTATGTCAGCCGTTGCTCTACTGTTTGGTATACAGTATTCAACACTCTGTATATGGCAGAGATGATTCTAGAACAATAAGAGCATCCATGATCAGCTCAGACATAGCCATCCACAAAGAACTGCCTCAACAGGATCATTACATCATTGTATCTTGCAGAATCAGCTGCTGTTTGCCTCCATCACCGCTGGTAACACTGCTGGTCTGTAGAGAATCAGCTGCTGATTGCCTCCATCACTGTCGGTAACATTGCTGGTTTGTGCAGAATCAGCTGGTGCTAGCCTCCATCACTGCTGGTAACATTGCTGGTCTGTAGAGAATCAGCTGCTGATTGCCTACATCACCGTTGGCAAGACTGCTGGTCTGTGCAGAATCAGCTATGACACTGTAAAGCAGAAACTACAAGAGAACTGACTTCAAGATCACTGTCCAATGTACAACATGTAGTGCTGTCTCCTTCCTGCATTGCTGGCTTGGGGTCTACAGCACATTCATTGAAGCCCAGGTCTTAGCTGTCTCAAGCATACAGGTATCAAGATGTGCAACTAAGTTATGGAACAATATGAAGAGATGGTTGGGGGGGGGGTACTTTACTGCATGTTACTGGACACATCTGGTGGTCACTCATGGCAGCCCAGAAAGAATCTGGTATCAAGATGTGCAACTAAGTTATGGAACAATATGAAGAGATGGTGGGGGGGGGGGGGGTACTTTACTGCATGTTACTGGACACATCTGGTGGTCACTCATGGCAGCCCAGAAAGAATCTGGTATCAAGATGTGCAACTAAGTTATGGAACAATATGAAGAGATGGGGGGGGGGGTACTTTACTGCATGTTACTGGACACATCCTGTGGTCACTCATGGCAGCCCAGAAAGAATCTGGTATCAAGATAAACTGTGGACCAGCAAACCGGAGTCATTTCAGAGTAATTATTCAGCAGGACAACTGCTGTTCCCATACAGCTAAGCTTCATCTGAGCAGAAAGTCAGCAGGACAACTACTGTCCCCATATAGCTAAGCTTCATCTGAGTAGAAAGTTAGCAGGACAACTACTGTTCCCATACAGCTAAACTTCATCTGAGTAGAAAGTTAGCAGGACAACTACTATCCCCATATAGCTAAGCTTCATCTGAGTAGAAAGTTAGCAGGACAACTACTGTCCCCATATAGCTAAGCTTCATCTGAGTAGAAAGTTAGCAGGACAACTACTGTCCCCATATAGCTAAGCTTCATCTGAGCAGAAAGTCAGCTGGACAACTACTATCCCCATATAGCTAAGCTTCATCTGAGTAGAAAGTTAGCAGGACAACTACTATCCCCATATAGCTAAGCTTCATCTGAGCAGAAAGTTAGCAGGACAACTACTGTCCCCATACAGCTAAACATCATCTGAGCAGAAAGTTAGCAGGACAACTACTGTCCCCATACAGCTAAACATCATCTGAGCAGAAAGTCAGCAGGACAACTACTGTCCCCATACAGCTAAACATCATCTGAGCAGAAAGTCAGCGCACAGACTGACACATCTTGCAGGCCAGAAAGCTCCCTAGACATGCCACCAACATGAGCTCCAAGGCTGGCTTCACTGTTTTCCTTGAGTACCCACAATGATTGAGCTAGAACATCTGTCAAGCATTCTTTGCATGTCTGGGTGGCAGATGTCAGACTCCCACTGATGTCATGTCTGAGTGGCAAATGTCAGACTCCCACTGATGTCATGTCTGGGTGGCAGATGTCAGACTCCCACTGATGTCATGTCTGGGTGGCAGATGTCAGACTCCCACTGATGTCATGCCTGAGAGGCAGATGTCTGACTCATACTGTCATGTCTGAGTGGCAGATGTCAGGCTCCTACTGTCATGTCTGAGTGGCAGATGTCAGGCTCCTACTGTCAAGTCTGAGTGGCAGATGTCAGGCTCCTACTGTCATGTCTGAGAGGCAGATGTCAGACTCCTACTGTCATGTCTGGGTGGTAGATGTCAGGCTCCTACTGTCAAGTTTGAGTGGCAGATGTCAGACTTCCACTGATGTCAATGATGGCTGCACAAAATGCCATGTGAACTTTTGTGGTAGCAGTCAGCAGTTTCTTTGATCTGCTCAACATGACACTTGATTCTGATTGTTGATGGATTTTCTCTCAATTTACTTTGAAAGTATTAAACTGAACAGTTGGGGTTATTTTTTAAAATAAAATTTGATGAAACAATCTTTGCCTAGTCAGTTACTCATGCTGTTGAGTATATTACAGTGTATTATTTTGTTATTTCTGTTAATAAACACAGAGTTTCAAATAACAAGTAATGACTGCAGTGACATATTTGGAAACATCCTGACCTTAACATTTAATATGTCTCTTATTAAACAATGAAAAGTTGACAACTAAAACAGAAACAATGACTAAATAATGACCAAAACTGACATGGTGGGACTGTTGATGCTACACAGCACTAAGCACAACGGATATATGAGCGTAACTGCTCTCTGAAGCAGGCCTCAAACACAGCAACAACAACATCGACACTTTTACTCATGTTAACCTCATCTGATTGTCAAAACTTACCCAATCCTGGATTGACATAGATTACAAGAAAAATGTAACTAAAAATTGACCTCTAACAAACAGCTAAAAACTGACCTCTAACAGCTAAAAACTGACCTCTAACAGCTAAAAGTTGACCTCTAACAGCTAAAAACTGACCTCTAACAAGTAAAATTTGCCCTCTAACAAACAGCTAAACATCATCTGAGCAGAGAGTTAGCAGGACAACTACTGTCCCCATACAGCTAAACATCATCTGAGCAGAGAGTTAGCAGGACAACTACTGTCCCCATACAGCTAAACATCATCTGAGCAGAGAGTTAGCGGGACAACTACTGTCCCCATACAGCTAAACATCATCTGAGAAGAAAGTCAGCAGGACAACTACTGTCCCCATACAGCTAAACATCATCTGAGCAGAGAGTTAGCAGGACAACTACTGTCCCCATACAGCTAAACATCATCTGAGCAGAGAGTTAGCAGGACAACTACTGTCCCCATACAGCTAAACATCATCTGAGCAGAAAGTCAGCAGGACAACTACTGTCCCCATACAGCTAAACATCATCTGAGCAGAAAGTCAGCGCACAGACTGACACATCTTGCAGGCCAGAAAGCTCCCTAGACATGCCACCAACATGAGCTCCAAGGCTGGCTTCACTGTTTTCCTTGAGTACCCACAATGATTGAGCTAGAACATCTGTCAAGCATTCTTTGCATGTCTGGGTGGCAGATGTCAGACTCCCACTGATGTCATGTCTGAGTGGCAAATGTCAGACTCCCACTGATGTCATGTCTGGGTGGCAGATGTCAGACTCCCACTGATGTCATGTCTGGGTGGCAGATGTCAGACTCCCACTGATGTCATGCCTGAGAGGCAGATGTCTGACTCATACTGTCATGTCTGAGTGGCAGATGTCAGGCTCCTACTGTCATGTCTGAGTGGCAGATGTCAGGCTCCTACTGTCAAGTCTGAGTGGCAGATGTCAGGCTCCTACTGTCATGTCTGAGAGGCAGATGTCAGACTCCTACTGTCATGTCTGGGTGGTAGATGTCAGGCTCCTACTGTCAAGTTTGAGTGGCAGATGTCAGACTTCCACTGATGTCAATGATGGCTGCACAAAATGCCATGTGAACTTTTGTGGTAGCAGTCAGCAGTTTCTTTGATCTGCTCAACATGACACTTGATTCTGATTGTTGATGGATTTTCTCTCAATTTACTTTGAAAGTATTAAACTGAACAGTTGGGGTTATTTTTTAAAATAAAATTTGATGAAACAATCTTTGCCTAGTCAGTTACTCATGCTGTTGAGTATATTACAGTGTATTATTTTGTTATTTCTGTTAATAAACACAGAGTTTCAAATAACAAGTAATGACTGCAGTGACATATTTGGAAACATCCTGACCTTAACATTTAATATGTCTCTTATTAAACAATGAAAAGTTGACAACTAAAACAGAAACAATGACTAAATAATGACCAAAACTGACATGGTGGGACTGTTGATGCTACACAGCACTAAGCACAACGGATATATGAGCGTAACTGCTCTCTGAAGCAGGCCTCAAACACAGCAACAACAACATCGACACTTTTACTCATGTTAACCTCATCTGATTGTCAAAACTTACCCAATCCTGGATTGACATAGATTACAAGAAAAATGTAACTAAAAATTGACCTCTAACAAACAGCTAAAAATTGACCTCTAATAGCTAAAAACTGACCTCTAACAGCTAAAAGTTGACCTCTAACAGCTAAAAACTGACCTCTAACAAGTAAAATTTGCCCTCTAACAAACAGCTAAAAACTGACCTCTAACAGGGTTTTTTTTCCAGCATGTAAAAGTGTCAAGTAACCACAGATCACACAAGTAAAACTATACTCAAGATTTTAAAGTTATTTGTTGTTACTAATATATATGTAGAACTGTTAAATAACTCAGTTGTTACTGAATTAATAAGTCTATTGTTACTGAAAAATGTGAATTGTTAACAGTTTCATTTCTGACTTAATCTTTCAGCCACAAAAAAAAGAAAAAAATGTTTGGTTTGCTCATTTGAAACAGAATGAGAATAAATAACATCTACATAACAAATTTTACTAATTTGCTTAATCATTCAGTCAAAAATAATACACTTCAATGCTATTTTTTATAAAATATTGTTTATATATGAATTCAAAAGTGCTTTAGTAAATGACTCCGTTTGGAGTTACCGAGAATGGAAGTCTATTATTACTAAAATGTGCAGAAATTGTTAAATAATGGTCTATTGTAACAAAAATGTGCAGAAACTGTTAAATAATGGCCTATTGTTACTAAAATGTGCAGAAACAGTTAAAATAATGGCCTATTGTTACTAAAATGTGCAGAAACAGTTAAATAATGGCCTATTGTTACTAAAATGTGCAGAAACAGTTAAATAATGGCCTATTGTTACTAAAATATGCAGAAACTGTTAAAAATGGTCTATTGTTACTATAATGTGCAGAAACTGTTAAATAATGGCCTACTGTTATTAAAATGTGCAGAAACTGTTAAATAATGAACTATTATCACCAATATGTGCAGAAAATGTTAAATATGGCCTATTATTGCTAATGTGCAGAAAATGTTAAACAATGGCCTACTATTAATAAAATGTGCAGAACTGTTAAATAACAGCCTAGTATTACTAAAAAGTGTTGAACTGTCAAATAATAATCTACTGTTACAAAAATATAAATAAAAAAGTATTCAAACTACTTGTAATGTTCTGTAACTGGCATTACATAGATTATACACATGCTGAGATACAAGTATGTGACAGAACTGTATCACACAATTAATACACAATTAAATAGAATGGGAATATGAACATAAACAACAAGAGTGTACACACCCTGAGACCACCATCCTAGCCTCACCTTTCCTAGAATATAACACTTTTTAAGGGAGCATTTACATCCTGGGAAGGGGAGTGTGGGGCTGTCACTTGTTTACATGTGATTCAAGAAACTATTTTTTGATTGTATCACTCTCTACACCACAGTTTCTCAGCTATCTACTGAAAGGTTCTATCACTCTCTACACCACAGTTTCTCAGCTATCTACTGACAGGTTCTATCATTCTCTACACCACAGTTTCTCAGCTATCTACTGACAGGTTCTATCACTCTCTACACCACAGTTTCTCAGCTATCTACTGACAGGTTCTATCACTCTCTACACCACAGTTTCTCAGCTATCTACTGACAGGTTCTATCACTCTCTACACCACAGTTTCTCAGCTATCTACTGACAGGTTCTATCACTCTCTACACCACAGTTTCTCATCCATCCACTGACAAGTTCTATCACTATATGTATCAAAGTTTCCCATCTATCTACTGACAGGTTTTATCACTATATGTACCAAAGTTTCCCATCTATCTACTGACAAGTTCTATCACTATATGTACCAAAGTTTCCCATCTATCTACTGACAAGTTCTATCACCATATGTACCAAAGTTTCCCATCTATCTACTGACAGGTTTTATCACTATATGTACCAAAGTTTCCCATCTATCTACTGACAGGTTTTATCACTATATGTACCAAAGTTTCCCATCTATCTACTGACAGGTTTTATCACTATATGTACCAAAGTTTCCCATCTATCTACTGACAGGTTCTATCACTATATGTACCAAAGTTTCCCATCTATCTACTGACAAGTTCTATCACTATATGTACCAAAGTTTCCCATCTATCTACTGACAGGTTCTATCACTATATGTACCAAAGTTTCCCATCTATCTAATGACAGGTTCTATCACTATATGTACCAAAGTTTCCCATCTATCTACTGGCAGGTTCTATCACTATATGTACCAAAGTTTCCCATCTATCCAATGACAGGTTCTATCACTATATGTACCATTGTTTCTCATCTATCTACTGACAGGTTCTATCACTATATGTACCATTGTTTCCCCATCTATCTACTGACAGGTTCTATCACTATATGTACCATAGTTTCTCAGCTATCTACTGACAGGTTCTATCACTATATGTACCATTGTTTCCCCATCTATCTACTGACAGGTTCTATCACTATATGTACCATAGTTTCTCAGCTATCTACTGACAGGTTCTATCACTATATGTACCATTGTTTCTCATCTATCTACTGACAGGTTCTATCACCATATGTACCAAAGTTTCTCATCTATCTACTGACAAGTTCTATCACTATATGTACCATTGTTTCTCATCTATCTACTGACAGGTTCTATCACTATATGTACCATAGTTTCTCAGCTATCTACTGACAAGTTCTATCACTATATGTACCATTGTTTCTCATCTATCTACTGACAGGTTCTATCACCATATGTACCAAAGTTTCCCATCTATCTACTGACAAGTTCTATCACTATATGTACCATTGTTTCTCATCTATCTACTGACAAGTTCTATCACTATATGTACCAAAGTTTTCCATCTATCTACTGACAAGTTCTATCACTATATGTACCATTGTTTCTCATCTATCTACTGACAGGTTCTATCACTATATGTACCATTGTTTCTCATCTATCTACTGACAAGTTCTATCACTATATGTACCATTGTTTCTCATCTATCTACTGACAAGTTCTATCACTATATGTACCATAGTTTCTCATCTATCTACTGACAAGTTCTATCACTATATGTACCAAAGTTTTCCATCTATCTACTGACAAGTTCTATCACTATATGTACCATTGTTTTCATCTATCTACTGACAAGTTCTATCACTATATGTACCATAGTTTCTCATCTATCTACTGACAAGTTCTATCACTATATGTACCAAAGTTTTCCATCTATCTACTGACAAGTTCTATCACTATATGTACCATTGTTTCTCATCTATCTACTGACAGGTTCTATCACTACCTACACCACAGTTTCTGATCTTCCCATCTATCAGCAGTAACAACAAAAGACAGCATGCTCCTGTTCTACTCAGCCTCACATAGCTCTAGTAGAACAATCATGCCTCCAACCCAGATTCTCCACAAGCACAGAAAGTAATCGAAAGATAATCTAGACTACACAGCTTGACTGTGGTAAAGGTTAGTTTGTTAAATGAAGAGGATTATTTTCTGTCAAAGTTGCTAGCACATCAAAGTCATGCTAAACAGCACAACCAGGCATGTATGCTGTAAAACTGAATGCTAAATTCAAACATGGATGGATCATGGTTTTAAAAGGATGTATTTAAAACACCAGTCGCTGCCAACAACACTTGTTAATACAGTTTATGCAAGATAAGCAAATATAGATTTATTTTCTTCATGTAAGTGAATTAATTATCTTTGACTTAAGTGGTGATAATTTACTTTGTCAGTCTTCTCCCAGAATAAAGATAAGCAAATCATTCTCCATGTTAGCACTACACACATTCACAAATTATACACTACTTCCTAAATGTAAAGTTAATTATCATCCAGTAATGTCAGCTATCATCCTATATAAAATCATTTATCATTCTTTATTGCCTTTTCTCATTCACTAATGTCCACACCCATTATCATCCTTAAGTGCATGTTATAATTCTCTAATGTCCATAATCATCACCTGCCTCCATTTTTATAATTCATGAGGTTCTGGCTAAGTGGATGTCCTTCTTAAATTCATGAGGTTCTGGCTAAGTGGATGTCCTTCTTAAATTCATGAAGTTCTGGCTAAGTAGATGTCCTTCTTAAATTCATGAGGTTCTGGCTAAGTGGATGTCCTTCTTAAATTCATGAGGTTCTGGCTAAGTGGATGTCCTTCTTAAATTCATGAGGTTCTGATTAAGTGGATGTCCTTCTTAAATTCATGAGGTTCTGGCTAAGTGGATGTCCTTCTTAAACTTCCAAGTTACTTAAGTCCCACCCTCTCTCCTCTACTTTGTTCAAATATCACCTTCAGACTACCGGTAAGACGCTAACATAAAACGGACTGAAGAAGAAGGCACATTTGAATTTAAATATCAATTCAGAAAAAAAAAATAAAATAAAAAGCAGAAATTTTTTTAAAAAATGTACAAAATGCCTGTGGTAGAAAAATCTGTTAAAAGAAAAGAAAAGAAAAAAAAAGAAGTAGGAAAGCTGTAACAAAGGTTTCACTGCTGCCAAGCACCATGTAGTAAAAACTGACAAAAAAAAAAAAAAAAAAGCCAACTTTTGCTGCAGTATATTGTAAAAGAGAAGAAAAATAAAAGATGTTTACCTTCTACTTGAGAGTACAGAAACCAGCAAAATAAATTTGTATTAATAATTACAATATCTCTTTCACAAAGATGGAATATCCAAAAAGCTAAATTTTATTTTAAAAAAATCTCAGCTGTTTAATTCTAGCTCTGCTTGCACTTCTACAGATTATTCAGATGTTGTTTGTTAGTGTAGAAAAAAAGTGTGTGCAAGAAATCATTATCAGTTGCTGTGTTTGTAAGTGCAGGCAGTACTGCTTCTCAGTCTATGGTCTTCCCTATCAGCTCAGTTGGTAACTTTCTATGCTGTCAGATTAGACAATGATCTTCTCTCCTGACCTTCCTCTGCCACTTATCTTTCCTGTTATTATGATGTTATCAAGCCCTTCGCTTCTCATTAAACATCCAATGAAATATGGCTGCCTTTTTTTCCTTATGGATTTAATTAGGCTTCTTTTTTACATTTACTTCTGTCAGACATTCCCTGTTTGTTATCTTAGATCTATGACTAGATCTTTACAGGGTGTCCAAACTAACAATGTCTAGATCATACAGGGTGTCCAAACTAACAATGTCTAGATCTTTATAGTGTGTCCAAACTAACAATGTCTAGATCTTTATAGTGTGTCCAAACTAACAATGATTAGTTCTTTATAGTGTGTCCAAACTAACAATGTCTAGATCTTTATAGTGTGTCCAAACTAACAATGATTAGTTTTTTATAGTGTGTCCAAACTAACAATGTCTAGATCTTTATAGTGTGTCCAAACTAACAATGTCTAGATCTTTACAGTGTGTCCAAACTAACAATGTCTAGATCTTTATAGTGTGTCCAAACTAACAATGATTAGTTCTTTATAGTGTGTCCAAACAAACAATGTCTAGATCTTTATAGTGTGTCCAAACTAACAATGTCTATATCTTTATAGTGTGTCCAAACTAACAATGTCTAGATCTTTATAGTGTGTCCAAACTAACAAGTTACTTAAGTCCCACCCTCTCTCCTCTACTTTGTTCAAATATCACCTTCAGACTACCGGTAAGACGCTAACATAAAACGGACTGAAGAAGAAGGCACATTTGAATTTAAATATCAATTCAGAAAAAAAAAATAAAATAAAAAGCAGAAATTTTTTTTAAAAAATGTACAAAATGCCTGTGGTAGAAAAATCTGTTAAAAGAAAAGAAAAGAAAAAAAAGAAGTAGGAAAGCTGTAACAAAGGTTTCACTGCTGCCAAGCACCATGTAGTAAAAACTGACAAAAAAAAAAAAAAAAAAGCCAACTTTTGCTGCAGTATATTGTAAAAGAGAAGAAAAATAAAAGATGTTTACCTTCTACTTGAGAGTACAGAAACCAGCAAAATAAATTTGTATTAATAATTACAATATCTCTTTCACAAAGATGGAATATCCAAAAAGCTAAATTTTATTTTAAAAAAATCTCAGCTGTTTAATTCTAGCTCTGCTTGCACTTCTACAGATTATTCAAATGTTGTTTGTTAGTGTAGAAAAAAAGTGTGTGCAAGAAATCATTATCAGTTGCTGTGTTTGTAAGTGCAGGCAGTACTGCTTCTCAGTCTATGGTCTTCCCTATCAGCTCAGTTGGTAACTTTTTATGCTGTCAGATTAGACAATGATCTTCTCTCCTGACCTTCCTCTGCCACTTATCTTTCCTGTTATTATGATGTTATCAAGCCCTTCGCTTCTCATTAAACATCCAATGAAATATGGCTGCCTTTTTTTCCTTATGGATTTAATTAGGCTTCTTTTTTACATTTACTTCTGTCAGACATTCCCTGTTTGTTATCTTAGATCTATGACTAGATCTTTACAGGGTGTCCAAACTAACAATGTCTAGATCATACAGGGTGTCCAAACTAACAATGTCTAGATCTTTATAGTGTGTCCAAACTAACAATGTCTAGATCTTTATAGTGTGTCCAAACTAACAATGACTAGATCTTTAAAGTGTGTCCAAACTAACAATGTCTAGATCTTTACAGTGTGTCCAAACTAACAATGACTAGATTTTTATATAGTGTCCAAACTAACAATGACTAGATCTTTATAGTGTGTCCAAACTAACAATGAGTAGATCTTTACAGGGTGTCCAAACTAACAATGTCTAGATCTTTATAGTGTGTCCAAACTAACAATGACTAGATCTTTATAGTGTGTCCAAACTAACAATGTCTAGATCTTTATAGTGTGTCCAAACTAACAATGATTAGATCTTTATAGTGTGTCCAAACTAACAATGATTAGTTCTTTATAGTGTGTCCAAACCAGCACTGACTAGATCCTTATATCATAACCAAACAGCCACTAACCAGACCCCTACAATCATCATGAACTATGCAGACCCAATTCCTAAAATTTTCTTAAGCTATCACTGTCTAAAATCCTACAGTGTATCAATTACTAAACATGGCTGATCTAAAACAAAATGGAAAAAAAAGAAAAGCTATGCCATCTTATCAACAATTATTTGTTAAAAATTGTTTTATATGCAGGTAAGTGCTCTCTATTTTTGTAAAAAAAAAAGTGCTTATGAATCTAAAATTATTAGACATTTTCATTATTTAATCATATGTCAGCAAACAGTGCTTTCAAATAATAATATATTTAATACGGCAACATATATCTCTTATCTGGCATCATACCACTAAAATATATGTTATATGTTCAATGGAAAAGTGTTTTATGTACGAAATTTCCTGCCAAATGCCTGTTAAGTAAGAGGAAGCATAAACTATAAAAACATACTTTACCTTCTGTGAAGCCCAGCAATGAAAGAAAAGAGTTTAAGAAAAATTAAAACTTGTTAGGTTATTAACAACACAGTAAAAGTTGACATACTGAAAGTCGTGAGCAAAAATGTTTTAAAACTCAGAATTTATAGACAGAGAAAATATAAATGTATCACCTTAACCTGCATACTTTTTTTCACTTTTAAACATAATCTCCATTTCTCCGCACACATTTTTCCCATCCCTCTGCAAGTTTGAAAATACTCTCCCGGTAGAATTCTGTTCCAGCTGACCGACGGCACAGACGCACTGCTTTCTAGAAGTTCTCTCCTGTGGGACCCAGCTAGCACAAACTTTTCTATAGCCTAGGGTTTCAACCATTTCCTGTACTACATTTTGTCCTATTCCAAGATTTACAGCGATTTCAAATACCGTGACATGTCTGTCTTCTTTAATGATGTCATCAACCTTTCCACGTTGTGTTCAGTGGAGACAGTTCGAGGTGACTGCTGCGAGGCATATCTTGGATGCTCGTGTTTCCATCTGTGAAATGTTTCACCCACCTCCTAACACTTCTTGCACCCATACACATATCTCCATAAGCAAGTTGAAGTCTTTGGTGAATTTCAGCAGTGGGGATTTTCTCTTTAATGAGAAACTCAATAACAAGCACATTGATGAAACAAAAGTTCAGCACCTGCCATTTTGTTTATGCTCTGCGTGGTCATGTGAAACATGAAGGTGACATCATGTGACCTCTACATGAAGTACAAAGGATGCAGATTAAGGTGATATATTTATATTTTCTCTATCTATAAATTCTGATTTCTAAAAAAATTGTTGCTCACGACTTTTGGTATGACCCTCTTATATGAGAGAAATAGAAAAATTAATCAAAATATGACTGTTAACGTTTCATGAATCTGCGAAAGCAAAATCTGGCACTGAAAAGCAGTAATTATTTCAGACCAGTCAGACGACTTTGAGGTGTCAACACCATAATCTAGCACTGCATCAGAAGATTCAGAACATAATGCTCTGTTCTGCAATGCTGATACTTTCCATCAGCTCATCTGATGATTTACTATCATGCCATCACATCAGACTCCATCAGCTCATCTGATGATTTACTATCATACCATCACATCAGACTCCATCAGCTCATCTGATGATTTACTATCATACCATCACATCAGACTGTCCATCAGCTCATCTGATGATTTACTATCATACCATCACATCAGACTGTCAATCAGCTCATCTGGTGATTTACTATCATGCCATCATATCAGACTGTCCATTATCTTCTTTCCTGATCTCCCTCTGTCTGTCTTCCCATTTAAACAAGTGTGACCTTCATCACAAGTCCAAGAAGTATGTTTTCTTCTTTTAATGAAACACACTCCCTTTTTTTTATTTTGGCAGATATTTTTCATTAATCATGTAAAAACACAGAACTAAGAACAAGATAAATACAAGACAACTACAAAGAAATGAGGAAAAAAAACCAAAGAACTGAGAACAAAATACAACAGAAACATGCATAACTGAGAACAAGATACAAAATAAAGAGAACTATGAACAATATATAACGGAAACACAAAGAACTGAGAACAAGATACAAAGAAACACATGAGCAAGAACAAAATACAGCAATAACACACAGACCTGAGAACAAGACACAATATAAAACATATAAGTAAGAATAAAATACAGCACATACAAACAGAACTGGGAACACGACATAAGGAAACATGAACAGTTGAGAACATGACACAAGAGCAACAAATTCAAAATTTGAACGATACAACAAAGGCAGCAATAACTAATGCTATAAGAACATTTTTTTTTTATTTCTAAACTTGAAAATAAAAATGAAAAAGACCAACTAATCATATTATAGGTTGCTGCAAATAAAAATAAAATATTTCTGAGGAATCACTGCCATCATTATTAAGAGGTGAAATAATTTCTGAGGAATCACTGCCATCATTATTAAGAGGTGAAATAATTTCTGAGCAATCACTGCCATCATTATTAAGAGGTGAAATAATTTCTGAGCAATCACTGCCATCATTATTAAGAGGTGAAATAATTTCTGAGGAATCACTACTAGGACTGCAAATAACAAAGAAAGTTAAAAAAAAATCCAACATATATTTACACTTAAACAAAAATGAACAAAATATGAGGTTCAACTCAAAACATGAACATGTTTATCCCCAGAAATAAGGACTGATTTTCAACACCCTGAAAGACTAAAACAACAAGATCTGAATACTCACTACTTTCACTGCCAATTTTCATTTCAAAAACTTTCTTATTTGATCACATCTCACATCCTTCTCATGCCATTAAACATCACGGTAGTTCGCCTAGTTTTCCTGTTTTCAGCGAGCTTTTCAACCTCATCAAGGGATGTTATGCCCACTAAACTGACCTCTCTTAACAATGTCCTCTTTAGAGTTTCACGTGTATGGCCTCTTTTTGTTTTGTCTGAAGTTCTGCCTGAAATTTTGTCTGAAGTTTGCCCTGATTTGTCTCAGGGTATGCCTCATTCTCTTTCACTGTCGGCTCCAGACTGCTGCTACTCTGTTAGTCACTTTCTTTTCTTACAAACTTTGTGATCAATATTTCTTATTATTTGATGTCAAGGTCTTTCTGATTTCTTCCAGTCACATTGCTCGCCATTAATTTGCTACTTTATGCATGCTCACCATTAATATGCTACTTTTATATGAAGAATAAGTTCAACTCATTACAAGCAAACAAATAAATTTACCTTCTATAAATCCACACGGATACATCACGATGCGGTGTCATGAGGGAGTATTGATTGTTTGGAAGATAAAAAGAATTAATTCACTTGAAACATGCACAATGTTTACATATTTAAATGTTAAAATCTCAATCCCATTTTCAGCAACTATAACAACATGACAGTATCAGATATTCATATAAAATCCCATGATAAACTTGACTATCCGCAGCTGACTGCACAATCTTTTACCACCAACAACATGTGCTTAGACAATTTGATGTGAAACAGTTTATATTTAATTTTCACAATCCATAAATTATTGCAAACATATTTAACATATTTTTCACATTGATTTTACTTTTAATACACAAAGCTATAGTCCCCGTTTCCATGCCAATAAGGCATACTGGTGATACAATGTTAGGTCCGTATCTTCAAGACCGTCTGCACATGACAGTGTGACATGGTTGGCATCAAGCCTGGCCACGCTGACCTTGCCAGATTTCTCTTTTACAGGCTGGGTGGACCCCCCAGGCCTTTTTGGTGTGTACCAGAAAAATATTCCGTCGCTGGGGCTTGAACTAC
Source organism: Achatina immaculata (assembly GCA_009760885.1). Taxonomy (NCBI): domain Eukaryota; kingdom Metazoa; phylum Mollusca; class Gastropoda; order Stylommatophora; family Achatinidae; genus Lissachatina; species Lissachatina immaculata. Next base: position 35,644,907 of record CM019707.1, on the reverse strand, counting down.
CAGATTATTAGACAGGGCACCTAACCATTCGGCCAACCAGGCCACCGTAATTAATTTTAATATGTCAATAAAAATAACTACCAGTTCAGAATAGGAAAGTAGAAAACATTTTTGCCTGACATGTTGCAGACACTGCTAGCACACGGGAGGATAAACCAGCCAGTGGTGTACAGGGTGTCAGACAGATCTGGACTGAAAATTACTCTACAGTTCTCAGAGCTGGGGGGAAGAGAGAAAAAACACACACACAGACAGAGACACAGAGAGAGAGAAAAACTGAAAGCAGTAGATATATTGTTCTGAAGAGAGAAAGAATATCTACCACTGATGACAAAAAAAAAAAGTTTCAGAACCTGGAAAACAAGACATTTTTTCTGAACCATAAAAAAAGACAAGCACACGGTCTGATAACTTGATAATCATTAGTAAGCTCAAGAGGAAAAAAAATGAAGAAGACAGTAAAAGTATACCTGAATGGCTGACCAAATTTTTGAAGAAAAGAAAGATAAGACAAGAAAGATAAAAAGAAAGACGACTGGTCTGATCAGAAATATCAAAAACCACATGAAACAGAAAATCAATATGGTCAACACTGACAGCATGACAGCCAGAGAAGCAATGCGACCAAGTGATCATAAACTAGTGTGCAATGTCTTATGACCATTTAACTTCACCAATCAACATTCATGACCCATAAACACTTGTCTGTAACAAGCAATCTCACGCAGGAATGTTTTTTTCAGGAAATTACACAATGTCTATTTTTAGCATTAGTGGACAGTCAAAAGTATGCACTCCTGATCGTGTAACAAAACTGTATGACCAGTTTTTTTAAATTTCAAAAAGATGTTTAAAAAGACTCATTATTATTTGAACAGTCTATAAATATTCAGAGATATCTTAATAACAACAGCTAAAGACATGGTTCCAGTAAAGAAAACACAAAAAAATGGATGGATTACAGCAGGCACACTAGAACTGATAAAACAACACAGAGAAATGAAGACGCAATGGAAAGCGACAAACAACAAAGAGAAATATAAAACTTTAACAAAAGAAGTACGAAGAAACATAAGAAAAGACAAAAAAACAATACATACAAGATTGTTGTGAAAGAATAGAAGGACATCAGAAGTGTGGAAGAGATAGTGAAATGTTTAAAGAAATGAAGACATTGACGAGAAATATCACACCTAAGTTAAATGTAATTTGTGACGAGATGGAGAATACCTTGACAGAGACAGAGGAAATTCTAGAAAGATGGAAAGAATATTGCAGAGGAATGTATGAAACAACCGAATGTGAAAGCAGAAATCAGCAGTGTGAATTATTATTGGAGGAGAAAGAACCTGAACTGACAATAGAAGAAGTTTTATGGGCAATAAAGAATCTGAAAAATGGTAAATCATCAGGATGCGATGAGATAACAGCTGAATTTATTAAAGCAGGAGGAAAGGAATGTGCAACAATCCATCATGCATTATGTAAAAAGATATGGCATTCAGGTATTTGGTCAAAAGAATGGAAAAGAACTGCCGAAAAAAAAGGTAACCTGAAATTATGCACAAACTACAGAACTGTTGCCCTGATTAGTCATGCCAGTAAAATTCTGTTAAAAATCATAATGGTTAGACCTTGTAAGAAAATGAAGTCGGTATGGTCCAAGCTGGTTTCAGGCAAGGAAGAGGATCAAAAGATCATATATTCAATATAAGATTAATAACAGAGAAATGCAGAGAGTTTAATGTGAATCTATATTTATCCTTTATAGACTACTCAAAGGCATTTGATTGTGTACAACACCAGAAACTTTGGGGAATAATAGAAAAAATGGGATTTCCAACACATTTGATACAATTAACATCACTGCTGTATCTAGACCAACAAGCAGCAGTAAGAATAAATGGTGAAACAACAATTTGGTTTGACATAAAACAAGGGGTCCGTCAGGGGGTGCAAACTGTCACCTTACTTATTTAACTTGTATACTGAAAATATAATAAGGAACGTTAGAGAAGATGTAGACAAAGAATATTACGATGCCATAACAATTGGAGGTTATGAAATACCAGAGATTAGATATGCTGATGACACAGTATTACTGTCCATAACACAAAAAGGAATTGAAAAACTAATTATGTCAGTCCGTAAGAACAGCAAAGAGCAAAACCTCTATCTTAATGTGAAGAAAACTAAACTGATGACAACTGACAAAACAAACAAGGAAGTTGATATATGTAACAATGAGGAAAAAGTGGAAGAAGTGGAGAGTTTTGAATATCTTGGATCACTCCTAACTAATAATGGAGATACAATGAGGGAAATTAAAAGGATGACATCTATTGCTCTTCAGAAAGTGAAACAACTAAAGAATCTGTGGAGAAGAACAGACAGAACCACAAAAATAAGACTTTTAAGGCCATGCACCTTTCCCATCGCAACATATGCCTGTGAGACCTGGACACTTAACAAAACAGCTGAGAAACACATATATGCCTTTGAATGTAAATACTACAGAGGAGTTATATATGCCTTTGAATGTAAATACTACAGAGGAGTTCTTCAAATATCATGGACACACACAAAAAAAAGAACAAATATAGCCATATTACAAGAACTTAATATTTAAGAAGGCTTGCTAGTAAAGAGAATTAAAGAGAGAAAACTTAAATATTTTGAACACATTAAATGTCATGATAATCTAGAGAAGACCTTCTTGGAAGGGTAGATTATGGGAAAAAGAAAGAGAGGAAGACCAAGGCGAAGACATCGTTGATGATCTGCAAATGGATGCATCAGCAACAGATCATCTTGCTCATAACCGAGAGGCCTACAGGAGTGCTGTTAGGGAGGCAAAGTTCCGCAAGGGACATGCAAATGAATGAATGAATAAATAGTTCTAAAAGGATGTGCCAGAAATCTCAGTCTTACAAAACTCATTATTCACAATGCTAACATTTTTCACTCCATATTCAAACGCCAGATGGCCCTGCGTGCCCAATTCTCAACCCTTCGGAAATAAAGATCAATCAATCAATCAATCTCTCACAATACAACAAGCCTTGCTTACAGATGACATATTCACTGTGCATAACATAATGTGACATTTAAATGCACTGGACTTATGTTTATCAGCACTGACATCTTCACTGTGTATAACATGTGACAATATCTTACATTTTACATCCTTCTCATGCCGTTAAATGTCACATAGGGGTTGCATGCTAGTTTGCCACTATTTCCTGTTTTTTGGTGAGCTTTTCAACTTCATCAAGGGATGTTATTCCCACTAAACTGGCCTCTCTTAACTATGTTATCTTTAGAGTTTCACGTGGTCGACCTCTTTTTCTTCGGCCTTTTGGGTTCCACTTGATAGCTTGTTTTGGGATTCTCTGGTTGTTTCTTCTCAGAACATGACCGACATATGTCCATCTCCTTTTTCTGATCACACATGAGACTGGTTGATGTTCGCTCATCTGCTTTATCTCTGCGTTGTTCTTGAATTCATTCCACTTTATACTGAGTATTTTCCTTAGGCATTTGTTTTCAAGAGTCTAATTTCTTGTCTATTTCTTTAGTTGTTTTCCAGCCCTCACATGCATAAATGAGGGTGGATATTACATTTGAACTGAATAATCTTAACTTGGTTTTTGTGCTTATAACTTCTGAGTGCCATATTTTCTCAAGATTTTTTACGGTCAAATCTGTTTTTGCAGTTCTAACTTCCTTTCTGGTGTCACCATCCTGGTCTATGTAGCTGCCAAGGTATGCAAAATGGTTTACTTCTTCAACAGCTGTTCCTTCTACGTATTTGTCCTTCTTGATTAATGGGAAGTTTTTGTTTTGTCCTTGTTAATTTCATGTCCTTTTTACTAGCCGTTGAAAACAAGGTATCTGTTTTTTCTTGCATCGAATTTCACATTGTCACTGTTAAAGAGTTATCTCATCTGCAAAACCAACATCTTCTAGCTGGGTCTCATGTACCCAGTCAATGCCCGTTTTATCTGTGCAGCATTATTTTTTCATTATGAAGTCTGTAGCAATTCCAAAAATCAAGGGAGATAATATACATCCTTGTTTCACACCTGTTTCAATCTGGAACCATTTGCTACTTCCTTCTTCGGTCTTGACTGCACAAACATATCCACTACAGAGATCCTTTATGATGTTGACAATTTTAGATGGTATTCCATATAGTCTTATGTGACAATATGCTGGACTTAAATTCATCAATGCTAACTTCTTCGCTGCAGGTAACAATGTGACATTATGTTCATCAGTGCAGACATCTTCACTATGTATAACATAATGTGACAACTAAGCACGCAGAACTTACATTGATTAGTACCAACACCTTCATCACATATAATGTAATGTGACAACAAAAACTGATGGACTTACGTTCATCAGCGCTGACATCTTCACTGCCGCTTTGATCTCTGCTCTTCATAAATGGAAAGCGCCGTGAAAAGGTAAAATTTTTCTTCTTTCTATCATTTGCTGCTGCCGCTGCTGTAGAGGCTGTTGCTGGCTGTGGAATGGAAATAACATGAACAAATAAAATTTCATTTACAAAAAAAAATAATAAGGCTACATTTAAAATGCAGCGTAATATTAAGACTGTGAAAAGTCAAAAACTTTTGTGTAAAACAAACAAAGGTAGATAGAGGTGTATGGTGCAGTTTTACAAGGCAGCAGAAGGAATGAGTAAGTGAGAAAAAAACGAATAGAAAATATGAGAGTAAGATGAGAATGTGTCTCTCAGATCAGATGAGGCATAGAAACCATGGGGAGGGGGGGGCCAAAGAGGAAAGCAGATTAAGCCAACTGGAAAGAAGAGGTGGAGAAAAACAGATGGGGGGAAAGGGGAAGGGCAATAGACACCTGTAACCTGCTAGAGGAGCAGGTGTTGGGGAGAGAGGCAGGGAAGTGGGGAGATAATATGGAGGGGCAAAAACACCTGTAACCTGCTAGAGAAGCAGGTGTTGGGGAGAGAGGCAGGGAAGTGGGGAGATAATATGGAGGGGCAAAAACACCTGTAACCTGCTAGAGAAGCAGGTGTTGGGGAGAGAGGCAGGGAAGTGGGGAGATAATATGGAGGGGCAAAAACACCTGTAACCTGCTAGAGAAGCAGGTGTTGGGGAGAGAGGCAGGGAAGTGGGGAGATAATATGGAGGGGCAAAAACACCTGTAACCTGCTAGAGAAGCAGGTGTTGGGGAGAGAGGCAGGGAAGTGGGGAGATAATATGGAGGGGCAAAAACACCTGTAGGCAGCCAGAGAAGAAGGTGGCTGTAAGAAGTGGGAGCTAGGAGAAAGAAACAAGAAAGTTGAGTATAAATCGCAGAAAAAAAGTGCAAAAACTAAAGAATTTAAAGGAAGCTGAAGACGTTGTTAATTCCAGCTGGGTGGAGACGGCCAGCCTGGAAAATAAGGCGCTGATCTAGGACCCTCCGAGATCATACATCAGCAGAACAAGAGTGGATCGCACTAACAGAAATGTCCTGTTTTCCCCTGTGGTTGCTAAGGCAAAAATGTTTAGCCACAGGTGTCCAGGCCCTCTTAGAAATTCTTGTGTTTCAAACTTTCTGGAAGATGCCACATAGATATATTTTTCGTTTAGTTATATGTTTTGTCTTGTTTTGTGTATGTAATTCTCAAAAACGGCTCCCGCCGAAATATTGATGTTGTATGTTTTTCATTTATACATTCTCATCTTACTCTCATATTTTCTATTCGTTTTTTTCTCATTTACTCACTCCCTCTGCCACCTTGTAAAACTGCACCATACACCTCTATCTACATTTATTATTGTAACCAGTTTTACTGCAGTCTGTAAAATACAACCAACTTTTCATTAATAAACACAAATTCTAAATCTGGAGCACTAATCATATTCTACAGTTACATGACAGCTTCAAGTAGTTCCTACTGAGATCTGAGAATTCATGAATTACACTTGCAGAGCTCTGAGAATTCATAAATTACCTCAACCATAAGAATCGAAATACTGTCAAAATAAATAACTGATTTACACAGCTCTTAAAATACCAACCCTTACAATACCAACCTGTTACAATACAAACCTCTTGGAATACCAACCAAATCAGCAGGACAACTAATAATCAAATCACCAAGACAAGATGAACTAACAACCAAACTACCAGGAGGAGATGAACTAACAACCAAACTACCAGGGCAAGATGAACTAACAACCAAACTACCAGGAGGAGATGAACTAACAACCAAACTACCAGGAGGAGATGAACTAACAACCAAACTACCAGGGCAAGATGAACTAACAACTAAACCACCAGGAAGAAATTAACTAACAATCAAACATAAGATGAAATAACAGAACCTCCAGGGGGAGATGAACTAATAACCAAACTACCAGGAGGAGATGAACTAACAAACCACCAAGGCAAGATGAACTAACAACCAAACAACCAGGATGAGATGAACTAACACTGGATTAAGAGCAAACACTTCAAGTACATACAATGAACTCCATAAAACTTCACGACAAAATTATCACTAAAATTTTCCATGAAATATTCTTGCTGGGCAGGCTATCACTGACTAAAAAAGTAACATGAAAGAACAAATAATGTGATCTTTCTTACAGAATTAATTTTAAATTAAGCCCAACCTTGTTGAAGACAGACAACATAATTCTGCCAGCCAATCAGCAAGCTCTTCTGTGATAAAAACTTGTAAGTTAATGGTTTGTGCTCCTGGGTTGTTACTTTGTGGTTGCTCAGGAAAAGTGGGGATGTGTGTTATATGTGTGTTCACATGTATGTGTGTGTGTCCACATGCATGTATGTGCATCCACATGTATGTATGTGTGTCCACATGTATATATGTGTGTGTAAATAAAGAGGGGGATATTCTTAAAACTTCCACCACACTAATTTAAGAGAACATTATTTGTACTGTTCTTTCCACCACACTAACTTAAGAGAACAATATTTTTACTGTTCTTTCCACCACACTAACTTAAGAGAACAATATTTTTACTGTTCTTTCCACCACACTAACTTAAGAGAACAATATTTGTACTGTTCTTTCCACCACACTAACTTAAGAGAACAATATCTATCAACAAAGGTAACAATCTGAAACTTAAAATTGACCTTTTCTGTATTTGTACTGTTCTTTCCGGTGAACTTGACATTTTTTAATCTTGCTCTTTCCTTCCGTTCAACTCTGAAAAAAAAAAAACAAAACAAAGAAAAAAAGCATAACTAAGAATGAGAATCCAATCAGAACATATTATAAGAAGATTATTAATGTTCTCATTTCTTAGAACTGCAAAACTATTGTCCTCTACTGCTGACGCTGTGATAATATACAGAAGTACATGTACTGCTACTGAAGTGTCCTCTATTGCTGACGCTGTGATAATATACAGAAGTACATGTACTGCTACTGAAGTGTCCTCTATTGCTGATGCTGTGATAATATACAGAAGTACATGTACTGCTACTGAAGTGTCCTCTATTGCTGACGCTGTGATAATATACAGAAGTACATGTACTGCTACTGAAGTGTCCTCTATTGCTGACGCTGTGATAATATACAGAAGTACATGTACTGCTACTGAAGTGTCCTCTATTGCTGACGCTGTGATAATATACAGAAGTACATGTACTGCTACTGAAGTGTCCTCTATTGCTGACGCTGTGATAATATACAGAAGTACATGTACTGCTACTGAAGTGTCCTCTATTGTTGACGCTGTGATAATATAGATGCATGAGGGTGATTGATAAGTTCTCTGCATATGGTACAGCGGATTATTTGTGGACAACTTTTTTGGGTTATTTCTCAAAATAGTCCCCTTGCAAGTTTATCCACTTAGTCCAGCGATTCTGGAGCATACGGATCCTTTCTTTGCTAAAGTCAGCATCTTGTGTCAGTAGAAAGCAGTCTACAGCGTGAATGACATCATCATCTGAAGCAAATTTGCTACCACTGAACTCCCTTTTGAGTTTGGTAAACAAGCAATAGTCCGAAGGGGCCAAATCTGGGGAGTAAGGAAGATGTTCAAGAAGCTGGAAGCCGCATTCATGAATGGCAGCCATTGCCACTGCCATCTTGTGAACTGGAGCATTGTCTTGCTGAAAGATGACTCCTCTCGTCAATTTCCCTCGACGCTTTTCTTCAATTTGACCCGCAGTTACTTCACAAAATTAGTATAATAGGCCTCGGTGACTTTTCTGCTGTTTTGAAGATAATCAACCAATAGCACACCTTCTGAATCTCAAAAGATGGAAGCCATCACTTTGCCTGCAGACAGAACCACCCTTGCTTTCTTTGGAGGTGGGGATCCATGATGTTTCCACTGCTTTGATTGTTCTTTGGTTTCTGGTTGAAAATGATGAACCCAAGTCTCATCCATAGTCACAAATTGCTGAAAAAGCTTTTCAGGATCTGCAGAAAAATGCCCAAGATTGTCTCTTGACATGTTGAGACGCTGTCATTTGTGATCAGCTCCAAGAATTTTCGGGACCCATTGAGCTGAGACCTTTGTCATTTGAAGATCACTGTGAATAATGGCAAAAACACGTTCCTGGGAGATGCCCAACTCAGTAGCAATGTACCGCTCAGTTAATCATCGATCTTCCATTATCATGTCATGGATTCTGCCGGTGGTTTCATCGGTGGTTACCGTTCTTGGTCTTCCTGGACGGGGATCATCTTCCAGGCTCTCCCTTCCATGTTTGAATTGAGCTACCCATTTCTTCACTGAGCTGTAAGAAGGGGCACTCTCCCCTATAGTCTCTGTCATATCCTCATGGATCTCCTTTGATGATAAGCCCTTGATGCAGAGTCAGTGAATGACTGCTTGATGAGAAATTTTTTCAATTTCCGCCACCCCTTACCACTTCAGTAGCCTATAAAAAAAAATTGGTTGCAGTTAATTGCTTGAAACTTGGTGTTTAATCTTACATTAACCTGATCTACAAATGCACCTAATATCAACAATTTGTACCTTATGCCAAGAACTTATCAATCACTCCTGGTACATGTACCGTTACTGAAGTGACGCTGTGATAATATAGAAGTACATGTACCGTTACAGAAGAAGAGTAGATTGTTGTTGCCAGCTTGAAGTTCTCATGGGTTGCAAGAAACAAGCTTCTTACTAGACTCATCCCGGAAACTACAGCGAATCTGACATCATTAGGCACCATGAAGATTTTACACTGTCTGTCAAAATGAAGATCTGACATCATCAGTCACCATGAAGATCTGATATCATCAATCACCATGAAGATCTGACATCACCAGTCACCATGAAGATCTGACATCCATCGCCACCATGAAGATATGACATTACCAGTCACCATGAAGATCTGACATTACCAGTCACTATGAAGATCTGACATCACCAGTCACCATGAAGATCTGACATCACTAGTCACCATGAAGATCTGACATCACCAGTGACCATGAAGATCTGACATCCATCACCACCATGAAGATCTGACATCACCAGTCACCATGAAGATCTGACATCCATCGGCACCATGAAGATCTGACATCACCAGTCACCATGAAGATCTGACATCACCAGTCACCATGAAGATCTGACATACATCGCCACCATGAAGATCTGACATCGCCAGTCACCATGAAGATCTGACATCCATCGCCACCATGAAGATCTGACATCACCAGTCATGATCAAAAAGCAAGTTATCTTCTTTTACAAAGAATACTTCTAAGAACTGAAGTAGGGTCTTGGCCAGCTTTAGTCCACAGGTGGTAGCACTCTAATGCAATCACTGTTGCTGTCTATGAGAAGATGAAAGTATTATTCACTTAAAGTAATGATTAGATGCAATTATATAAATGTTTAGATACAAATATGTAAATGTTTAGATACAAATATATAAATGTTTAGATACAAATATGTAACTATCTTTCTCTTGAGAAGACTAATGTTGGACCACATTCAGTTTGAGAACAGAGACGGTTGAACTGAACTTACAATTGTAAATAAGTAAAATGAACTACAATGATAACCAGATGAAATGGTTTACAATGTTAACCAGATGACACGATTTACAATAACAAGATGACATGGCTATGATAACCAGATGATATAAGTTGTGCTGATAACCAGATGACATGGATTGTTCTGATAACCAGTTGACATGGGCTGTGCTGATAATCAGGAAATATGGGCCATGCTGATAACCAGATGACATGTTTCATGATGATAATCAGAAATAGGTTGTATTGATAACCAGATGATGTTTGACAATGATGATAAAAGACAACATGGGTTATGCTGGCAACATGGATTACAATGATAACCAGACAACATGGATTATGCTGACAACATGGATTACAATGATAACCAGACAACATGGATTATGCTGACAACCTGATAACATGGATTACAATGATAACCAGACAACATGGTACACTGACAACCTGGATTACAATGATAACCAGATATATGGTTCAATGATAACCAGACATGTGTTTCACTAACAACCTGACATGGATTACAATGATAACCAGATATATGGTTCAATGATAACCAGACAACACAGGTTTCACTAACAACCTGATGTGGATTACAATGTTAACAGATATATGGTTCAATGATAACCAGACAACATGGGTTTCACCGACAATCTGACGTGGATTACAATGATAACCAGATATATGGTTCAATGATAACCAGACAACATTGTACACCGATACATGGAGAACAACTTCAAGAAATCTGTGGAAGTAAAAAAAAATGACAACTTGGCTGTGTTAGGGAATTAAATTTATGTCATTAACACACAATAATAATTAGTGTATAAGTATATAACTATACAGGAAGAACTGCAGTAAAGCTGTGATACAATAACACATAAAATAGGAAAAAGTAGGAGCAGCTTTATTACTTAACGATTACAAAGTTGTGACGTTTTGGCGTGAGCCTTAATCATATAAAAACATACAGGACGAAGAAATAGAGAGAGAGATAAAGTATAGATTCACATGTATACTATTTTTAAAAAAATTTTTTTTAAAAAGAGTACTTAGCTGTAAACTGTAAGGTGTGACTTGTCCGGCGGTGTGTGTCAGGAACGGATTTAGTAGAACATGGAGACTGTTTAAATAGAGACCTGTGACATGTGGTCGGTGGGTTGTAACTGGGGGTGGTGGATGGGGAACCGGGGAGGGGAGAGAGAGTGATACAATATTGACCTAGCTAGGAGAAGTTGAAACAGATGATTGGGGAAGAGGAGTTGCACTGTGAGGAAGTTTGAAAAGTAAGAAGGGGTGGACTTAGTGGAGAGGTACTATAATGATTGAAGACAATGTTAAGTGTAGCTAAACAGCAAGTTTAACCCATGTGGCTCCAGCGTCCCATAATTTTGAATGCAGCGGTTCTCAAGCGCCAGGTGGCTTGTGTCATCTGCGTGACATTGTTTGATGGCTGTTACCAGAAAATCAGATTTGCCTCTGTGGTTGGGGCCATTGAAATGATCTGGGACTGGTTTCGAAGCATGCTGGGCGATATCGTACAGATGTTTGTGCATGCAGTACCCTAATCTGAGGCCAGTCTTATCAGTATATGTTATCCTGCATCTTTTGCAAACGATGACATATATCACATTATGGGACTCGCATGTGAATCCCTCATGAAGAGTGAGGATAGTTTTGGGAAAGGTGATTGTTTTCGTTTCCCAAACTACGGGGCAGGTAATGCAGCGGGGGCGGTTACATTTTCTGGTGCCAACATATGCAAGGCTCTGCTTCAAGTGGCTGTGGACGAGGATGTCCTTAAAAGGTTTGGCTCACGTTTGTATGCCAATAGGGGTGGATCAGAGAAAATGTCGCAAGTGTCGGAGTCGAGTTGGATTATCGGCAGATGACGATAAAGAATTTTCTTAACCATCTGACCTTGTGGGTTGAAAGGCAGTACTAATTTAACTCTGTCAGATGGAGTAACAGGCTTTTTCTTGAATACTTCTTTGTGGCTCACTAGTTGGATATGGTTGAAGGCATCACAAAGGACCTTTTCTGTGTAGTGGCGATGACGGAAAAATTCTAATAACTTGTTGGACTGATCTAGTCCAAATTATCCTGACATATGCAGTGAAGACGAGGAGTTGGGAGTATGGGATGGAGTTCTTACAGGCTTCAGGATGGGAGGAGGTGTAAAGCAAATAACTGTGGCTGTTGGTGGGCTTGTACTAAAAAGTTAACAGATTTGTCAGAAATTTTATAAGTGAATTTTATGTTGTTACTGAGTACCCTACCACGCATGATCGTAAAAGGCGACTAAGGAGGGTTCGGCATAGGGCCAGCAACCCTATCTGGTAAAAAACTATCAGACTGCTACAGAAACAGAAGCAAGGGAAAAAGCAAATGCAGGTGGAAGGAGAAATGCGTATCAGGAAACTGAGCCCATGAAGGTTGTGGATGAAAGCCAGCCACTGGAAGTCCCCAGCCCGACTGCAGACCTCCTGGAACCTAAACAAAAGATGCAAATAGGCAGCTGGAATGTAAGAACACTAAACCAGACTGGAAAACTAGCACAAACCATCAAGGAAATGCACAGATACAAACTAGACATACTAGGAATACAAGAAGCAAGATGGACAGGACAAGGCAGAAGGAAATTAACAACACAGCACACAGAAGATACAATAATATGGTCAGGTAAAGAAGATCTTCATGAAGGAGGAGTAGCATTGATTATAACAAAAGAAGCATCAAGAGCATTGCTGAAATGGACCCCAATAAATGAGAGATTATTATATGCACGGTTCAACTCAAGATTCACGAAGCTGTCTATTATAGTTTGTTATGCACCAACAGAAGCAGCTGAAGAGGAATTAAAAGAAGATTTTTACAACAGCCTCCAAGCCACAGTAGAAACAATACCCAAGCATGATATGCTACTCATCTTGGGCGACTTCAATGCAAAAGCAGGTGAAGGAAATGAAGATAGAAGAAGAATCATGGGAAGAGAAGGAATCGGAGAAATAAATGAAAATGGAGAAAGACTGTGCAGTTTCTGTGAAGAAAACATGATGACCATCGGAGAGACAATTTTCCAACACAAAAACATCCATAAGGTGACTTGGAGGTCACCAGATAAAACCACAGAAAACCAAATCGATCACATACTAATAAACAACAAGTGGAAACGGTCACTACAAGATGTGCGAGCAAGGAAAGGAGCAGATATAGGAAGTGATCACAACCTTCTGGTAGCAAAAATAAAACTAAAATTAAGGAAAGCCAGAATCGGAGAACACAGAAGATACATTTTGATACAAGAAAACTGATAGACCAGCAAACAAGAAATGAATTCTCAATAATACTTAAGAACCGTTTCAGTGTCCTACAAGACGAAGCAGAAATGTCCATATTAGAGTTCAATAAAACACTACAGGAAACAGCAAAAGAGGTGCTGGGATATCGGAAAAGGAGAAAAGAGAAATGGATAAGTGAGACCACATGGGAAAAGATAGAGCAAAGAAAAGAAATCAAGAAAAAATTACTGAACACCAAATCACAACGGCTTAAAGAACGAGTTTTAAGTAATTATGCACAAAAAGACAAAGAAGTGAAGGAATCATGCCGTCAAGATAAACGTCAGTATTATGACAACTTAGCAGAGACAGCAGAGAAAGCAGCATATACAAATGACATGAAAACCATATATAAAATCACAAAGCAGATGACAGGTAACTTCAATACAAGATGTGAAAGTGCAGTAAGAACACAAAATGGACAACTGGTCAGTGAAGAAAGAGAAAAAATTGAAAGATGGAGGGAACACTTTAACACCCTACTAAACAGAACACAAGCAGCACAAGCAATAGATATACCTGAAGCAAAAGCGGAACTAAACATCAATACAGGACCAATAACAATAAATGAAGTAAAAGAGGCGATAAAGATGCTAAAATCAGACAGGGCACCAGGTGAAGATGAAGTGACTGCTGAGATGTTGAAAGCAGAAGAAACAGAAACACCAAAACAACTTTGCCGGATATTACAACAAATTTGGGATCTAGAAAAAGCCCCAGAGGAGTGGAAAACTGGTCTTATAGTAAAACTACCAAAGAAGGGTGACCTCAGAGATTGCGGGAACTGGAGAGGCATTACCCTACTGCCACTCACTAGCAAAGTATTTTGCAGAATAATCATCAACAGAATTGTACCAACACTTGAGGAAAAACTTCGGAAAGAGCAGCAGGATTTAGGAAAGGAAGATCATGCATAGACCACATATTTGTACTTAGACAAATATTAGAACAGGCAAATGAGTGGCATAGCACAACATATGCATTATTCATAGATTTTGAGAAAGCCTTTGACAGTGTCAACAGAGATGCACTGTGGAAAATCCTAAGATGGCATGGCCTCCCCCATAAAATAGTTAATGTAATCAAAGCCCTATACGAGGGTTTTCAGTGCAAAGTTATCTGTGGAGAACATACCTCCAGCAGCTTTAGGGTACAAACAGGAGTGAAACAGGGATGTGTACTATCACCAACATTATTTATCTTGGCAGTAGACTGGTTAATGAAGGAGGCAACATCAGACAAACGCAGAGGATTACAATGGACCCTTAACACAGTGCTGGAGGACCTTGACTTTGCGGACGACATTTGTCTATTATCAAGCAGTCACAAAGATATGCAAGATAAAATAAACAAGTTAACCCAGAATGCAAACAACATAGGACTAAAGATCAACGTAGGAAAGACAAAGTTAATGAAGCAAAATGTGAACAACAGAAATGTACTCAGAGTAGATAACAAGTTAGTGGAGGAAGTCAACGAATTTGTATACCTTGGCAGCAGAGTAGTAGAAAATGGAGACAGCACAGAGGACATCAACAGCAAACTTACTAGAGCAAACCAGGCTTTTGCAATGCTACAGAATATATGGAAATCAAATAAACTAAGCATAAATATGAAAATCAGGATATTTAAGAGTAATGTTCTAAGTGTACTACTCTATGGAAGTGAATGCTGGAAAATCACCAAAACCATAGAAAACAAGTTGAATTCTTTCCAGACTAAATGTTTACGTAGAATTAAAAAAATATTTTGGCCAAACACCATAAGAAATAACATCTTATTGGCAGAAATGCAGATGAAACCACTGACAACAATTATTGAGGAAAGACGCTGGCGATGGTTAGGACATGTGCTCCGAATGACTGACAACTCACTACCAAAAATAGCACTAAGATGGACACCACAGGGGAGCAGAAGTAAGGGTAGACCAAAAGAGACATGGAGAAGAACAACAGAAAGGATGTTGAGCAATAGAGGGCTCACCTGGGCAAGAGCAGAAAAAAAGGCGAAAGACAGGCATTTGTGGAAAACCCTTGCGGAAGCCCCATGTGCCCTGGGCACTTAAGGTTCAGAGAGAGAGTGACTGAGTGAGCTGGCGAATTTAATAATTTTTTTTAGGTCTTCCTGAGGCATACTTGTGATTCCAATGCCATCATCGATGTACTTTTTATAGAATTCTGAAGTCTGCCAGTGTAGGTTTCCCATAATTTGACTTCCAGAAAGCCCATAGATAGACATGCATAACTGGGACCCATTTTCGTTCCCATGGCAACACCACTGATTTGCTTGAAATATTCACCGATGAATTCGAAAGAATTTAGGTTTAGTACTAGCTGTGTAAGTCTGATTATGGTGTCAGTGCTAGTAGTGGGGTGAGGGTCTTTGTCAAGAAAATAGCGGAGTGCTAAAAGTCCATCCTCATGGGGGATAGAGAAGTGTATAGGGAGCAGACATCAAGGAGAAAGATGTGATAGGTGTGGTGTTAAGAGAGTGTGATCGTATCAAAAGTTGTTAAGGCATGGTTGGTATCTTTCAAAAAGGAGGGTAGTTTGTGTACTAGCGGCTGGAAAATGCTGTCCAAAAAGTCAGAAATGTGCTCAGTGGGGCATGAACACGCTGATACAATGGGGCATCCAGGGTTACCTGGTTTGTGGATTTTAGGAAGAAGATAGAAGGCAGGTGTGCCTAAACAGATGTCCTTAATGTGACTCTGACACTTGCGACATTTTCTCTAATCCATCCCTATTGGCATACAAATGAGAGCCAAACCTTTTAAGGACATCCTCGTCCACAGCCACTTGAAGCAGAACCTTACATATGTTGGCACCAGAAAATGTAACCGGCCCCACTGCATTACCTGCCTGGTAGTCTGGGAAATGAAAACAATCACCTTTCCCAAAACTATCCTCACTCTTCATGAGGGATTCACATGCGAGTCCCGTAATGTGATATATGTCATCGTTTGCAAAAGATGCAGGATAACATATACTGATAAGACTGGCCTCAGATTAGGGTACTGCATGCACAAACATCTGTACGATATCGCCCAGCATGCTTCGAAACCAGTCCCAGATCATTTCAATGGCCCCAACCACAGAGGCAAATCTGATTTTCTGGTAACAGCCATCAAACAATGTCACGCAGATGACACAAGCCACCTGGCGCTTGAGAACCGCTGCATTCAAAATTATGGGACGCTGGAGCCACATGGGTTAAACTTGCTGTTTAGCTACACTTAACATTGTCTTCAATCATTATAGTACCTCTCCACTAAGTCCACCCCTTCTTACTTTTCAAACTTCCTCACAGTGCAACTCCTCTTCCCCAATCATCTGTTTCAACTTCTCCTAGCTAGGTCAGTATTGTATCACTCTCTCTCCCCTCCCCGGTTCCCCATCCACCACCCCCAGTTACAACCCACCGACCACATGTCACAGGTCTCTATTTAAACAGTCTCCACGTTCTACTAAATCCATTCCTGACACACACCGCTGGACAAGTCACACCTTACAGTTTACAGCTAAGTACTCTTTTAAAAAAAAAATTTTTTTTTTAATAGTATACATGTGAATCTATACTTTATCTCCTCTCTCTATTTCTTCGTCCTGTATGTTTTTGTATGATTAAGGCTCACGCCGAAACGTCACAAATTTGTAATCGTTAAGTAATAAAGTTGCTCCTACTTTTTCCTATTTTATACACTCTAAATTTATGTAATGAGACTCTTTCTTGACACAACAGCTGTTAATACTGAACTGTACTCACGTTACACATGAAACAATACATTATTATAAAGGCGTGAAATTCCACAAATATAAAGCAAAGATTTCGGGTATAACTACCTTTGTTTACTTGGAATAATTCCTATGCCTTCTTCATCCCCCTCTGTTGTTATTCTCTTAGCCTGCCACCATTCATCGTCACTGGCATTTGTCACATGCAGAATGTCACCATAATGGAATGCCAGACCCTTGCCTGGAAGACCAGAATCTTTGCTTGGATCATAGTCAAATAATGACCTGAATATAAAAATGACATGGGCATAAAACTGTGTTTTATATGTGTCTTTATGATATCATTTAAGCCAAATATCACAGAATAAACAAGCTATCAAGTGGAACACAGGAGGCTAAAGAAAAAGAGGTTGACCATGTGAAACTCTAGAGAGGACATTGTTAAGAGAAGCCAGTTTAGCGGGCATAACATCCCTTGATGAAGTTGAAAAACTTGCTGAAAACAGGAAAACTTGGCAAACAACTATGCGGGCCCTATGTGATGTTTAACGGCACAGGAAGAATGTAAGATGTAAGTAAGAAATATCATTTAACCTTTAACCCCCATGAACATTGAGCTCTGCTAAAGATGGCTAAAAAATATATTTAATTTTTTTTATAAATCTGTCTACACAGCAATCCTAGATTTTTGGATCTATATGTGGACCACCTGAACTGCAATCATGCTCAAATTTGATCTGCAAACATTCTTTGTTTAAAATAATGTAGTCTTTGATTACAGACCATAGAATTACTTTTGAATCTCAAGGTGTGATACTGTAACCTCATTTTCCACAATGCTCAGATTTAAGGTTTGTATAAAATACAACTTGGGTTCAGAATATGAAATAAACTGCTGGGTTCAGGATATGAAATAAACTGTTTGAGTTCAGAGTATGATATAAACTGTTTGAGTTCAGAGTATGAAATAAACTGCTGGGTTCAGAATATGAAATAAACTGTTTGAGTTCAGAGTATGAAATAAACTGAGTTCAGAGTATGAAATAAACTGTTGAGTTCAGAATATGAAATAAACTGTTTGAGTTCAGAGTATGAAATAAACTGTTTGAGTTCAGAGTATGAAATAAACTGTTTGAGTTCAGAATATGAAATAAAATGTTGAGTTCAGAGTATGAAATAAACTGTTGGGTTCAGAATATGAAATAAACTGTATGAGTTCAGAGTATGAAATAAACTGTATGAGTTCAGAGTATGAAATAAACTGTCTGAGTTCAGAGTATGAAATAAACTGCTAAGTTCAGGGTATGAAATAAACTGTCTGAGTTCAGAGTATGAAATAAACTGTTGGGTTCAGAATATGAAATAAACTGTCTGAGTTCAGAGTATGAACTAAACTGTCTGAGTTCAGAGTATGAAATAAACTGTTGAGTTCAGGGTATGAAATAAACTGTTGAGTTCAGGGTATGAAATAAACTGTTGAGTTCAGGGTATGAAATAAATGATACACCAAAATAACTGCAAGCACTTAGTGTCTGCCAAGCTTCTCAGTGAAGGCAAGGCCGGAGGAGTAGATGGTGGTCAGGTTCTTCTGTACTCATTTTCTGACACCCGCTGCCCACTCTACTAGATAAGTGAATCTTGATTGGCAGGTCAACAGTCAGGGGTCAGTGCCTCACTGGCGATACATTTTCTCACTATCAATGATCTAGGTAAAGAAGCAAATGCCCTAGTTTTTCTTCTTGAATAATTGAATGTGTTGATGAAATAGTGACAGAATCATCCATGACAGACAGAATCATCCACGACAGACAGAATCATCCATGGCAGACAGAAATATCCATGACAGACAGAATCATCCACAATAACAATGATCAGTGACCTCCACTAACAGCTAACATCTACCTATTTCAAAACCATTTTCCGTGACTTCTAGAACAAAGATATAACTGAAAGTTAAAAATGCTGATGTGGAAATCAAGCGATGGTTTGACTGATAAAACATCTGCCTTCCAAAGTAACAAGCAGAGATCTGCGGCTAGTGCTGTTCTAAGGAATCCGATGTGCTGGGATTCTCAATAGGTGTGTCATGACATAAAAGAATGTCACAGGCTTTGTGAGGTGTGTCATAAATAAATGTGTTGCAATTTTATGAAGTGTTTTATGACATATATCAGTCACGAGATGAGAAGGAACAATCAGAGAATCCTAAAACAAGCTATGAAGTGGAACACAAGAGGCCAAAGAAAAAGAAAATGACCATGTGAAACTCTAAAGAGGACATTGTTACGAGAGGCTAAATTAATAGGCATAAAATACCTTGATGAGGTTGAAAAGCTCGCCAAAAACAGGAAAACTTGGTAAACTACCATGCAAGCACTATGTGAAGTTTGACAGCATGAGAAGGATGATGGAGAGGTGTATGGTTCAGTTTACAAAAAAATAACGAGCGAGGAAAGTTGGCAGGATTGAAAATGGCAGAAAATAAGATGAGAACTGATAAATGATGAACATACAACAATCCGATATTTTGGCAAGTGCCTCTTTCAAGAATCACATACAAAACCAACACCAAAAAAAAATGTTTAAAATAAAAAAACATGAGAAATTAAACACTTGGCTCTTTTGGTATCCTCCTTGTAAGAAAGACAGGGACAAACCTAGCCAGGCCGATGCAGGCAAGTGCAAAGCAGAAACAGGCAATTCATTAAGTTTATAATTTATCACCTAGCACATATTCTGGAGTTAGATTCTTTTCCCACACAAATATTCATTAATGTAGGATATTCTGAGTGGCTAATCATCAGTACAGGATACACTGAGCAGATATTCATAGTGTAGGATATCCTGAATAGATAGTAAACAGTGCAGGATATCCTGTAGAGATATTCATTAGTGCAAAATATCCTGAAAAGATATTAAGCAGTGTAAGACATCATGAACAGTTATCCATTAAAGCAGGATATTCTGAACAGATATTCACAGTGTAAGATACCCTGAATTGTAGTTTGTTATCTCTTGCTTCTGATACAGAAATAGACTAGACAGGGATACCAACTCTGACATGTTACCTAACAAAGAGAGTCTTTTTCTGTGTTGTCCGCAGGCTGGCGGTACTTGTGGTCATCATCTGTTCTCTAAGATCCTGGATTTTAGCTTCAAAACGGTTATAATCTGAAAAAAAAATAACCATGTCATGGTTATGTTTAGATATATATGCAGTCAGTGTCCCTAGCTGAAAATGTCTACACAAAAAGTACTGCCTCTCTCTAGACACAGAAAGTACTGGCCTGTCTCTAGATTGAGGCTATCAGTACTGATTTACCAAAACAAAGAAAAATGTAAAGCAATATATGTACAGTTTATCATTTTAGTTACATAAATATATCTTTCCAAATGTGATATCTTGGCAAAAAAGAAAAAACCCAACTCAGTAAGGAATGGACAACAGATGCTTCTGAATGTGGAATTCTAAACACAGCCACCGGCAGTTACCTTCTCACTGTAAGAATGATCTAACTCTGGCTTGTTCTAGGTATTTAAGCTAAATAAATCTGCAAAATGATAAATCACAAGGATGTGATGTGATAACAGCTGAATTTATTAAAGCAGGAGGAAAGGAATGTGCAACAATCCATCATGCATTATGTAAAAAGATATGGCATTCAGGTATTTGGCCAAAAGAATGGAAAAGAACTGTATTCATACCACTGCCAAAAAAGGGTAACCTGAAATTATGCACAAACTACAGAACTGTTGCCCTGATTAGTCATGCCAGTAAAATTCTGTTAAAAATCATAATGTGTAGACTTTGTAAGAAAATATAGTAAGTCAACATGGTCCAAGCTGGTTTCAGGCAAGGAAGAAGATCAAAAGATCATATATTCAATATAAGATTAATAACAGAGAAATGCAGAGAGTTTAATGTGAATCTATATTTATCCTTTATAGACTACTCAAAGGCATTTGATTGTGTACAACACTAGAAACTTTGGGGAATAATAGAAAAAATGGGATTTCCAACACATTTGATACAATTAACATCACTGCTGTATCTAGACCAACAAGCACCAGTAAGAATAAATGATGAAATAACAACTTGGTTTGACATAAAACAAGGGGTCCGTAAGGGGTGCATATTGTCACCCTACTTATTTTACTGAAAATATAATGAGGAATATTAGAGAAGATGTAGACAAAGAATATTACGATGCCATAAAAATTGGAGGTTATGACATACCAGAGATTAGATATGCTGATGACACAGTATTATTGTCCACAACACAACAAGGAATGGAAAAAATAATTATGTCAGTCCGTAAGAACAGCAAAGAGCAAAACCCCTATCTTAATGTGAAGAAAACTAAATTGATGACAACTGACAAAACAAACAAGGCAGCTGATATATGTATCAATGAAGAAAAACTGGAAGAAGTGGAGAGTTTTGAATATCTTGGATCACTACTAACTAATAATGGAGATACAATGAGGGAAATTAAAAGGAGGACATCTATCGCTCTTCATAAAGTAAAACAACTAAATAATCTGTGGAGAGGAGCAGACAGAACTACAAAAATAAGACTTAAGGGCATGCATCTTTCCCATCGCAACATATGCCTGTGAGACCTGGACACTTAACAAAACAGCCGAGAAACACATAAATGCCTTTGAATGTAAATGCTACAGAAGAGTTCTTCAAATATCATGGACACAAAAAAGAACAAATATATTTATACTACAAGAACTTAATATTGAATAAGGCTGGCTAGTAAAGAGGATTAAACAAAGAAAACTGAAATATTTTGGACACATTAAACGTCATGATCTAGAGAAGACCATTTTGGAAGGGTGCATAATGGGAAAAAGAAAGAGAGGAAGACCAAGGCGAAGATGGCTTCAAGACATTGTTGATGATCTGCACATGGATGCATCAGCAGCAGGTCATCTTGCTCACAACTGAGAGGCCTACAGGAATGCTGTTAGGGAGGCAAAGTTCTGCAAGGGACATGCAAATGAATGATTGAATGAAATCCGGGTGTCTGACAAACGTCTAGAAACTGCTTCTGGAAAGACAGAATCAAAGGTCACATGTGGCACACAGCAGAGAGCACTGCCCTGACTGCTGTCAGTGCATTCAGTGAAAATAATATATTTCAGTTAAAAAAAAAAAAAGTTCCACTTCTATGGGACTGCACTGAAAATTCACAACTGTGATTTATAAATTTTTGAATTAAGAAATGTGAAATTCACCAATTCTGTTAACTATTTTGTTGAAAATCACAGGAACTAATCTAATGTGAAATATCTGCTTTGGTTTATAAAAGATCAGATATTATCATAAAGTGCTATAACCATTATCTCATATATGTCTTATACAACAGTCTTAAAGTGCTGTACCATTATCTCATATGTGTCTTATACAACAGGCTTAAAGTGCTGTACTATTATCTAATATGTGTCTTATGCAACAGGCGTAAAGTGGTGTAACAATATCTCATATGTGTCTTATACAACAGGCTTAAAGTGCTGTACCATTAATATGTGTCTTATACAACAGGCATAAAGTGGTGTAACAATATCTCATGTGTGTCTTATACAACAGGCATAAAGTGGTGTAACAATATCTCATTTGTGCCTTATACAACGGGCTTAAAGTACTGTAACAATATCTCATATGTGTCTTTTACAACAGACTTAAAGTGGTGTAACAATATCTCATGTGTGCCTTACACAACAGGCTTAAAATATTGTAACAATATCTCATGTGTGCCTTATACAACAGGCTCAAAGTACTGTATCATTATCTCACAACCATAGTATTAAGCTACCAAATGTTCAGACATTTTTCTACCATAAATATTTGTGTAGCCTGAATACTTGTCTAACTGCTGCTTGGAACAATCTTGCTCCAGCCTGGACACAAATTGTAACTGAACAATAACCAATGTAAACAGATATTATGATGATAGAAAGTATAGAGAAAGAGGGGTGGGGGGGGGAATGATGATAGAAAGTATAGAGAAAGAGAGGGGGATGATGATAGAAAGTATGGAGAAAGAGAGGGGGATTGATGATAGAAAGTATAGAGAAAGAGGGGGGGGGAATGATGATGATAGAAAGTACAGAGAAAGAGGGGTGGGGGAATGATAGAAAGTATAGAGAAAGAGAGGGGGAATGATGATGATAGAAAGTATAGAGAAAGAGGGGGGGGAGAATGATGATGATAGAAAGTATAGAGAAAGAAAGAGAGGGAGGATGATGATAGAAAGTATAAAGAAAGAGAGGGGGTGGGGAATGATGATAGAAAGTATATATATATATATATATATAGAGAGAGAGAGAGAGGCAGAGAAATGAGAAACATATTTAGCACAAGCAACCACCATACTGTTCTAGATTTAATGTGTACACTGCTGAACACAAACTTGAGAACAATTTGTTGTGTTGCTTGTAACAAAATGTTGAAAGAAAATACACACATTTACAGCAAAATGTTACTCACTAAATATGATCACAACAGCTGCCTTTAAAAAAATGCCATCAAGATGAGATGTCCAGGGTTTTCATGAACAAGAAGTCATGGTCTTATCACAGGTTTCATTAACAGCTACAAATGGATTTCAATATGGTTCAGAAACAAGTGTGCTGTTGTAGGTGTCCCAATGCTAGTCTCTATATTCTGCCAACTGGCATCAACTCGTTTCCTACTGTTTGTC
Source organism: Achatina immaculata (assembly GCA_009760885.1). Classification (NCBI taxonomy): domain Eukaryota; kingdom Metazoa; phylum Mollusca; class Gastropoda; order Stylommatophora; family Achatinidae; genus Lissachatina; species Lissachatina immaculata. Next base: position 35,621,116 of record CM019707.1, on the reverse strand, counting down.
ACTTGAAGGATTAGGGAATACTAATTACCGATTTCATATTCTCATTGCCAAGACCTTGTTTAATTTTTCTGGAACATACCTGCCACCTGGAGTTTTAGATTTGACTTAAATACCCATGTTCAGTTACACTGCTGGTCATTTGATCTTGGAACGCTGTACATGCTAAAATTGCATCATTGCTGGATAGATCATCATCAAGAACAAGAGTGAAAACTGATGAACATTCTGTGCAGTACTCACTGGCAGTGGAGCAATGATGGGAGTGTCTTGTTCTGATTATACCTAGAACTTAGTAAAACATAAACTCATTTGATTTTCAGCCTTCTAATGTTTCAGTCATGTCAATCTTCTCACTAACCCAAAGATTTTTCCAGCTCTCATTATCCTGGACTGTGGTGGCCATGCTCTTCTCAGACACTTCATGTTGCTGATTTAAGCCCCTACCAATGGCTGGTTAAATGTCCAGGTCCAGGCTACAGCCACTATATATCTGACATCCTTCCTGGGCCATTAAACGTCACATAGGGCTCACATGGTAGTTTGCCAAGTTTTCCTGTTTTTGGAGAGCTTTTCAGTCTCATTAAAGGATTTTATGTCTACTAATTTGGCCTCTTTTAACAATGTCCTCTTTAGAGTTTCAAGTGGTCGACCTCTTTTTCTTTGGCCTGTTGTGTTCCACTCGATAGTTTGATTTGGGATTCTCTGCTTCTTCTCGTCACGTGACCGTCATATGTCCATCTTATTTTTCTGATCACCTATGAGACAGGTTGTCACTCGTCTGCCTTATCTCTGCGTTGTTCTTGAATTCGTTCCACTTTACACTGAGTATCTTTCTTAGGCATTCGTTTTCAAAAGGGTCTAATTTGTTGTCTACTTTAGTTGTTTTCCAGCTTTTGCATGCATAAATGAGGGCTGATATTTGAACTGAATAAAGCCACTAAACAGCTGCTGTATAAATGATGTATTCAAATATATATTTCATGATAAAATCAGTGTCTCTACATCTCAGAACAGCGGCAGAAGCAGATAAGTCCCCAGCATGTAGAGTCACATTTCATGTGATCCTCCTCACCTGTGATAAGATGCATGTTTACACATTCACTAACACCTGTGTTTGTTTTTATATGCTTAAACTTGTCTTTGAGGTAGAACTTTCTGTCTGCATTTATATTTTTATGATTAACTTCAATGTTCAGTTTCCAGAAAAATTTCTAAACAGATATTTTGTTTATTCTTTCACTGCCAGCAGCCTACATTACTGCAATCAACAAGTTTTTAAAAAAAACTGGTAAACTAATTAACTGTCTGGAATTTGAAAGAAGAAAAGATCTCCAGGGATGAATCAGAACAGTTCAGACGTGGATAAAAGTTTGTGCTGGTTCAGGTAAACATTTTATTTTAAAGAAACGAATTTACAGCACAAATCTGCAGGTTTCTGGAGCTGTATTTTATAACAGACTGATTCTATATCTGATACATGCTTCTCCTGTCACACTATCATATCTTGTAACAGACTGACTCTATTATCTGCTACTGAAAAATCTTCACAAATATGTCTGACCAGTATAAAAATGCTTTATCTATATCATATCATCCATGCACTGAGAACCAAGAAGTGAGGATTATAGTTTACTACTGTTATTTTTCCCCTACATGATTTAGCTGTAAGGAAGTGTGACCTAACTGTCTCAGAGTCCAGCCATCAAAGTGCTGTTATGTCTCTTATCTGCTGTCACAAGGACCACAACACAAAATACATGACAGACTGAAATAAAGAGAAAAACTCAGGTGATCTGTTACTTGTAACACAATATTTATTGACAGAATCTAGTATAAATGTCTTGGCAAGCTATTAAGTACAACATTCTTGACAAACTCATCTGATATGTATGGTTATAAGTGCTTCTAATATATAGAGTAGGAAAATATGATACCTTTGCCAATATGAATAATCACTTTCAAAACTCACTACACAGGTGTTACAAAAGTGAAAAAAAACAACCCACTTCTTGGTTACAAAGTGCAAATGTGAAAGAAAAAAAATAACACCACTTTTTAAAAAACTTACTTATAAAGAAACAACACTGTAAACATTTATTTAAAAAATGGTCAAACTGTAAATCTGAGGTATAAGCAGAAGTAGATGACACAAACAACAAAATTAATATTATGTAACAGTCCAAAACACTTAGTTTTTTTTTTAAACGTTAAAACAATATTTCATATTCATCTCGGACATTTTCTCCATCACAGCAGAGACGCTACAGTCAGTAATCCTCTGTATGTATATCTGTCAACTCAACATCTTCATTTCTCATGTTTAAAGCTCTCCCTAACCAGCCTCAACATTCTCTTCTCTTCAGACTGCTAAACAGTCTTTTAGTAAAAAAAAAAAAAACAGAACTGAAAGGTTTCTGTCACAACATGAAGACTACATTGTATACGAGTATGATATAAGCATAATATAGTTTCATCCCCATTCCATAAACAAACAGTAGAGAAGATAAAAACACAAAGATGGAATCATTTCCACAAATAAATAAAAGCATAAATGCTGCAGAGATATGCCATGCCAAAGCAAAGCTTGTAAAACAATCACAGACTTTCTACTCATACGGAATGTTTACAATCTTCACTTGGTTCAACCATCAGCATGCAAGTGAAGTAGCTGTATCACATGTGGAAACACTGCTCACCTTCACAATATAAGTATTGTAACTTTTAGGAAAATATTTATGTAGCAGAAAAGAATGTTTAAAAAAAAAACACCTAAATACGTAAGTCTGACTGCAAATTTTTGAAGCCCACTAAAAAGCAGCAAAAATGTAAATACAATCATACATCATCTTAACTTTAGTAGACGTGTGCCTGAACATTTTATCAGGAATAAAAGTGGATATTTTAACAGAAAAAGTTCAAATGGTTACATGAAAACTCAATGCAGGGAAAGAAAGAAAATTTGAAGAAAAAAAAAAATTCCATGAGAAAACCTGTGACAACATGCCGCTGATGGTGACATTTCTCAGGTTTTGTCTGCTTTTGTTGACATACGTGACATAAACCTTATGCACTATTTAAGCAATTTGAGCAACTTAGTTACAAGTGCATAAAATATATCATGTAGCAAATTGTATTCACGATTCATCCACATAATCTACAATGTACAGCCAGACATGACACAAGCCGAACACCAGACAGATTCCAGGCATGACAAAAAGCTGTAACCAAACTTACTATATAACAAGATACTTTGCTGAAGAAATCTTGAAGAAAAAAAACACCAAAAGATGCCTAGATTTGCTTTCGTTAGCCAAAGTTTCAAGCCACTGACTACAGCACAGCTCAGAATACATTTTATACTGGCAAGATGATAATTACAGCCTGCAGAGATTTTCTCCTGCCTGCAGTATCTCATGATAAAACATGAGACGGAGAAAAACTGCAAAAAAAAAAAATCTATAAAATATTGACTGCTTTGTGAGATAACATTTAAGAATGATGTGCAGGCTGTTGGCTTTTTTCTCTCTCCCAATAATTTTTAAAAAAAACTTTCTGTTGTTGCTACTAGCGTGGATGTATGCAAGACACAACAAAGCTAACTGAAATAGATTGTAAGGCTGGGAATTGTGTGTGTGTGTGTGTGGGGGGGGAGAGAGAGAGAGAGAGAGAGAGAGAGAGAGAGAGAGAGAGAGAGAGAGAGGAACATTTTGAAATGACAAAATCAATGTTACTATGTATAACATCCACCAGCAGGTGAGCTCAGCTTTCACAAAATAAGTACTGGTGTATTGACAATAGTCCCGTCTCATCCATGATCACACAGATATTGACTTTGTAATACGCGGAAACACAAGAAGTAGGAACGGAGCTCTGATTATTTGTTTCATTATGGACATTATTTCCTTGAACAGATCAATAATGGCTAGCTAGCACTAGTGGAAACAGATCTCATCATTTGCTGGAATGTCATGACACTATCAGCAGTACCTTACCTTGTCACAGTGGAGCCTCTTTGTAGAGTTTCAGTGAGAAGATAATTATGTTCTTTAGACATCACTGACATAGACAGTCATGTATATTATATCAAAGTTCAGCTACAAACTGACACTTTCTAGTAAAACTGATACCATAATCCATTAACACTTCTGTTACTCATGTTGATGATAAGTTATAAGGTAACAACAATGACTTATTTGATTACTAAAACATTTGCTTTCTGAGTGAAAAAGAAAAAAAAAGCACATTCAGAAAGAGATCATGAGCTCAAACTTAGTGAGTCTGACTAGACTGTAAGTCAGGATATAAACACAGGGCAGGAAAGTAAGTAAGGGTAATAATGCAGGGTAGGAAAGTAAGTCAGGATATAAACGCAGGGCAGGAAAGTAAGTCAGGATATAAACGCAGGGCAGGAAAGTAAGTCAGGATATAAACGCAGGGCAGGAAAGTAAGTCAGGATATAAACGCAGGGCAGGAAAGTAAGTCAGGATATAAACGCAGGGCAGGAAAGTAAGTCAGGATATAAACGCAGGGCAGGAAAGTAAGTCAAGGTATGAACAAGGGGTAGGAAAGTAAGTCAAGGTATGAACAAGGGGTAGGAAAGTAAGTCAAGGTATGAACAATGGACAGGAAAGTTGTGCTGAATAAGAAAGCTTGATACAGTAAAATAAAAATTCTTCATGACAATTACATGAAAAGGAAAAAAAAAAAAAAGTGCATGCATTTCAGTTGTTTCCCTATCTACATCATCAAAGCCTGCCTACACACAAAGGCAATCTGGTCTCAGACAAGTATATTTAGTTTAAAAAAAATATGATGGTGTAGTTAAACAATGGTTCATGTCCACATTACATTAAAAAAGAAAATGCAATGAATGCAACGAACATATGATGATATTAATCTACAACAATTAAAATATGAATCTATTAACTGATTAATACATCTCTGCTGTTGCTCAATAGTCTTGACATAAAAAATATTTACAGATCAGTATTTCCAGAATCTGGGGGGAGACAAACCCTGTTCATACATAAATGTACAACACTACGTCATTTACATCTTCAGTCACAGGTTCAGAATGTCAAAGTGAGGATTTAGCTGAACAACCTAAATGAAGATTATCTTATGTATGAAAGTGAGGATTTAGCTAACAACCTAAATGAAGATTAACTTATGTATGAAAGTGAGGATTTAGCTGAACAACCTAAATGAAGATTATCTTACGTATGAAAGTGAGGATTTAGCTGAACAACCTAAATGAAGATTATCTTATGTATGAAAGTGAGGATTTAGCTGAACAACCTAAATGAAGATTATCTTATGTATGAAAGTGAGGATTTAGCTGAACAACCTAAATGAAGATTATATTATGTATGAAAGGGAGGATTTAGCTGAACAACCTAAATGAAGATTATCTTATGTATGAAAGTGAGGATTTAGCTGAATGACCTAAATGAAGATTAACTTATGTATGAAAGTGAGGATTTAGCTGAACAACCTAAATGAAGATTATCTTATGTATGAAAGTGAGGATTTAGCTGAACAACCTAAATGAAGATTAACTTATGTATGAAAGTGAGGATTTAGCTGAACAACCTAAATGGAGATTATCTTATGTATGAAAGTGAGGATTTAGCTGAACAACCTAATGAAGATTAACTCATGTATGAAAGTGAGGGTTTAGTTGAGCAAACTAATGAAGATTAATCGAACATAAGAGAACACAGTTACAAACAGAACTAGCAGAATAAGAACTGAGTAACTTACAACAAACAGATCAGCAAGCTGTGATAAGAAACTGCAGCACTCACAGCAGTAGATAACATTTCTGGAAGAAAACAACTGGCATAATAAAGAGGAAAGGCTAAATGTGGAATGGAAAGACCTTCTGATGATTTACATCTTTACACAGAGACAAGACAAAATCTTGCCTTCCTCTGTCTATGACAACATCAAAATGTGTTATAAATGAAATCTGTGTCAGAGCCTGCAATACCTTGCAAGCTCTGACAGCAATAAAGGATGTCACACTCTGTAAAGATAACCAACCTATATCATGCCTCCAAGACCACAGAGATATCATCTATCATTATGCATAGTTAATATCATAAAAGACAGACTTTTTAACAGGAACTTCCAGGGAAACAAGTGAAAAAAAATCAAGTAATTTCTGATGAAGCCAGCTTCCTATATAATCAATGTCCTTACAATGAGCAAAATGACACTGTGCCTTCATGTAGGTTGTATGAGATAGTAATTTATCTTCAGTGTAACATGGGCACAAAGTATATGGAAGAGTGGTGACACAGGCAATATTAGAGATATTCTGTGGTGACTAGTGACATAGACAAGATTAGAGATATTCTGTGGTGACTAGTGACATAGACAAGATTAGAGATATTCTGTGGTGACTAGTGACATAGACAAGATTAGAGATATTCTGTGGTGACTAGTGACACAGGCAAGATTAGAGATATTCTGTGGTGACTAGTGACATAGACAAGATTAGAGATATTCGTGGTGACTAGTGACATAGACAAGATTAGAGATATTCTGTGGTCACTGGTGACAAAGATAAGATTAGAGATATTCTGTGGTGACTAGTGACACAGACAAGATCAGAGATATTCTGTGGTGACTAGTGACACAGGCAAGATTAGAGATATTCTGTGGTGACTAGTGACACAGACAAGATTAGAGATATTCTGTGGTCACTGGTGACAAAGATAAGATTAGAGATATTCTGTGGTGACTAGTGACATAGACAAGATTAGAGATATTCTGTGGTGACTAGTGACATAGACAAGATTAGAGATATTCTGTGGTGACTAGTGACATAGACAAGATTAGAGATATTCTGTGGTCACTGGTGACAAAGATAAGATTAGAGATATTCTGTGGCCACTAGTGATGCAGATAAGATTAGAGATATTCTGTGGCCACTGGTGACAAAGATAAGATTAGAGATATTCTGTGGCCACTAGTGATGCAGATAAGATTAGAGATATTCTGTGGCCACTGGTGACAAAAATAAGATTAGAGATATTCTGTGGCCACTAGTGATGCAGATAAGATTAGAGATATTCTGTGGCCACTAGTGATGCAGATAAGATTAGAGATATTCTGTGGCCACTAGTGAGGCAGATAAGATTAGAGATATTCTGTGGCCACTAGTGATGCAGATAAGATTAGAGATATTCTGTGGCCAGTGGTGAGAAAGACAAGATTAAAGATATTCTGTGGCCACTGGTGACAAAGATAAGATTAGAGATATTCTGTGGCCACTAGTGAGGCAGATAAGATTAGAGATATTCTGTGGCCACTAGTGATGCAGATAAGATTAGAGATATTCTGTGGCCAGTGGTGAGAAAGACAAGATTAAAGATATTCTGTGGCCACTGGTGACAAAGATAAGATTAGAGATATTCTGTGGCCACTAGTGATGCAGATAAGATTAGAGATATTCTGTGGCCACTGGTGACAAAAATAAGATTAGAGATATTCTGTGGCCACTAGTGATGCAGATAAGATTAGAGATATTCTGTGGCCACTAGTGAGGCAGATAAGATTAGAGATATTCTGTGGCCACTAGTGATGCAGATAAGATTAGAGATATTCTGTGGCCAGTGGTGAGAAAGACAAGATTAAAGATATTCTGTGGCCACTAGCGAGGCAGATAAGATTAGAGATATTCTGTAGCCACTGGTGATAAAGACAAAATTAGACAGATGTTATGTGGCCACTAGTGATGCAGATAAGATTAGAGATATTTTGTGATCAGAAGAAAGAAACCTGAGGAAATCAATCAGTTTTAAGGTAAGGGAGACAAAACATGTTTTGAAATGGGGAAATGCTGAATGGCTTCCCATATAAAATTTGTTACACAAGACTTCACTGACAGAATATGTAAAAAAAAAAAATCACAAATTGTGATCTTTGATACATGTCCTTTATTATATAAAATTTGAAAGACTGACAACCTGTCAAGAGGACATCATGAAACTCTGCCCGAGAGAATATGGAATCAGGTGAGAAGGACTTGAGGACAGAACAGTTTGAAGAGCACCCCCATAAGCTGTTTCTTATATCCGTGTTCTACGATGATTTTACTTCACAGTGATAACACAGAAAACATTATTTCCTCAGCTGAGCTACAAACCTAAAATGACAACACCAATAACACAGACTGGGCAGAAGCCCAGCTTCTCTAGTTCTTTCTTCACTTTGGTAATATGTGGAAAAGGTTTCTGTTGTGACACTGCCACTACAGAGGACAAAAAGACATTTCATGCTATAACTGAGCAGCAACAAGACTCAGCCTCCACACTAACAGCAGTTTCCTTGCTGCAGTATTTTAACAAGATCCTTTCATACTAACCCCAGACAAGAAAATATCAGCTGAGCTAAACTACACATCTAACAATAACAAAGGGCAGTTCAATAGCTTGACCTCATTAAGGACAGTGTCATGAAAACATTTGAATAGCTTGACTTCACTAAGGGCAGTTTCATGAAAACATTTGAATAGCTTGACTTCACTAAGGGCAGTTTAATGTTGAAAACATCTGAATAGCTTGACCTCACTAAGGACAGTGTCATGAAAACATTTGAATAGCTTGACTTCACTAAGGGCAGTTTCATGAAAACATTTGAATAGCTTGACCTCACTAAGGACAGTTTAATGTTGAAAACATCTGAATAGCTTGACCTCACTAAGGACAGTGTCATGAAAACATTTGAATAGCTTGACTTCACTAAGGGCAGTTTCATGAAAACATTTGAATAGCTTGACCTCACTAAGGACAGTGTCATGAAAACATTTGAATAGCTTGACTTCACTAAGGACAGTGTCATGAAAACATTTGAATAGCTTGATTTCACTAAGGACAGTGTCATGAAAACATCTGAATAGCTTGACCTCACTAAGGACAGTGTCATGAAAACATCTGAATAGCTTGACCTCACTAAGGACAGTGTCATGAAAACATCTGAATAGCTTGACCTCACTAAGGACAGTGTCATGAAAACATTTGAATAGCTTGACCTCACTAAGGACAGTTTAATGTTGAAAACATCTGAATAGCTTGGTTTAACTAATTATAAGCATAATGAAGATAGATGAGTAGCTTGATCTAGGAACAATGTAATGAAAAAGCTGAAAAAGCAACCTTATCTAATCAAGAACAATGAAACAAAAATAGCTGAACATCTTAATCTAACTAAGGACAATGAAAACAGCTGAATATAATTAAGGAAACATATAATGGAAACAGTTAAACAGCTTGATCTAATGACAGACAATGAAAACAGCTGAACAGCTTGATCTAAGGATAGACAATGAAAACAACTGAACACCTTGATCTAAGAATAGACAATGAAAACAGCTGAACAGCTTGATCTAACAAAAGGAAGACAATGAAAACAGTTGATTTCTAACTGAAATCAATTTTTATGCTTCTTGTGTCAGATACAGCACCTGAGAAATGAAAGGTTTTTCTTTGAAAAAAAAATGAGCACCAACTTCAGTTTTTTATATTTCAAGTACAGGAATGTATTATGAAATCTTTTACAAAACAAAGAAGTTAATATTTAGAAAACCTGGAACAAAGTATAATAAAACAGCACAAGAAATAAGCTAAAGTTTATTTGTTTCAGGTCTGAATCAACAAACACTACAGGATGCAAAATACAAACAGCAAAATCAAAAATGCAAGAATACTACCTCAACCCACATAAGCAACATCAATACCCATCAACTTTATAACACTGTCATGCACATAATTATATCAAGTATCATACTATATTTTGTTTTTAAAAAATGTTAATCAAGAGCCATAACAAAAATATACTTTTTTGATTTGATACAGCTACAGCTGACATCAAGAAAAATAAAGCATAAATGGGAAAGAGAAGAAAAATGGAATATGCTTAAGTCTTGCCAGAACAAGAAGAAAAAAAAAATCAGAGAATATACATCAGAGTTTCCCCAAATACTCCTAAATGCAATGTATATCCATTTTGATTCCTTAAGTGATGGATGCATTAGCAGCAGGGCATCTTGCTCACAACTGAGAGGCCTTCAAGAGAACTGCTAGGCAAGCATAGTTCCTTGAGGGACATGCAAATGAATGAACTGAATCCTAAATTACTTTATTTTATTAAGATGTGGTAAGGAGGTCACTTGCGATTATCCATACCTTACAATTATGTGCAGGAAGATGTGCCAACTTTCCTATTGTTCTCTGTCATGACTCCAACTATGACTGTACTCTGACACAGAGGGGTTCTTTCAGCTTGGAACATCCCACAAACAGACTTAAACTAGAAGAACAAGTGTCAAACTGGAGAAGACTGCAGCTTATTTAAAATCAAAGTTCTGGCAAGGCTTAAGTAATGTAAAACGTAAGCATGAGGAGTCAAATTTTCATTTTTAAAAAATGGACCAAAACAAAAATGGTTTGGGGTGATTCAAGCTTTCTGAGGCAGACAGGGGAGGGGGGAGGAGGAGAGAGAGGGGGAGAGAGAGAAAAAGAAAAAATCTCAGGACCATTTAAGATCACTTGTTTAGTTTGTTTTTTTTTAAACTTCAAACACAATGCAGACAATGATGACATTTATTTTGATTATATTCTCCAGCAGTATTCAAGCAGCCAACTATTACTGTTGAGTGTAGAGTCTAGTAACTACGCCAGCTCCATTGATGCTGTGTTTTTAGTCCTCATTTGGTGCATGTGAATTTCTGTTAGGTATTTGTTTGCATCCATGTCATCATTTACATCTTAAATTTTTATGTTACTTTTATCAAAGCAGTGCATGCACAATATTGTTACTTTTAATAACAATAAAATCTGCCAAAGCCAAAACTATGCCATGAACTTTCTGCTTGTGCTAACTTCATCATCATCATCATCATAACATCTTGTTGTATTAGAAAAAAACAAAAGTGTGCCATAATTATTAATCACCCATGCCATACACACAAAACACACCCAAGTTAGCCTACTTCTCTCATTAAAAACAAACATAAAACATGACAATGACCCTAAAACAAGTTAGCAGCATCTGGAGCTGTAGAGCCAAATCTAGTTTTTATGAGCAAGTGATCTCTGCATACCTTCTGGCCTGTACTGCGCAACGATCTCAACAGTCTCCCCTGCTCGTTTCAGGGTTTGTGCAGCCTCTTCATGAGTTGCACGTCGAATGTCATTTCCATTCACCTACACAAGATAAACATTAGCAAATTTATCATGTGACAGAATAAACATCTGCAAGTTTATCATATCTAAGTAACTAACAAACAAATCTTGTCTTTAATGATAATCATATCTAAGTAACTAATCAACCAATTTTGTCTAGGATGATAATCATATCTAAGTAACTAACCAATCAATCTTGTCTAGGATGATAATCATATACTCACGGAAAAAAGTAAGTGTGCAGCGGTGTCAAGCGCACCAATTACGTTGTCATGCGTGAAATGAAATCAAATTTGGCACAAAGTTTTGTCTGAGTGTTGTCTACTTCCCCGTGCTGCACGAAGTTGATCGCACTATTCATGGGGAGATAACCACAGCTCCAGTGAAATCACGTGCATGATCCATGATTGGTTACTGACCATGGATAAAATGAGGGTAAGTGTGTAATTCTGTTCTCAGAGATCTCTTCACGTAATCGTTGAAGAAAGAAGTAGTGGAATTCCAACATAAACATCTTTTTTCATCATGCCAAGATTGAATGAACATCAGCGAGAAATAGCTGTTGGGATCTTAACTGCTGGATCAACAGTAGCAGCAGTATCTCAATATTTTAATGTTCACAGAAACACAATATCACGCCTTCAAAGTCGTTTTAACCAAAATGGTTCCCTTGCTGGCCGCCATAGAAGCGGCAGACCATGAGTTACCAACCTTGCACAAGACCGCTACATCCACCTCATGCACCTTCGTAACAGGTTTCTCCAGGCAACATGGACTGCCTGCAACATTCCAGGTGTAAGACGTGTGTCGGGCAGGACAGTGAGGAACAGACTCAGAGAGGTAAATCTCTTACCTCATAGGCCTGCAGTTAGACCAGTACTGACAGCTGGCCACAGACAAACCTGCTTGAACTGGGCCAGGCACCATGTGGCATGGCCTTATCATCAATGGAGATGGATCCTATTCACTGATGAGTCCAGATTCTGTCTGCAAGGTCATGATGGGCGTGCTTTAGTGTACAGGCGAAGAGGAGATGGGCGTGCTTTAGTGTACAGGCGAAGAGGAGAACGCTTTGCGAATAACCGTGTGCTAGAGGTGGAGAGAAGGCAGTGTAATGGTTTGGGGAGGAATTTCCTATGCTGGCCAAACAAACCTAGTCTTCCTCAATGGCAACCTTACAGGTTTACGATATAGGGACAAAATCATTACATGCCACCTACTGCCTTTTCTGGATGCTAATGGACAAGGCGTGATACTGCAGTAGGTTAACGCTCGTCCACATGTCGCACGTGTGGTCAGGGACCACTTTCAGCAGCACCAGATTACTGTCTTGCCACGGCCAGCAGTTTCACCAGACCTATCACCTACTGAGCACATTTGGGATGAACTGGACCGCAGGTTAAGAAGGCGACACAATTGTCCTGGAAACTCCCAAGAATTAGCCCAAGCGTTGCAAGAAGAATGGAATAACATGTCTCAACAATTGATACAACTTGTCATTGGTTCGATGAGAAGGCGGTGTCAAGCAGTGATAACTGCCAGAGGAGGACACACATGATATTGAAACCCTGATTTTCTTTTCTTGGGGTGGTGAGCCACATTAGGTGAGTTTTTTTCACTTTTTTTGTGACATGTGACTGGCCTGAAAGTTATCATTTTATCTGTTATTGGATAATCAAACATAATGTGTGCCAAATTTTATTTCAGTCATCACCTGAGCAATGTGCTTTTTAAAGCATTGCACACTTACTTTTTTCCATGAGTATATCTAGGTAACTAACCAACAAATCTTGTCTAGGATGATAATCATATCTAAGTAACTAACCAAACCAATCTTGTCTAGGATGATAACCATACCTAGGTAACTAACCAACAAATCTTGTCTAGGATGATAATCATATCTAAGTAACTAACCAACAAATCTTGTCTAGGATGACAATCATATCTAGGTAACTAACCAACCAATCTTGTCTAGGATGACAATCATATCTAGGTAACTAACCAACAAATCTTGTCTAGGATGACAATCATATCTAGGTAACTAACCAACCAATCTTGTCTAGGATGACAATCATATCTAGGTAACTAACTAACCAATCCTCTCCCGAATAACTGTTGTATATTAATTAATAAAGCTGTTCCTACTTTTTTCTTAGTTCAATCTGCTCCTGGATAACTAAAAACTAACGAACAAATCATCTCCTGGTTAGCTAAAAACTAACAAACAAACAAATCATCTCCTGGTTAGCTAAAAACTAACAAACAAATCATCTCCTGGTTAGCTAAAAACTAACAAACAAATCATCTCCTGGTTAGCTAAAAACAAACAAACAAACAAATCATCTCCTGGATAGCTAACAACTAACAAACAAATCATCTCCTGGTTAGCTAAAAACAAACAAACAAACAAATCATCTCCTGGATAGCTAAAAACTAACAAACAAATCATCTTTTGGATAGCTAAAAACTAAAAAACAAATCATCTCCTGGATAGCTAAAAAACAAACAAAGTATCTCCTGGATAGCTAAAAACTAACAAACAAATCATCTCCTGGACAGCTAATAACTAACAAATAAATCATCTCCTGGATAGCTAAAAACAAACAAACAGACAAATCATCTCCTGGATAACTAAAAACAAACAAACAAATCATCTCCTGGATACCTAAAAACAAACAAACAAACAAATCATCTCCTGGATAACTAAAAACAAACAAACAAATCATCTCCTGGATACCTAAAAACAAACAAACAAACAAATCATCTCCTGGATAACTAAAAACAAACAAACAAATCATCTCCTGGATAGCTAAAAACAAACAAACAAACAAACAAATCATCTCCTGGATAGCTAATAACTAACGAACCAATCTTCTCCTAGACAACTGACAGCAAACGAATATTCTCCTGGATGACTTTATTTATTATATTTTGTAACGGAATCTAAATGTATTCAGTCACTGTTTTTTTAAAATGTGTGCACTTGAAAATGAGCATTTGAATAATTCACTTCTGGGAAACTCATTTTCTAGGTCTGGATGCAGTATCACTTACACAGTCTCATTACTGTAAAGAAAAATAAAGAAACAAAGTGAATTTTTGTTCTCAGAACTCATCCTTCTCCTTCCCTTTATTTTCTAAATGTTCTGTATCTGATAGTATATTTTAAGGAAAAAAATCACTCTCAAGCGTACTCTGCATAATTCTGCAGATAAAAAAATGAAAGAAAAATTTCAAAGAATGAATGACTCTACTTACAGAAATAATCTGGTCCCCACGTCGTAACTCTCCTGACAGGTCTGCCGGACCTCCAGCCAAGATGTAGGACACAAAAATACCCTCACCATCCTCTCCTCCGACGATATTAAATCCAAGCCCTGTAGATCCTTTCTTAAGCACAATTTTTCTCGGGTCCCTGCAAAAGTTTTGAAACTCAGTGTAAAATATCACTTTGCTGCAACTTGTATTCTTTCTTAAACTATTTACAATTTGTGATCAGACACTCATGCATACAACATTTGATTACACAGAACGAGTACCAGCTCATGTGTTTCTGGTTTTCATATAGTTACATGCATACAACTAGCTACTTTGCCAAAATCATATCAAACCACTCACAATAATAACATGTTATGCAGCAGGCATGATGCTGCTTGCTGGCAACTTTTAATGAAGCAGATCTGGTAATGTTTTATGTCAGTGCCAGACAATGGCCAACTTGTGCAAGACCGCACTGCATTCAGGGAGACAGCCACAGGGACAATGTTCTAGAAAGGACATGTCACATGAAGATGATCTGATACTGTCCATAGTGTTGTATTTTGATTTGGTGACATCAAAATTAAAATTATAATAAGACCAGCCACCACATATGGACCAGAAACGTGGAGTACAACAAAGAAAGATGAACAAAAATTGCAGGTCTTTCAGGACACGACCTTAAGAAGAATCTATGGGCCCATAAAGGATATCCAGTGGAGAATGGAAAGCTAAAAAGAACAAAGACCTTAACAGCTTATTTAAATTACAGATTATAAACATCTTGAACAGACTATGCTGGTTGGGCCAAGCAGAAAGAATGGAAGAGAACAGACAAATGAAAATGATGTGTGTACAACAGATTAAGGAAACAAGACCACAGGGTAGATCAAGACAGAGATGGAGAAGCAACATCTTACATCCTTCCCATGCCATTAAATATCACATAGGGTTCGCATAGTTGTTTGACAAGTTTTCCTGTTTTCTGGGAGTTTTTCAACTTCATCAAGGGATGTTATGCCTACCACAGTGGCTTCTCTTAACAATGTCCTCTTTAGAGCTTCATGTGGTCAACCTATTTTTCTTCGGCCTGTTGTGTTCCACTAGATAGCTTGTTTTGGTATTCTCTGATTGTTTCTTCTCATTACATGGCCTACATATGTCCATCTTCTTTTTCTGATCACCCATGAGACATCATGTTGTCTGCTCATCTGTCTTATCTCTATGTTGTTCTTAAATTCATTCCACCTTATACTGAGTATTTTCCTTAGGCATCTGTTTTCAAAAGAGTTTAATTTCTTGTATATTTCTTTTATTGATTTCCAGCTTTCGCATCCATAAATGGGGGGTGGATATTACATTTGAATTGAATAGTCTTAACTTGGTTTTTGTGAGAGGCAACATAGAAGATGATATACAGGAAACTGGTGCCACCAACTGGAGAGAGAGGATCAGGAATGGAGGCGAACTTTATCTGCAGCAATGAAGCTTAATGGCTGGAGAAGAAGACATCAACATTACAGATTTTAACAGGTTTAATTATTTTTTTTAATTGCCAAGGCAACAGACACTGAACAAATGACACTGTCCTAAAAATCACTGCTTTATGACTACATTTTGCCAACAAACCAACTTTTCAGTAGCTGTAAGAAAAACATTTTTTCAAAGGTACTTGAAATCAGTCACAAAATCGCACAGCAGACAATGATTATGGACAGTACGCAAACAATTACGCATGTAATATTCACGACACTTAATATAATCTCGCTTCGGCTAGAGTATATAATATTGATTTTTATTAAAAGTAACGTTGACAATGAAGCAAACAGTAACGCTTTCGATAAGTGAACACAGCAGACTATTTTTTTTTTACACAGCTTTGTAGCAGACGGTGGCTCATCCGTAAGCCGTACGTAGAAACTATCTCACCTTCTAAATCTTGAACTGTAGCTGAAGGTCTCTTTGCGTTCCTCTGTTCGAAACATCCTACCATTGATTACGGTAGATTTAAATGCTCATTTTCAGCTAACGAACACAGAAATCATGCGCTGTATATTTTCTCTGAGCACCTTCATGCAGGAGCCATATTGAATCTCACCAGCTTACCGACATATTTTTGTGTCGCCCTATCTGATTGGTCAATTAGCCGGCACCAAATTTCTAGCCGCTCACTCAGGATCGTTGTTACTTTTCTACAATAATCGATAGCAGCAACTGTAAAAGTTTGTCCGAGCCAGGGTAACTGGAGGTTACAGCAGTCCGATGTGGTTATAATAGCCACGAGCTTGGGCTGGCCAAGACCCTATCTTTCTACAATCGATAAAAATAGTAAACGTTACGCCCGTTATGATTATCAAGCCAAGGCCCTGATATGACGCCAGGATAATGACTGTCCTTCTACAACTTTCATTTAATTCAGTCATTTGCATGTCCCTTGCGGAACTTTGCCTCCCTAACAGCACTCCTGTAGGCCTTTCGGTTGTGAACCTGCTGCTGATGCATCCATTTGCAGAACATCAACGATGTCTTCCAGCCATCTTCGCCTTGGTCTTCCTCTCTTTATTCTTCCCATTATGTACCCTTCATAGATGGTTTTCTCTAGATTATCATGACGTTAAATTGTCAAAAATATTTCAGTTTTGTCTCTTTAATCTTCTTTACTAGCCAACCTTCTTCAATATTAAGTTCTTGTAGTATGGATAATTTTTGTTCTTTTTTGTGTCCACGATATTTGAAGAACTCTTCTGTAGCATTTACATTCAAAGGCATTTATGTGTTTCTCAGCTGTTTTGTTAAGTGTCCAGGTCTCACAGGCATATATTGCGATGGGAAAGATGCATGCCCTTAAAAATCTTATTTTTGTAGTTCTGACTGTTCCTCTCCACAGATTATTTAGTTGTTTTACTTTCTGAAGAGCGATAGATGTCCTCCTTTTAATTTCCCTCATTGTATCTCCATTATTAGTTAGTAGTGATCCAAGATATTCAAAACTCTCCACTTCTTCCAGTTTTTCCTCATTGATACATATATCAGCTGCCTTGTTTGTTTTGTCAGTTGTCATCAATTTAGTTTTCTTCACATTAAGAGAGGTTTTGCTCTTTGCTGTTCTTACAGACTGACATAAGTTTTTCAATTCCTTTTTGTGTTGTGGACAGTAATACTGTGTCATCAGCATATTTAATCTCTGGTATTTCACAACCTCCAATTGTTATGGCATCGTAATATTCTTTGTCTACATCTTCTATAACATTCCTTATTATATTTTCAGTATACAAGTTAAATAAGTAAGGTGACAATATTCACCCCTGACGGACTCATTGTTTTATGTCAAACCAAGTTGTTGTTTCACCATTTATTCTTACTGCTGCTTGTTGGTCTAGATACAGCAGTGATGTTAACTGTATTAAATGTGTTGGAAATCCCATTTTTCCCCCATTATTTCCCAAAGTTTCTGGTGTTGTACACAATCAAATGCCTTCTACAGCTATAGATAAAAAAAGATAAAAGCTTGTGGGAGCCAGGATAACTGGTCAGGTATGATTATCACGCCAAGACCCTGACTGATCGTCGGTATCCAAAATAAAAATAAAAACACAACGCGAAGCTGGAGTTTACGTGAAGTTATAATGAATCGTATTTTAGTTTCAGCACTTTACAAAATGACTCTGTTGGTCGATGTTTCTTTACTAAGTGTGAAGATGTGACAGAATGGTCTGGCGGGTCATGAAATATTTGACTGTCTGCTCTTTCTGGCCTTCACCCTGGACGAAAGTACAGCGCTAAGAATTCATCAGGCCATGGAGAAAGTGATTACACTGTCTTTTCTCAGTCAATTATAACTAGACAGAGATGATGGTCAACTAAAACTAGATAGAGATAATAAGTCAGTCAACGAAAACTAGACAGAGATGATAATGTGAGAAGGGGGAGATACGGGAACCGTCTTTCTGGCATGGCCAACCAGTGGGGCTGGTTCCAAAACGCATCACGTGTAGATAGAGAGGGCAAGCATGGAAGAAAAAAGGGAGTGAACGATTTCACGTTAGTCTTGTCACTTGTTTTCGTGAGGTAAGGGGCGAATTTAAAATGTGTGCCGTTCTTAGCATATACTGTGTACATGTGCCTAATCGGGAGAGAGTTGTAGTTTTGTGTTATAAATCACAGTTATCGCGCCATCTCTGTCATGTTGTTTTCGTGAAGGATCTGTGCGTAGACGTAAGTTGTGTTGTTATTATTAATATGAAAATAGGTAATCGGGAGCAGATTGCTGGTCAGAATGTGTATACTTTTCTTTGTAGATATTGAGTGCACTTGAGGTGCACTACATATTGTTCATGTGATTATATTAGTATCGCTTTTGATTGTATTGATAATTGTGTGATTATATTGATGAATATGTGCATCTGTATGGAAAGCAGGAGCGTTGCACAAGGAAGGGTGCACGGAGAGCCACCAGCGCAGTGGGCGCAATGACGGGTGTCATAAGGTGGAAGGAAGGAAGGAGTTTGGGAAAAATAGGAGGACGGAGTTATAGAGAAGAGAGGAGAAGGTTGCGCAGGCAACAGAATAGTATGGAATTATGATAGGAGGCTACCAGGTGCAGAATGCACCGACGACCAAAGTCGTATGGTAGAGAGTGCGGAGGAGAGTAGAGAAGGTAGAGATATAATGAGCTACCAGGTGCACGGGCACCGATGACCAAAGTCATAAGATAGAGGATAGAGGGAGAAGAGGTGGGACTAGAAGAAAGGTAGAGGATAGAGGGAGAAGAGGTGGGACTAGAAGAAAGGTAGAGGATAGAGGAGAAGAGGTGGGACTAGAAGAAAGGTAGAGGATAGAGGGAGAAGAGGTGGGACTAGAAGAAAGGTAGAGGATAAGAGGGAGAAGAGGTGGGACTAGAAGAAAGGTAGAGGATAGAGGGAGAAGAGGTGGGACTAGAAGAAAGGTAGAGGATAGAGGGAGAAGAGGTGGGACTAGAAGAAAGGTAGAGGATAGGGGGAGAAGAGGTGGGACTAGAAGAAAGGTAGAGGATAGAGGGAGAAGAGGTAGGACTAGAAGAAAGGTAGAGGATAGAGGGAGAAGAGGTAGGACTAGAAGAAAGGTAGAGGATAGAGGGAGAAGAGGTAGGACTAGAAGAAAGGTAGAAACCCAAGAAACAGCTGATGTATATAGGGAGCTAGTAGAAATGGAACTCATGACTGAGACAATCAGACAATTGATATTAATGAACCATGCTATTATTGGTTTTGGTCACTGGCAGTTACATTGTGACATGTACTCTGTGTTGTAGTTCTGTTCGGTCATTCTCGTTTACTAAACAGCGTGAGCTGGAGCTTGTTTTGAAACTTTTAGTTATAATGAGGAATGTTAGAGAAGATGTAGACAAAGAGTATTACGATGCCATAACAATTGGAGGTTATGAAATACCAGAGATTAGATATGCTGATGACACAGTATTACTGTCCACAACACAAAAAAGGAATGGAAGAACTAATTATGTCAGTCCGAAAGAACAGCGAAGAGCAAAACCTCTGACAACACAAACAAGGAAGCTGAAATATGTATCAATGAGGAAAAACTGGAAGAAGTGGAGAGTTTTGAACATCTTGGATTACTACTAACTAATAATGGAGATATAATGAGGGAAATTAAAAGGACGACTCTTCAGAAAGTAAAACAACTAAAGAATATGTGGAGAGGAGCAGACAGAACCACAAAAATAAGATTTTTAAGGGCATGCATCTTTCTCATCACAACATATGCCTGTGAGACCTGGACACTTAACAAAACATCTGAGAAACACATAAATGCCTTTGAATGTAAATGCTACAGAAGAGTTCTTCAAATATCATAGACACAAAAAAGAACAATTATATCTATACCACAAGAGCTTAATACTGAAGAAGGCTGGCTAGTACAGAGGATTAAAGAGAGAAAACTTAAATATTTTGGACACACTAACTGTCATGATAATCTAGATAAGACCGTCTTGGAAGGGTACATAATGGGAAAAAGAAAGAGAGGAAGACCAAGGCGAAGATGGCTGGAAGACATCGTTGATGATCTGCAAATGGATGCATCAGCAGCAGGCTATCTTGCTCACAACCGAGAGGCCTATAAGAGTGCTATTAGGGAGGCAAAGTTCCGCTAGGGACATGCAAATGAATGAATAAATGAATACCATATATGAAAAGATTACATTTATGTAATCCAATAATTATTATAAGTTTACAATAAGTCAGTCAACTAAAACTAGATAGAGAGAATAAGACAATCAACTAAAACTAGACAGAGGTAATAAGTCAGTCAACTAAAACTAGACAGAGGTAATAAGTCAGTCAACTAAAACTAGACAGAGGTAATAAGTCAGTCAACTAAAACTAGACAGAGGTAATAAGTCAGTCACCTAAAACTAGACAGAGGTAATAAGTCAGTCAACTAAAACTAGACAGAGGTAATAAGTCAATCAACTAAAACTAGACAGAGGTAATAAGTCAGTCAACTAAAACTAGACAGAGGTAATAAGTCAGTCAACTAAAACTAGACAGAGGTAATAAGTCAGTCAACTAAAACTAGACAGAGGTAATAAGTCGGTCAACTAAAACTAGACAGAGGTAATAAGTCAGTCAACTAAAACTAGACAGAGGTAATAAGTCAGTCACCTAAAACTAGACAGAGGTAATAAGTCAGTCAACTAAAACTAGACAGAGGTAATAAGTCAATCAACTAAAACTAGACAGAGGTAATAAGTCGGTCAACTAAAACTAGACAGAGGTAATAAGTCAGTCAACTAAAACTAGACAGAGGTAATAAGTCAGTCAACTAAAACTAGATAGAGAGAATAAGACAATCAACTAAAACTAGACAGAGGTAATAAGACAATCAACTAAAACTAGACAGAGGTAATAAGTCAGTCAACTAAAACTAGACAGAAATAAAACAAGCCCACACTGGGGAAACACCCAAGAAATAGAACGCGAACTCTGCGGATTTACAGTATTACACATATCAGTATTTATGATGGAAGATAATGACTGACAGCGCCAGTACTGTCACGATATTCTCACATCTGTTCCGCCGCCAGTTCCAGTAACCAACGTTAAGCAAGCGCGCGCGTGCGTGCGTGCGTGCGTGTGTGTGTGATTGTTCCTGTCACGCGCTGATTGTGGTTTCATGGCTTCTATCCACAGAGGGGGCTAGTACGAGGATCGAAAGAGCGGTGGCCAGGGCTGCAACTGTTTGACAAAGTGAACAGTAAATACATCCTACTGTCATAAAAGTGGGCCAGCCTACACCAATCTGCAGGTCTTAAGTGAGTCTCCTGTTGCTGGCATTCAGGAGCTGATGGTAACGAGCGGGCCGAGCAGATGATGGAGGGTAAGCTAACTGTGATTTCTGTGCTCAACTATCTGAAACCATCCGCACGTCTGCCGTGCGCATTGCCATGAAATTTAACACTCTGTTAGCATTTTTCTAGCAAGTTCAAGGTCATTATTTATGTTCAGCAGTTACATTTTCAAGGCCAGACTGCACATAATCTAGTTATATGACAGATCCAACCATGATCAGCAAGCTGCTGACGAGAAGCAGGAAGTTGCTGACGAGAAGCAGGAAGTTGCTGACGAGAAGCAGGAAGTTGCTGACGAGAAGCAGGAAGTTGCTGACAAGAAGCAGGAAGTTGCTGACGAGAAGCAGGAAGTTGCTGACGAGAAGCAGGAAGTTGCTGACGAGAAGCAGGAAGTTGCTGACAAGAAGCAGGAAGTTGCTGACAAGAAGCAGGAAGTTGCTGACGAGAAGCAGGAAGTTGCTGACGAGAAGCAGGAAGTTGCTGACGAGAAGCAGGAAGTTGCTGACAAGAATGAAGCAGTTATTGACAAAAACAACACTGCTATAGAAGCTCTTGGTGTCTCTAATTTCAATGTGTGAAGATCTTAAACCCACACGGCATGAAACTGGATAGGGAGCAGTGTCTGTGGCTTGAATTCACAGAGAAGAGATGTTTACCCGTCAGCCAAACTACAAGCTACAGCTGTACAGGGGGAACAACTTATGTAGGGCAGGGACAGGTCATCTGTGGTTTGCTGGCCCGGCAGTTACTCCCACAACTAAGGCTGTTACCTAGGCGTGTTCTCTGCTTCACGAGGTAACATATGAAGGTTCAGGGCTGGAGGGTGCCACGAGCAATGTTCCCTCTAAGGGTTTGCGGTCTGTGTGCAAAATGTTCAGCCCATGTGCACAAAACTTTTGTGTTTGTGCGAATATGCGTAGTAATATATATATATATATATATATATATATATATATATATATATATATATATAGAGAGAGAGAGAGAGAGACATAGTGTAAAGGCGTGGACATTTAATAAGAGGATAAACCTGCTGTACCTGCTAAATATCAGTAACTAATATTTAGTTAACGCCAATGATGATTTCTTTGTTTACTTATCCAGAGATTCTGCTACAGAACTACCGAAACTCACGAGATAAAAGACCAGCTGAAACATCCGATCCGAAAGTCATATCTCAACAAGAAAGAAACAGCAAAGGAAAAACATGTACCATCTTTGTATTTTTCCTGATGGCAATTACAGCGCGAAGGAACATCTGGAAACTGGAAAATAAAAGTAGCAGTTTCATTTTTCTTTTTGCGCGGCTCCAAAAATGTGCGCGGTTTTAGTTTTTTTTTTCTGTGTGCAGGCGCGCAGCTTAGAGGGAACAGCGGTCACGAGTCACACTGGCATTGATGTCTGGATGTGGTGGCTTGGAGAATCATAGTCAATCAAAATATGGATACTTAGAGCTGGGAGGGGGGGGGAAGAAAACACTGCTTCTGTTGACACATAATATCTTTCTGCACGGAGAGGAATACTAGATTACATGATGCACTCTCTTGCCAGTGCATGATGAGAAAGTAGGGCAACATAATACTGCGATTGTGAGAAAGTACATGTGTAACAGTGTAAGATAGATAAAAGGGTTGTATAGAAAAATAAAGTAGTAGTCCCCTCTGCAGACAGCTAAGCCGGAAAATCTGCTGTAAAGTCACACACAGACAGCTAAGCCGGAAAATCTGCTGTAAGGTCACACACAGACAGCTAAGCCGGAAAATCTGCTGTAAGGTCATACACATTTGTACACAAAATGAACGAATTAGCAGGAGACAGGAAAAATAGCAGACTACACATAGGAAAAAAAAACGGTTAGGACCGGAGACGTGAGAAGCCTTAAAATTGTAGATTTACAGACATTTTCCTTTATAGTTAGTAGTTAGTTGTGCTCTCGTAACAGCAGTAAGTAGAAATTGTAGTCTGTCCTCGTGGAAATGGCCAGTGGTTGTTAAGATTTGTCATTTTCATGACAATTCCTCAGATATATTAGTTTTAAGTGTAGAAATATCTGTAAACAGCAATGTCCTTCACCATCTGGCCATGTAAGCGGTCGTCCCATGGCAACGTCCAGTAGCCCGGACACCATCTCATATAACTGTAAAATCTTCATCAGCCCTTTCACGAACTCCCACTCTGGCAACACCCACAAACAAATGTGCTTTCATTAATAAACTTGATTTCTCATGTAGTGCTCAGAGTTAGATGAGTGTTGATTTATGTTGTAAGGCAACTGTGAGGTGACGCGTTCAGTTGATTTTCCTATACATAAGTGTATGAACTTTAATTGTTCTTGGGTTATGAAACGTTACATAGAGTATATCAATGTAACAGAAATGAGCCCGGCTAGATGAAGTTCCACAGAAGAGAAGACGAACACACGAAGAAGAAAACACTGTTTTACAAGTGCGTGAACAGAAAGCACACAGTGCATGAACAGAAAGCATACAGTGCATGAACAGAAAGCATACAGTGCGTGAACAGAAAGCATACAGTGCGTGAACAGAAAGCATACAGTGAGTGAACAGAAAGCACACAGTGCGTGAACAGAAAGCACACAGTGCGTGAACAGAAAGCACACAGTGCGTGAACAGAAAGCACACAGTGCGTAAACAGAAAGCACACAGTGCATGAACAGAAAGCACACAGTGCATGAACAGAAAGCACACAGTGCGTGAACAGAAAGCACACAGTGCGTGAACAGAAAGCACACAGTGCGTGAACAGAAAGCATACAGTGCGTGAACAGAAAGCACACAGTGCGTGAACAGAAAGCACACAGTGCGTGAACAGAAAGCACACAGTGCGTGAACAGAAAGCATACAGTGCGTGAACAGAAAGCATACAGTGCGTGAACAGAAAGCACACAGTGCGTGAACAGAAAGCACACAGTGCGTGAACAGAAAGCATACAGTGCGTGAACAGAAAGCACACAGTGCATGAACAGAAAGCACACAGTGCGTGAACAGAAAGCACACAGCGCGTGAACAGAAAGCATACAGCGCGTGAACAGAAAGCATACAGCGCGTGAACAGAAAGCATACAGTGCGTGAACAGAAAGCACACAGCCTGTGAACTGAAGACAAACTTAAACAACATCGCTAGAGCTCTCTTACCGATGTGGTTCATCGTCAGAGTCGCTTGTCTTGGATGCTGGTGGTGTTGGAGGTCTGAACGACGGTGCTCCATGTGAAGTGGAATGAGGAACGCTGCCTGGTCCATGATCTGTGACAACAACATCTTGGTTAAGTTTCATTCAAAACTTCAAAAAGTTCAAAAACTAGAATTAAGAAGTTATAAGCACAAAAACCAAGTTAAGATTATTCAATTGAAATGTAATATCCACCCTCATTTATGCATGTGAAAGGTGGAAAACAACTAAAGAAATAGACAAGAAATTAGACTCTTTTGAAAACAAATGTCTCAAGAAAATACTCGGTATAAAGTGGAACGAATTCAAGAATGCAGTGATAAGACAGATGAGCAGACAACATGATGTCTCATGGGTGATCAGAAAAATAAGATGGGCATATGTCGGTCATGTGATGAGAAGAAACAATCAGAGAATCCCCAAACAAGCTGTCGGGTGGAACACAACAGACCGAAGAAAAAGAGGTTGACCATGTGAAACTCTAAAGAGGACATTGTTATGAGAAGCCGTTCAGTGGGAATAAAATCTTTTTATGAGGTTGAAAAGCTCGCCTAAAACAGGAAAACTTGGCAAACTACCATGCGAGCTCTACGTGACGTTTAACAGCACGTAAAGGATGTCAGATGTAAGTTTCATTCGTGAATCAATCTGAAATAAGCCCACAACTACATAATGTTGATGTTCCATATGGTTTCTGAGCAATCACTTGCTCTTCTGTGTTGATGGTAATAATGGTGGTGACAGCTTTTCTAACTTTCTGGGGAGACCATCAAGAAAATGGGACACTACTCTCTCTGAAAGCTGCAATATCAGGCTTCCTGACAGGATCCGCTCTCATTTGTTAACAGGGTTTATTTGCTACCAGTTTATTCTAAAAAGAAACTTAAGGAGATCATATAGTTTACTCTGGTTTGCTAGTTCTACCATCCGAGCAGATGTAGCTGCTCCATAGTAAAAACTATATACTTAGAGGGTATATGTATTTTCTGATTGATAAGAATGCAACATAAACACTTTGGAAAAAGATTTCAGAAATCTGACCTGAGGAATCATTAAGATGTTCTGGAAGGTATGCAGGTTTAGAGATGATCAGCCTCACAACATCCTGTGTGCTCTTGAGAGCTTGGACAGCCTCCTCGTGAGTGACATCCTCCAAGTTGTGCTCATTCACCTACCATCACAAGATATAATATCACCTACCATCACAAGATATAATATCAACTACCATCACAAGATATAATATCAACTACCATCACAAGATATAATATCAACTACCATCACAAGATATAATATCAACCACCATCACAAGATATAATATCACCTACCATCACAACATATAATACCATCTACCATCACAAGATACAATATCACCTACCATCACAAGATATAATATCTACCATCACAAGATATAATTTTTCAACTCCAAGCATTTACTGTCACAGAAAAGGAACTCTCAAAGCAAAATGTTGAAACAGAAATATATAAATAGAAAGAAGGAAAACTGTAACAGGACAAAAGCTAAACTGAAAGATAAGACAGAAGAAAGGGAATGCAGAAAGATATAAAATGACACCGGCACACAGACAGATGTAGAAAGAAAATATGTAAACAGAAAAATATAAAATGACACCAGCAAACATGCATGCAGGAAACTCTCTACTGTAGGGAGCGGAACAACAACACAACTCCTTCAGATCATCAGAGGAAGTACCCACCTCTCAGACAAGTGTTTCAGCCCTATTAAACTCCTGACACTCTGGGGGGGGGGGGCGCCTCTTGGTCATGACTCCCAGAGGTCTTGTTAGTTGTGCAAACAGACAGATGTAGAAAGAAAATATGTAAACAGGAAGATATAAAATGACACCAGCAAACAGACAGATGTAGAAAGAAAATATGTAAACAGAAAGATATTAAAGAAAAACTGGAACAAGAAATATGCACATGCTTACAGACAAGGAACAACTGTAAAGAATACTGTCCCATGAAGATATTTCAAATTGATCCCCCCCAAACTCAAAAGATCGCATTTCAGTCAAATCAGAAATCCAATGCATCCATGAAGATGAATGAAGACGGCCATGGAAGCAATCCAAGACAGCATAATAACTCCAAAGCTCTGAACTCCTGATCAGAAGTAACGCTATTTTAAATGGAGCATGACAAATTTCCTAATCAATTCTGACAGCCACGCAGTCCCGGCAGCTCCTGTTGTATCTAACAGCCAAGATCTGATTACAGCGAGATTGTGGGAAACAGGATAAATTTATTCATTCTGCTTTTAGTGTGTATTTTGAATGGAAAGGATAAAGAAGGCCAACATTTCTACTCCAAAGAACTTTTCTTCAATCAAAAACATTCAGATCTCAGCGTCACTTACAGCGATGAGTCTGTCCATGACAGCCAGTCTTCCATCCTGCTCTGCAGCGCCACCTTCGATGATCTTGGTGATAAAGATACCGTTGTCTCCTGGAATGTGTTGGTTGCCTTTTCCTCCTGCAATGCTGAAACCCAGACCTGTAATGATAAACAAAAGATATCCTGCTCACACTTGCATGACAAACTTGAGTTTTTACACAGCTCACACTTGCATGACAAACTTGAGTTTTTACACAGCTCACACTTGGATGACAAACTTGAGTTTTTACACAGCTCACACTTGCATGACAAACTTGAGTTTTTACACAGCTCACACTTGCATGACAAACTTGAGTTTTTACACAGCTCACACTTGGATGACAAACTTGAGTTTTTACACAGCTCAGACTTGGATGACAAACTTGAGTTTTTACACAGCTCACACTTGCATGACAAACTTGAGTTTTTACACAGCTCACACTTGGATGACAAACTTGAGTTTTTACACAGCTCACACTTGGATGACAAACTTGAGTTTTTACACAGCTCACACTTGGATGACAAACTTGAGTTTTTACACAGCTCACACTTGGATGACAAACTTGAGTTTTTACACAGCTCACACTTGGATGACAAACTTGAGTTTTTACACAGCTCACACTTGGATGACAAACTTGAGTTTTTACACAGCTCACACTTGGATGACAAACTTGAGTTTTTACACAGCTCACACTTGGATGACAAACTTGAGTTTTTACACAGCTCACAC
This sequence comes from Achatina immaculata, assembly GCA_009760885.1. Taxonomy (NCBI): domain Eukaryota; kingdom Metazoa; phylum Mollusca; class Gastropoda; order Stylommatophora; family Achatinidae; genus Lissachatina; species Lissachatina immaculata. The sequence continues at coordinate 35,593,005 of CM019707.1, read as the reverse complement.
TTGGATGAGAAACTTGAGTTTTTACACAGCTCAGACTTGGATGAGAAACTTGAGTTTTTACACAGCTCAGACTTGGATGACAAACTTGAGTTTTTACACAGCTCAGACTTGGATGACAAACTTGAATTTTTACACAGCTCAGACTTGGATGAGAAACTTGAGTTTTTACACAGCTCAGACTTGGATGAGAAACTTGAGTTTTTACACAGCTCAGACTTGGATGAGAAACTTGAGTTTTTACACAGCTCAGACTTGGATGAGAAACTTGAGTTTTTAACTGTGTACATCAAATCTGAACTAGTTCTCACCAGACATAAGACTTTCATCAAGATAATGATCTAATGAAACAAGGCAAATTACTCAAACAGCAAAAGAATACAGCCAATCATTGAGTTCATGAGAGTGTTCCATTTCAAAGTCTGTTCATAAACTGAATTTCAACAAAACTAGGAACAGTTAGGTACGGTTCATATCTAATGACTTTGACTTTGACTTTTCTGATCCCTGGGTTTACAAGTTCTCACTCTTTTCCCCTTGTGCCAGATAATAAAACATACAAGTCCTCTTCAGCTGTTCTACATCTCCATACAGAATGTCGGTAATTGAGGAGTTTGGTGGTATCAGGTTCTTCCAAAGGTCCTTCAATGCACTGCAGTTCAGCAGATGGTATTTAACAGTTTCTTCTTCTTGTCTGTTGCAGTGCATGCAGTATGGTGTGTGGTCAGTGGTCACTCTGTGCAAGTGGTTATTGAGGGTAATGTGTCCTGTTCTCAACCCAAAAATTGTGCATTGGTCTCTACGACATAAGCTGTTGATGTGATCAGCTGATGGTATCCAGTTTTCAAGGGCCTGGAGAGCAGACTGGGAGTCTGAGAAAATAACAAGGTTTTTGGGTGGGAGGCACTGTTTTTGTATTTGGTGGCGGTGGCCGGAAACATGAGTACTCCATATCCTACACTGTTTCCTTGAATGCTGACCCATCAGTGTATGCATGGATCCAGTCCTTGGGGTAGGATTCTATGGTCTCCAGTGCACACAGCTTTAGGGTGTTGGAATCTGATGATTTGTTCACTAATTTGTTCTTGAGTCTGGTGTTAGTTTGAGGAAGTGTGAAGTTTGTGTTTGGTGGGATGTCTGGTACTATTGTAAGTTCTCTGTCTTCAGGGAGCTTGTGTCTTGTGTTTAACTGTTCTGCTATGTGCACTGGAGTTTTCAGTTTCAGTCTATTATTATGCTTCCATTTATCAACCACTGTTCTGTTAGGATGGTCTGGGTGCATGTGTTTATATCTTTCTACTGCCTCAATGGTTGACTTTTCGCGTCTTATATCTAATGACTCAATGTTTGCATCAATTTCACATGCAGCTGTGGATGTTGATATCACTGTCCCACAAATGAAATGAATGGCTTAGTTCTGGATTCTGTCTACTTGTGTACGAGAGCTCTTTGATGCTGTGAGCTGTAGCAGGAGGTTGTAATCTATTATAGATCTAATGTATCCTGTGTACAACTGTCTGAGTGTTGCTTTGTCAGGTCCCCAAGATGTACTTGCAAGTCGCTTGAGTAAGTTTAGTCTTTTGGGTGCTTTTTCTGCTAGTCCATCCATGAACTCTTTGACGTTCAATTTTCTGTCTAGTTTCACACCAAGGTATGTTGAATTTTTTTTCTTTCATGATTTGAGCAGCATCAAGAGTTATTTTCAGTTCAGTATTTGCTTGTTTGTTGCTAAGAGTGAAGACTGTATATGTAGTTTTACTAACATTGATCTTCACCTTCCAGAAATTGCAATAGGCTGATATGGTGAGGAGGGCTCTATTAATTCTCTCAGCAGCCAGCTGCAGGTCTGTTCCACCAATCCATATGACAAGGTCATCGGCAAACATGGCTTTGTGGGTGTTCAACAGGTCGGGGAGGTCATTTATAAAGATTAGGAACAAGGTGCCTTGTGGCAGACCTTCCTCCAGGGTGCATTTGTTTGACAGTCTGTTACTGAGCTGAGTTTGTATGGTCCTGTTACTCAGGTAGTTTTTAACCCACTGATACATTTTTCCATGTATGCCCATGTTTTGCAGAGAGGACTTGACCAGAGATTTGCACTGGCTTAAGGTTAGTTTGTTTTTTCCTGACATGTTATCTGAGAGTTTCCAAGCCTTCTTTCCTTCAGTTCTGAGGTTGAGATTGCTGCATGTACTTAACCACTTCTCCTTCTTTGTTTATTTATTACCTTAGCTGTTAGTTTATTGTACTCTATTCTATTTTCTGGAGTAGTGTTTTTCTCTGCATTCTTCCTGGCTGCTCTTCTTTTTTTGACTAAGTCTTCCAGAGATTTTGTCCAGAAGGGGCTATATTTCTTTCTGCATCCTCGGGGGATTGTTTTGTAGGCTACTCCAGGTATGGCTTGGATTATGTTGGTGTAGAGTGTGTCAATGTTTGTGCTGTCATTTAATTTTGATAGGTTTTCATCTGTTTGTGTTCTGAATTTTTCCCAATCTGCTTTTCTATAATTCCAGCGAAAGGGTTTGTGTGGTCTTTGGTTTCGTGTGTGAGAAATTTGTAGAAGGATGGGGCGATGGTCGCTTCCTATGTCATCAAGCACTCTCTTAGAGTACAATCGTTGTGGATGTCTGCTGAGACAATGGTGAGGTCAGGTCTGTATGTGCATCAAGTAGCTCTGTGGAGGAGTGTTGGTGGGAAGGAGGAGTCTTGCAATATTATCATATTGCTGGTGTTCCATAGCTCTTCAATGCTGTTTCCCACAAGGTTTCAGTCTTTGTATCCTAGTGATGGTAGATGTGCATTAAAATCTGCAATAATAGTTTTCTGCATGTCTGTGCTGTGTATGTTGATTTGACATTTAGAATTTGGGGGACAATAAACATTATACAGAGTGTACCACAGTCCATCATGCCATACTGTTATTTCTTGGATATCATTCACATTGCACTTCCTGTTTTTAACTTCTTGGATGTCATTTCTCAAGAGTGTGGAAATATCCCTGCATTTACCATATCCACATTTGTATGAGGGGCGTTCAGAAAGTAATGCACCACATCGTTTTTCTGAGGAGCTGTTTATTCAAAAAGCATGAAATTTACACACAGTATACATGGATATGTCATGTAAACATCTGCATTATTCAACATAATCCCCATCAACTTGTATGGCTTTATGCCAGCGTGAAACAAGTGCATGTATTCCTAACCTATACCAGATTTTCTCTTGATTATGTAGCCACTTCTTCGCTGCATGAATCACTCCTTCGTCATCTTCAAATCTTACCCCTCGGAGTGCATCTTTAAGTGGACCAAAACAGATGGAAATCAGAAGGTGCCAAATCAGAACCACAGGGTGGATGGGGTAGTACAGTCCAACCTAATTTGGTGACTGCTTCCCGTGTTGGCAGACTTGTGTGAGGGCGAGCATTGTTGTGAAGGAGAAGCAGGTCTGCTGGATTCTTGTGCAACCGAACTCTGCGAAAACACTGATTGAATTTTTTCAGTGTCTTAATGTAAGCTTGCAAATTGATTGTCTTTCCTTTTGGCATAACATCCACATGAATCACACCTTCAATGTCCCAAAAGACAGTGATCATGACCCTTCCAGCTGAATGAGTTGTCTTGAATTTCTTTCTTCGTGCTGATTGCATATGATGCCACTCCACTGACTGTCTTTTTGTCTCAGGTTCAAACTGATGTGCCCAGGTTTCATCACCTGTTATGATCTTAGCCAAAAAGTTCTCTCTCTCTCTCTCTCTCTCAGCATTGAAACACTCCAACAATTCAGAAGAAATTGCTTTCCTTTGCAATCGATGGTCATTTGTGAGACTTCGAGGAACCCATCCTGTGCAAAACTTAGAAAATCTGAGAGCTTTTATAACTGTATTTGCACTACCATTGCTGACTGACAGTTTTATTAAGGCCAATTGCTGAGTAGTGATACACCTATCAGTAAGAGTAATGCCCTCAGTGCATTTCAACATTTCTGTCTTGGTGGCTGTGGCAGGACATCCACAGCATGGCCCATCATGCAACTCTTTATCTCCACTTACTGATTCTTTGATTCTCTGAACCCAGAGACTGACTGTACTCCTGTCGGTACTAAACTTTCATAGACATCACATAGGTGCTTGTGAATGTTCACAACAGTTTCCTTCTCTGCAACGAGAAATTCTATCACAATTTGCTGCTTATACCGCAAGTTGCTAACACGCTTCATATTCTTTGGCCAGTTGAGGTGCAATTTGGTTCACACAATCGGCACATGCCATATTTAAAGTGTGCAAAATGTCATGTTTCTATCTTCATTATTAGCTGAAAAAAAAAAAAAAACTATGTGGTGCATTACTTTCTGAACGCCCCTCATACATGGTATATCCATGCACCGAGTGATCTTTTCCATATTGAGGGGTTTCTTATATGATTGCAAAATGGATGTTGACTTTTTTCGGCTGTCTACTTAATTCTGAGACCTTTGGCCTAAGTCTAGAAATGCTGATTTGAAGAATGTTTTGTGTGCCCCCTATAGCTGATTTTTTGCTCAGGGTAGCCAGAAACCTGGCACGGACCTTTTGCGAGGTGACGTCCGGGCTCATATGGTTTTCTTTTTGTTTCTGACATTTTCATATTTTGGGGTTTTTGTCCTAAGTCTTTTTTACATACCAAGGAGGCCTTTCCAGTGAGAAGCTGAGATCAGGCCCCGAGTGCAACACTGGCCCATGTGACGGCTTTGAGACAGTTTCACAGAGACACTCTGACTTTGGGATGAGGGATCTGATGGTGCTTCAACGATGTCCATTCCCCGCCACCTATAGTCTGCTGGCTGCTTTGTTTCCCTCATTCTGATAGCCATTGTTGTGGAGACCCATAGGCTTGTTACAGCCTGGACTCGTCGACTTCCATCAGACTTTCCCCATCCACCCACCATCCTGAACAGTTCCACCTATTGACGGGTGTGCAATGTCAAAAGCTGGAGGGCTCTCTATTATAGGAGGGGTATTTGTGCTTGTCATTTTTCCCACGGGTGAGTGGGTTTTCTTAGCGTACATAGCATTTTGTCTGAGTTATCTGACACTCCTTTAATAAACAAGAGGTTACTAGCAGATTTCTCAGTTCTATGTTCCCTCTTTCTTTTACGGAAAGTTGTCTACTCCCGAAAAATTCTGCCTTATAAGAGGGTGACATTATATTTTATAACAATAACAAATACTGTTGGTTGCTACAGGTTTCTAGGCTACAGGAGTAGGTCAGAGTTTTTTAAGCAACCAGATCAGATGTTCCTTGTTTCATAAAGACTATGTTAAGATAGGTGTGTTCTTAACACAGTTCTTCCCAGGGGGTCCATATCTAATATCTGTTATTATATTTAATATCAGTTATGTAGCTGATAGTAAACAGTACCTTCTACGCATAAAATAACAATAAAGAAACCAAGGAACTGCTGAGGACTTGCAAGGTTTCAATGTCTGACTCAAAGTTGCGCCTGTTTGTTATTACAAACCATTGTATGACTCAAATTTTTAATGTAATAGTTTTTACAAGGCAATTCGTAATTACGGGTTATACGTAAGTTACATGTTCATAACTACAGGCTATACATAAGTTATATGTTCATAACTACAGGTTATACATAAGTTATATGTTCGTAACTACAGGTTATACATAAGTTACATGTTCTTAATTACAGGTTATATGTAAGTTACATGTTCATAATTACGGGTTATACATAAGTTACATTTTCATAACTATGGGTTATACATAAGTTACATGTTCATAACTATGGGTTATATGTAAGTTGCATGTTCAAAACTATGGGCTATATGTAAGTTACATGTTCGTAACTCAGGAACTGCTTGTGCAGAAGTAACTTTGAAAAATACCTAAATAAAGACAAAAGACACTAGTTCTAAGCAAAAGAAGGAACGGTGAACTATTGAAGAAAACACAAAATAACAGATATGAGGAGAAAAATGCTAAATTGAAATCAAGAAGCACATAAAGATGGATTTTCAACATGATGGGGAAAAATCTTTTTTCTCTAATGTTATGGTACTTGACAACAACATCTGTATTAAACTATGGACTTCACCTCATCTGACTTAGTTACTTCCAGGCTGTCCTACATTAGGACTCTTTCATCTGACAATAATATAGGATCTTCTGTATTATTTCTTGTTTTATCTGAGCCACTGATGACTTTCTATAGAACTCTGTTCCACTGTTCCATGAAACTTTAGTCAACAAACTTTGTGCAAATAATGTTAATCAACAAACTTTGTGCAAATAACATTAGTCAACAAACTTTGTGCAAATAACATTAGTCAACAAACTTTGTGCAAATAACATTAGTCAACAAACTTTGTGCAAATAACATTAGTCAACAAACTTTGTGCAAATAACATTAGTCAACAAACTTTGTGCAAATAATGTTAGTCAACAAACTTTATGCAAATAACGTTAGTCAACAAACTTTGTGCAAATAACGTTAGTCAACAAACTTTGTGCAAATAACATTAGTCAACAAACTTTGTGCAAATAACTAAGAGTAGATTTTGAGCAGAGTGGGAGGATGATGAGCTCCATGCACAGAAAGATCTACAGAAGAATACTGGGAAAACTGAAAGTATGATTAGAAAAGTAGACAAGAAGACTTCATAACTAAGATAAGTAGACAAGAAGACTTCATAACTAAGATAAGCAGACAGAAGACTTCATAACTAAGATAAGTAGACAAGAAGACTTCATAACTAAGATAAGTAGACAGAAGACTTCATAACTAAGATAAGCAGACAGAAGACTTCATAACTAAGATAAGTAGACAGAAGACTTCATAACTAAGATAAGTAGACAGAAGACTTCATAACTAAGATAAGTAGACAAGAAGACTTCATAACTAAGATAAGTAGACAAGAAGACTTCATAACTAAGATAAGTAGACAGAAGACTTCATAACTAAGATAAGTAGACAGAAGACTTCATAACTAAGATAAGTAGACAGAAGACTTCATAACTAAGATAAGTAGACAGAAGACTTCATAACTAAGATAAGTAGACAAGAAGACTTCATAACTAAGATAAGTAGACAAGAAGACTTCATAACTAAGATAAGTAGACAGAAGACTTCATAACTAAGATAAGTAGACAGAAGACTTCATAACTAAGATAAGCAGACAAGAAGACTTCATAACTAAGATAAGTAGACAAGACGACTTTACAACCAAGATAATCAGACATGCAGACTTTACAACCAAGATAATCAGACATGCAGACTTTACAACCAAGATAAGCAGACAAGAAGACTTCACAATAGCAAACTTCACAACAACAAAAATCTAAATAACCCTGGAAGTTGTCAGAAAAAAATGAACTTCAGCTAATTCCACAAAAGCGCCTGCATCACCCTCTTCTGCCCACCCATCACAGAATTAGCCGGACTGCAACAGCTTGAGAGAAGACACAAAACACTGGCACAAGATTTACAGACAGGAGCAGGCAGGCTGCCACAACTTGAAACAATTTATACATGTTTTTTTTTTTTTTTAATAAACAATGTCAAAAATATTTTGGGTCTATTTTTAACAAAACTAACACAGATGTTTAAAAAAAATGTTTTTTTTAAAGGATTTCCATTGCAGGCACTTCTATCAGTCTTAAATTACAGATGGCCGAGTTATATAAATAACTCAGCAAAAACACAACTTCTGGAAAATCATGATTTACCGCCGACATAAACTTTCACAAGATAAAGAAACATTCAGTTTGAAAGAGAAAAACTGATATGTAATTTATTTTCTCAACTTCTTTTCTCCCCCACCTGGTCATCAAGAGCTTTTCTTATTTTCTTTGTTGTTTATTCCAGTTACTTTCTAGAAACTTTGATCATGCAGGAAAGGAGTTTCAGGTAAACTCACTCATCATGCTTTCAAACAGGATTGTATAATTCATTTGAAACAGAACCATATAATTAATCTGATTTTTAATATTATTCATTTCATATGTAATATCCACCCTCATTTATGCATGCAAAAGCTGGAAAACAACTAAAGAAATTAGACTCTTTCGAAAAAAAATGCCTAAGGAAAATACTCTCTATAAAGTGGAACAAATTCAAGAACAATGCTGAGATAAGATAGATGAGCAAACAACAACCTGTTTCATGAGTGATCAGAAAAAGAAGATGGACAAATGTTGGATATGTGATGAGAAGAAACAATCAGAGGATCCCCAAACAAGCTATCAAATGGAACACAACAGGCAGAAGAAAAAGAGGTTGACCACATGAAACTCTAAAGAGGACATTGTTAAGAGAGGCCAGTTTAGTGGGCATAACATCCCTTGATGAGACTGAAAAACTTGCAGAAGACAGGAAATCTTAGCAAATTACCATGCAGGCCCTATGTGATGTTTAGCGGCACGGGAAGGATGTAAGAGGATGTAATTCATTTGAACTAGGACAATATAATTCATCCTATTCACATTTCTCAAAAAAAGAAAAGATGAAAATTACACAAAGAAAGTGTTAGCTAACAATCATTTGCTTCAAGCTGAAATCTATTTGGAGATTGTAAAACACTTCTCTATTTGCTTCAAGCTGAAATCTATTTGGAGACTGTAAAACACTTCTCTATTTGCTTCAAGCTGAAATCTATTTAGAGATTGTAAAACACTTCTCTATTTGCTTCAAGCTGAAATCTATTTGGAGATTATAAAACACTTCTCTATTTGTTTCACAGCACAATGCACATTAATTTTTTCTAATGCAGACCACTGGCTGGGAGAAAGTGCATTCTACCTTGAGTTACCAACTAAAACTATCACATCTTATATTTTCTCTGCCATCTAAACTACTTCCTTCATACAGAGGAAAAGAATCCTTCTTCTTTGTTTAACTTACCCTGCATATACAACTCACCACAAATATAAGTAATTTATTTACAGTGTTCATGAAGTAAAGTACTCCATCAAGAAATATGTGTACAAACATATGAAAGAAAGCATAAACATGTGAAGTGCTGAAGTGAGCACACCTGGTAATTGTTGTTGTGTAAACAGCTGTCAGTGAATTAGGGGGGAGAAATGATCCTCACATCAAAGAAAAATGTTGAACTTAGGGGACCCTTTGCTTCTAGTTTCAGGGTTCTGTGGGGAGGAAGAAATGACACAATCGTATATCCTTCCCCTGCTATTAAACGTCACACAGGGCTCATAAGGTAGTTTGCCAATTTTTACTGTTTTCAGCGAGCTTTTCAACCTCATCAAGGGATTTTATGCCTATTAATTTGGTCTCTCTTAACAATGTCCTCTTTAGTTTCATGTGGTCTGCCTCTTGATGTAAGGGCATATAGGGGTGCAGATGTCAACAGTGATCTGTGCATAGGGAAAATAAAACTAAAACTGAAATGGCAACACAAGAAATCAATACACAGAAAGATGAACAGCCACAGCCTACAAGAAGAGAATACTAACAGTAATTTCAATCAGGAACTTGCCAGTCATTTCACAACACCCAGTGAAGTAGAGGAGATAGGTAAAGATGAATTATAGAATTCTTACAGCAAAGTCATAATCACAGCAGCAAAATCAAGCGCTGGACTGAAAAAAACCAAACAGAAAAGCATGGATATCAGAAAATACATGAAAGACAAGCAGCCAAATTAGCCATGTTGAATGTAAAGACAGATCTTGGAAAAGATCTGATGAAAGCAACATACAAAGAACTAGACAAGAAAGTAAAAAGTTCAGCTAGAAGGGATAAAAGAGAATACATAGATAATATGGCGAAAAAGGACATTGTTAAGAGAGGCCAGTTTAGTGGGCATAACATCCCTTGATGAGACTGAAAAACTTGCAGAAGACAGGAAATCTTAGCAAATTACCATGCAGGCCCTATGTGATGTTTAGCGGCACGGGAAGGATGTAAGAGGATGTAATTCATTTGAACTAGGACAATATAATTCATCCTATTCACATTTCTCAAAAAAAGAAAAGATGAAAATTACACAAAGAAAGTGTTAGCTAACAATCATTTGCTTCAAGCTGAAATCTATTTGGAGATTGTAAAACATTTCTCTATTTGCTTCAAGCTGAAATCTATTTTGAGATTGTAAAACACTTCTCTGTGTGCTTCAAGCTAAAATCTATTTAGAGATTGTAAAACACTTCTCTGTTTGCTTCAAGCTAAAATCTATTTGGAGATTATAAAACACTTCTCTATTTGTTTCACAGCACAATGCACATTAATTTTTTCTAATGCAGACCACTGGCTGGGAGAAAGTGCATTCTACCTTGAGTTACCAACTAAAACTATCACATCTTATATTTTCTCTGCCATCTAAACTGAATCCTTCTTCTTTGTTTAACTTACCCTGCATATACAACTCACCACAAATATAAGTAATTTATTTACAGTGTTCATGAAGTAAAGTACTCCATCAAGAAATATGTGTACAAACATATGAAAGAAAGCATAAACATGTGAAGTGCTGAAGTGAGCACACCTGGTAATTGTTGTGTAGACAGCTATCAGTGAATTAGGGGAGAAATGATCCTCACATCAAAGAAAAATGTTGAACTTAGGGGACCCTTTGCTTCTAGTTTCAGGGTTCTGTGGGGAGGAAGAAATGACACAATCTTACATCCTTCCCCTGCTATTAAACGTCACACAGGGCTCATAAGGTAGTTTGCCAATTTTTACTGTTTTCAGCGAGCTTTTCAACCTCATCAAGGGATTTTATGCCTATTAATTTGGTCTCTCTTAACAATGTCCTCTTTAGTTTCATGTGGTCTGCCTCTTGATGTAAGGGCATATAGGGGTGCAGATGTCAACAGTGATCTGTGCATAGGGAAAATAAAACTAAAACTGAAAAGGCAACACAAGAAATCAATACACAGAAAGATGAACAGCCACAGCCTACAAGAAGAGAATACTAACAGTAATTTCAATCAGGAACTTGCCAGTCATTTCACAACACCCAGTGAAGTAGAGGAGATAGGTAAAGATGAATTATGGAATTCTTACAGCAAAGTCATAATCACAGCAGCAAAATCAAGCGCTGGACTGAAAAAAACCAAACAGAAAAGCATGGATATCAGAAAATACATGAAAGACAAGCAGCCAAATTAGCCATGTTGAATGTAAAGACAGATCTTGGAAAAGATCAGGGGAAAGCAACATACAAAGAACTAGACAAGAAAGTACAAAGTTCAGCTAGAAGGGATAAAAGAGAATACATAGATAATATGGCGAAAAAGGCAGAGAAAGCAGCAAAAACAGGAGACAGCAAAACTTTATATAACATACAAAAGAGGCTAACAGGTACTATTACATCTAAAGAAAGACCAATCATTAGCAAAACTGGAACCCTATTAACATCAAGTAAAGACCAAAAGAAAGATGACCTGAACATTTCCAAGAAATATATCGACCACACCCAAAGGAATTGATAAACCTTGAAACTGACTTAACAACTCCACAACTAAATGTCAACTTAGATGAAATACATTGCATGAAATTGAAACAGCAGTGAATTTAATGGCTAACAACAAAGCTGCAGGTGAAGATGAAATAACACCCGAAATGTTAAAAGCTATCAATAGTGACAACATGAGACAACTACAGAGAATGTTTAATAAGATTTGGAAAGTAGAAAAGGTCCCTTCTAAATGGAAAAAAAGGAATCATTGTTAAAATACCAAAAAAAAAAAAAGGCAACCTTAGAGACTGTAACAATTGGAGAGGAGTAACCTTAATATCAGTTGTGTCAAAAGCATTTTGCAAGGTCATTTTGAATAGACTTAAAAGATATAGTGGATACTGCAATGAGAGAAGAACAAGCAGGATTTCAAAAAGGGAGAAGCTGTTTCGATCAGATCTTTACCATAAGAATAATACTTGAAGAACATATTGAAAAGCAGAAACCATTAATACTGAACTTCATAAGACTTTAAAAGGGATTTGATAGCATACACAGATTCCTTGTGGAGAATTTTAAGTCTACATGGAATACCATCTAAAACTGTCAACATCATTAAGGACTTCTACAATGGATATGTTTGTGCTGTCAAAACAGAAGAAGGGATGAGTGAATGGTTCCAGATTGAAAAAGGCGTGAAACACAGATGTATGCTGTCTCCTTTGCTTTTTTGGAATTGCAATAGACTTCATAATGAAAAAATTCTGCACAGGTAATACAGATAATGAGTGGGTACATGGGATCCAACTAGAAGATCTTGATTTTGCTGATGACATAACTCTTATCAGTAACAATGTGAAATCCATGCAAGAAAAAGACAGATATCCTGTCTCCACTGGCTAGCAAAATAGGACTTGAAATTAACAAGGACAAAACAAAAATAATGACACTTTCCATTAATCAAAATGGAAAAATACACATAGAAGGGACAGATATTGAAGAAGTCAATCAGTTTGCATACCTTGGCAGCTACACAGACCAGGATGGTGACACTAGAAAGGAAGTTAGAATTGCAAAAGCAGCATCAATCTTCAAGAATCTTGAGAACATATGGAATTCAAAAGTTATAAGAACATATGGAATTCAAAAGTTATAAGCACAGCAGCAAAATCAAGCGCTGGACTGAAAAAAACCAAACAGAAAAGCATGGATATCAGAAAATACATGAAAGACAAGCAGCCAAATTAGCCATGTTGAATGTAAAGACAGATCTTGGAAAAGATCAGGGGAAAGCAACATACAAAGAACTAGACAAGAAAGTAAAAAGTTCAGCTAGAAGGGATAAAAGAGAATACATAGATAATATGGCGAAAAAGGCAGAGAAAGCAGCAAAAACAGGAGACAGCAAAACTTTATATAACATACAAAAGAGGCTAACAGGTACTATTACATCTAAAGAAAGACCAATCATTAGCAAAACTGGAACCCTATTAACATCAAGTAAAGACCAAAAGAAAGATGACCTGAACATTTCCAAGAAATATATCGACCACACCCAAAGGAATTGATAAACCTTGAAACTGACTTAACACAACTAAATGTCAACTTAGATGAAATACATTGCATGAAATTCAAACAGCAGTGAACTTAATGGCTAACAACAAAGCTGTAGGTGAAGATGAAATAACACCCGAAATGTTAAAAGCTATCAATAGTGACAACATGAGACAACTACAGAGAAAGTTTAATAAGATTTGGAAAGTAGAAAAGGTCCCTTCTAAATGGAAAAAAGGAATCATTGTTAAAATACCAAAAAAAAAAAAAAAAAAAAGGCAACCTTAGAGACTGTAACAGTTGGAGAGGAGTAACCTTAATATCAGTTGTGTCAAAAGCATTTTGCAAGGTCATTTTGAATAGACTTAAAAGATATAGTGGATACTGCAATGAGAGAAGAACAAGCAGGATTTCAAAAAGGGAGAAGCTGTTTCGATCAGATCTTTACCATAAGAATAATACTTGAAGAACATATTGAAAAGCAGAAACCATTAATACTGAACTTCAAAAGACTTTAAAAGGGATTTGATAGCATACACAGATTCCTTGTGGAGAATTTTAAGTCTACATGGAATACCATCTAAAACTGTCAACATCATTAAGGACTTCTACAATGGATATGTTTGTGCTGTCAAAACAGAAGAAGGGATGAGTGAATGGTTCCAGATTGAAAAAGGCGTGAAACACAGATGTATGCTGTCTCCTTTGCTTTTTTGGAATTGCAATAGACTTCATAATGAAAAAATTCTGCACAGGTAATACAGATAATGAGTGGGTACATGGGATCCAACTAGAAGATCTTGATTTTGCTGATGACATAACTCTTATCAGTAACAATGTGAAATCCATGCAAGAAAAAGACAGATATCCTGTCTCCACTGGCTAGCAAAATAGGACTTGAAATTAACAAGGACAAAACAAAAATAATGACACTTTCCATTAATCAAAATGGAAAAATACACATAGAAGGGACAGATATTGAAGAAGTCAATCAGTTTGCATACCTTGGCAGCTACACAGACCAGGATGGTGACACTAGAAAGGAAGTTAGAATTGCAAAAGCAGCATCAATCTTCAAGAATCTTGAGAACATATGGAATTCAAAAGTTATAAGAACATATGGAATTCAAAAGTTATAAGCACAAAAACCAAGTTAAGATTATTCAATTCAAATGTAATATCCACCCTCATTTATGCATGTGAAAGATGGAAAACAACTAAAGAAATAGAAAAGAAATTAGACTCTTTTGAAAACAAATGCCTAAGGAAAATACTCGGCATCAAGTGGAAGGATTTCAAGAACAATGAAGAGATAAGACACATGACTGAACAACAACCAGTCTCATGGGTGATCAAGAAAAGGAGATGGACATATGTTGGTCACGTAATGAGAAGAAACGATCAGAGAATGATACAGTACTCAAGCTGAAATACAAGACTGGAGGAGGAGAGTTTTTGTTTCTAGTTTCAGGGTTCTGTGGGGAGAGAAGAAATGATACAATACTCAAGCTGAAATACAAGACTGGAGGAGGAGAGTTTTTGTTTCTAGTTTCAGGGTTCTGTGGGGAGAGAAGAAATAATACAATACTCAAGCTGAATGAGATAATGGATGGTGATCCACAATTTAATGCTTACATCACAATAAGCAAATCACAGCTGACCTGTTCTACCTTCTACATGGTGACCCCGACAGTCTAGTCATGTGACCAGGGATCACAAGGGGACAGCAAATTACCAGCAACAAAAGGCACAGTTAATACAGCTTATATGTAATCCCTGACATAACACAACCAAAACCCTTTTGAGGGTGACAGCTGAAGAAATGATTAAATATTTCTACCATTTCTCAAGACTGCTTGACTTATGAGCAGCTGGCCCATTAAATCCTTCGGTCTGTAAGAAAAAAAAAACATTTCACTTGTCTCTTTATTATCTCTCTTCCCCAAGAGGTTTGTATTACTGTCTCTTTATTATCTCTCTTCCCAAAGAGGTTTGTATTACTGTCTCTTTATTATCTCTCTTCCCCAAGAGGTCTGTATTACTGTCTCTTTATTATCTCTCTTCCCAGAGAGATTTGTATTACTGTCTCTTTATTATCTCTCTTCCCAAAGAGGTGTATTACTGTCTCTTTATTATCTCTCTTCCCAAAGAGGTCTGTATTACTGTCTCTTTATTATCTCTCTTCCCCAAGAGGTCTGTATTACTGTCTCTTTATTATCTCTCTTCCCAGAGAGATTTGTATTACTGTCTCTTTATTATCTCTCTTCCCAAAGAGGTCTGTATTACTGTCTCTTTATTATCTCTCTTCCCAGAGAGATTTGTATTACTGTCTCTTATTATCTCTTCCCAAAGAGGTCTGTATTACTGTCTCTTATTATCTCTCTTCCCCAAGAGGTCTGTATTACTGTCTCTTTATTATCTCTCTTCCCAGAGAGATTTGTATTACTGTCTCTTTATTATCTCTCTTCCCAGAGAGATTTGTATTACTGTCTCTTTATTATCTCTCTTCCCAAAGAGGTCTGTATTACTGTCTCTTTATTATCTCTCTTCCCCAAGAGGTCTGTATTACTGTCTCTTTATTATCTCTCTTCCCAGAGAGATTTGTATTACTGTCTCTTTATTATCTCTCTTCCCAGAGAGATTTGTATTACTGTCTCTTTATTATCTCTCTTCCCAAAGATATTTGTATTATGTCTCTTTATTATCTCTCTTCCCAAAGAGGTTTGTATTATTGTCTCTTTATTATATCTCTTCCCAAAGAGGTTTGTATTACTGTCTCTTTATTATCTCTCTTCCCAAAGAGGTCTGTATTACTGTCTCTTTATTATCTCTTCCCAAAGAGGTCTGTATTACTGTCTCTTTATTATCTCTCTTCCCAGAGAGATTTGTATTACTGTCTCTTTATTATCTCTCTTCCCAAAGAGGTCTGTATTACTGTCTCTTTATTATCTCTCTTCCCAGAGAGATTTGTATTACTGTCTCTTTATTATCTCTTCCCAAAGAGGTCTGTATTACTGTCTCTTATTATCTCTCTTCCCCAAGAGGTCTGTATTACTGTCTCTTTATTATCTCTCTTCCCAGAGAGATTTGTATTACTGTCTCTTTATTATCTCTCTTCCCAGAGAGATTTGTATTACTGTCTCTTTATTATCTCTCTTCCCAAAGAGGTCTGTATTACTGTCTCTTTATTATCTCTCTTCCCCAAGAGGTCTGTATTACTGTCTCTTTATTATCTCTCTTCCCAGAGAGATTTGTATTACTGTCTCTTTATTATCTCTCTTCCCAGAGAGATTTGTATTACTGTCTCTTTATTATCTCTCTTCCCAAAGATATTTGTATTACTGTCTCTTTATTATCTCTCTTCCCAAAGAGATTTGTATTATTGTCTCTTTATTATCTCTCTTCCCAAAGAGGTTTGTATTATTGTCTCTTTATTATCTCTCTTCCCAAAGAGGTTTGTATTATTGTCTCTTTATTATCTCTCTTCCCACAGAGGTTTGTATTATTGTCTCTTTATTATCTCTCTTCTCCAAAAGGTTTGTATTACTGTCTCTTTATTTTCTCTCTTCCCAAAGAGGTTTGTATTATTGTCTCTTTATTATCTCTCTTCTCCAAGAGGTTTGTATTATTGTCTCTTTATTATCTCTCTTCTCCAAGAGGTTTGTATTACTGTCTCTTTATTTTCTCTCTTCCCCAAGAGGTCTGTATTACTGGAGTGGGATTTCAAGGAAAAAAAAGAGCTCTGCTACAGGAAAGAAGAAAGATCATATTGAAGGCAGGAGTGTACACATGGGTCTGACTGTAATGGCCACTTCAGCCTTCCTCCAGCCAAGAGCAGAATCTGGGAGATGGCAGCTCCGTCAAGAATGCAAGCAATCAAGGAGGGGCTCTATTTTATCTTAAGGGGCTTAGAAATGCCAAGTCTGTAGCCTGGTGGGCCAGGCTTTGATCAAAACAGGAGATTTAGAGAACAGGGGAGAGTTGGGGTTGGGGGTGGGGTTTGGTGGGGTGGGATCATCTGAACTGTCATTTCTAGCAGACTCTAAAACATTAAATATTGATGGCCTTAAAAAAAAAACAATAGGTCAACATAAATTTTCCACACCATCATTGAACTGTTAAAGTGTGAAATATTTAAATGTTCATTTGTTTGTGTTCAGTGAAATTTGTGTTCATTCACTGTTCTCACCTTGTATATGTGTTCACCAAATGTGTTTATGTTCACCCACTGTGTTTATGTTCAACAAAATATGTCTATGTCCAAAAGGAAATTTAGTGCACTGAATATTCATGGTAATGATTTTTTTATATCCTATTTTCTGCTCCTGTAATGACAGCCTTATGATCTGTCTCACCTTGCATGCAGGGATTCTGTTTTCTCAACTAGCTTTAGCTTTACAAATACAGCTGTACAGCTGTGAGAGAATATAACTATACAGCTGTGGCTGAATACAACAGTACAGCTGTGGCAGAGTACAACTGTGCAGCTGTGGCAGAATACAACTGTGCAGCTGTGGTAGAATACAACAGTACAGCTGTGGTAGAATACAACTGTACAGCTGTGGCAGAATACACTGTTGTGATACTCAACCATGGCCTGTTGAGGATGGGACACTCCTGTGATACATTATGATATTTATATTACAACAGACATATATTCCTTATACTGGTGGCATCCTTTGAGAATATTATACCTGAGCATACCTTGATCTGTCGAAAGCAACATACAAAGAAATAGACAAGAAAGTACAAAGTTCACCTAGAAGAGATAAAAGAGAATACATAGACAGTATGGCAAAAGAGGCAGAGAAAGCAGCAAAAACAGGAGACAGCAAAACTTTATATAAAAGAGGCTAACAGGTACTATTACATCTAAAGAAAGACCAATCCTTAGCAAAACTGGAACCCTATTAACATCAAGTAAAGACCAAAAGAAAGATGGGCTGAACACTTCCAAGAAATACTTAATCAACCACACCCAAAAGAATTGTTAAACCTTGAAACCAACTTACCAGCCCCACAACTAAATGTCAACCTAGATGAAATTACATTGCATGAAATTCAAACAGCAGTGAATTTAATGGCTAACAACAAAGCTGCAGGTGATGATGAAATAACAACCGAAATGCTTTTTGCTATCAATAGTGACAACATGAGACAACTACAGAGAATGTTTAATAAGATTTGGAAAGTAGAAAAGGTCCCTTCTAAATGGAAAAAAGGAATCATTGTTAAAATACCATAAAAAGGCAACCTTAGTGACTGTAACAACTGGAGAGGAGTAACCTTAATATCAGTTGTGTCAAAAGTATTTTGCAAAGTCATTTTGAATAGACTTAAAGATATAGTGGATACTGTAATGAGAGAAGAACAAGGGATTTCAAAAAGGGAGCTGTCTCAACCAGATCTCAGAATAATACTTGAAGAACATATTGAAAACCAGAAACCACTAATACTGAACTCCATAGACTTTAAAAAGGCATTTAATAGCATACACAGAGATTCATTATGGAGAATTTTAACTCTATATGGAATACCATCTAAAATTGTCAACATCATCAAGGACCTCTACAACGGATATGTTTGTGCAGTCAATACAGAAGAAGGGATGAGCAAATGGTTCCAACAATAACAGCAGCAGCAACAATAATAGCAACAGCAACAGCAACACAAACCATATTTTCATGTACAATTATTATATGTGTCAGATAATTACAACTGTCATGCACAGATGTTTACAGTCCTATCACACACACAAACCTGCAATGTTTCACAACAATTCCTAACACTTATATTTTTATAAACACAATATTAAAAAAAAATAAAGTGATATATACCTAACTACAAAAACTATACACAGATGAGAAAAAAGTAGCATAAAACAAAACACTTAAGTTCTATCATACACGGACTAACCTTTGTTTCCTTTCACAAGTTCAACCTCCATAACGGTCTCCGTAGGAATCTTAAGTCGCTTCACATGCTGTCAAAGGAGATGAGAGATATATATAGTCCACAAATTGTCAAATGATATAAGAGATATATACTCTAGAAACTGTCAAATGAGATGCGAGATATATACCCTATATTCTAAAAACTGTCAAATAAGATGAGAAATATATATTCCTCAAACCCTATATTCTACAAACTGTCAAATAAGATGAGAAATATATATTCTACAAAATGTCAAATGATATAAGAGATATATACTCTAGAAACTGTCAAATGAGATGGGAGATATATACTCTACAAACTGTCAAATGAGATGGGAGATATATAATCTAAAAACTGTCAAATGAGATGGGAAATATATATAATCTAAAAACTGTCAAATGAGATGGGAGATATATAATCTAAAAACTGTCAAATGAGACGCGAGATATATATAATCTAAAAACTGTCAAATGAGATGGGAGATATATACTCTACAAACGGTCAAATGAGATGGGAGATATATATTCTAGAAACTGTCAAACTAGAAAAGAATATGGCTATTAACTTGACAAACTGTCACCAAAAAAAAAAAAAATTAACCTTTTTTTTTTCTTTTGGCAATGCAAAATGTCATGAAAGTCTCATAGATGGCCACTTATAAGAAGATCTGTGTCATGCCCAAATCTCAGTGCCCAAGCTTAGTCCCACCAAATAACTCAAGCTTTCAGGCTTAGTCCCACCAAATAACTCAAGCTTTCAGGCAGTGCTCAGACTTACGCCACACCAAATAACTCAAGCTTTCAGACAGTGCCCAAGCTTAGTCCCACCAAATAACTCAAGCTTTCAGACAGTGCCCAAGCTTAGTCCCACCAAATAACTCAAGCTTTCAGACAGTGCCCAAGCTTAGTCCCACCAAATAACTCAAGCTTTCAGGCAGTGCTCAGACTTACGTCATACCAAATAACTCAAGCTTTCAGTAAGTGCTGAGACTTATGTCACACCAAATAACTCAAGTTTTCAGACAGTGCTCAGACTTACGTCATACCAAATAACTCAAGCTTTCAGGCAGTGCTCAGACTTACGTCCCACCAAATAACTCAAGCTTTCAGGCAGTGCTCAGACTTACGTCCCACCAAATAACTCAAGCTTTCAGACAGTGCTCAGACTTACGTCATACCAAATAACTCAAGCTTTCAGGCAGTGCTCAGACTTACGTCACACCAAATAACTCAAGCTTTCAGGCAGTGCTCAGACTTAGTCACGCCAAATAACTCAAGCTTTCAGGCAGTGAACAGGCTTATTGAAACCAAATAACTCAAGCTTTCAGGGAGTGCCCAAGCTTAGTCACACCAAATAACTCAAGCTTTCGGGCTTAATCACATCAGATAACTCAAGTTTTCATGCAGTGCCCAGAATTAGTCACACCAAATAATTCAAGCTTTCAGGCAGTGCCCAGAATTAGTCACACCAAATAATTCAAGCTTTCAGGCAGTGCCCAGAATTAGTCACACCAAATAACTCAAGCTTTCAGGCAGTGCCTCATAAAACTGTGACAGAAGGAGAATAAATCAGCTATTGCAGAAGAAATGAACTAGTCACAGCAGGAACAATGAACTTATTCTAGTATATGGGACACAAAAAAGGTTTTGAATGGTGTTACTCTTATGACAGACTGAATGCCCTTTTCTGGACCAATCTGCATCAACTGTGTGATGATTGGGTAGTCTTTGTCCAGCAGAGTTATTTTTTTTCCATGGATCTCGGGGAGAAGTTCATGAGATTTGGTCAAGAGCAGATGTGTTAGTCTAGTGGTTTTTTTTTGTAGTGTTAGAATGTAAGAATAGTTGTCTGCATGTCCTTTTTAGGACACGGTTGTAGTTTTTGTGAAGTCTAGTTAGAATGTAGAAATAGTTAGTTGTCTACTTGTCCTTTTTAGGACACATATGAGAGATTATTAGTCACATTGCTGTGTAGTCCTTTCAGTTTGAATGAATTCATGATGAGGGGTTAGGATGTCATTTTTTTTTTTTTTTGGGTACATGTATATTCTTGTGGTGAACTCATACTTGATGGAATGCTTTATTATCATGCTGTTTTTCTCACGTCACTTTGTGATGCTCATCTTCCTTCATTCATCAGGATTCCATCCTCATTGTTTCTCATATTAAATATTGTTGAAGGATTTTGGTAACTGCTGACTTTGGCTGTGTACATCAATGTTTTACTGTTAGTGCTGTTGATTGACTGATTAGACTGCTGAACCTCTGTGATTTGTGTTACCTCCCTTGTGCTGTTGTTTTCTTTACCAGGGTGAATGCTGTTACTAATTGCATTATAAAGTAATGTGTTTCTGTATCACCTACAGTTAGTCTGTGCCTTCACTGTACAAGGCACAATAAGATTCTACTATAAACTAGTCACAGCAGGAACAATACACTAGTCACAGCAAGAACAATACACTAGTCACAGCAAGAACAATAAACTAGTCACAGCAAGAATAATACTAGTCACAGCAAGAACAATAAACTAGTTACAGCAATAACAATAAACTAGTTACAGCAAGAACAATAAACTAGTTACAGCAAGAACAATAAACTAGTTACAGCAGAAACAATAAACTAGTTACAGCAAGAACAATAAACTAGTTACAGCAGAAACAATAAATTTGTTACAGCAGAAACAATAAACTAGTTACAGCAGAAACAATAAACTAGTTACAGCAGAAACAATAAACTAGTTACAGCAGAAACAATAAACTAGTTACAGCAGAAATCAATAAACTAGTTACAGCAAGAACAATAAACTAGTTACAGCAGAAACAATAAACTAGTTACAGCAAGAACAATAAACTAGTTACAGCAAGAACAATAAACTAGTTACAGCAAGAACAATAAACTAGTTACAGCAAGAACAATAAACTAGTTTCAGCAAGAACAATAAACTAGTTACAGCAGAAACAATAAACTAGTCACAGCAGAAACAATAAACTAGTTACAGCAGAAACAATAAACTAGTTACAGAAGAAATAATAAACTAGTTACAGCAGAAACAATAAACTAGTTACAGAAGAAATAATAAACTAGTTACAGCAGAAACAATAAACTAGTTACAGCAGAAACAATAAACTAGTTACAGCAGAAACAATAAACTAGTTACAACAGAACAACAAATTAGTTACAGCAGAAACATAAACTAGTTACAACAGAACAACAAACTAGTTACAGCAGAAACAATAAACTAGTTACAGCAGAAACAATAAACTAGTTACAACAGAACAACAAACTAGTTACAGCAGAAACAATGAACTTATTCTAGTATATGGGACACAAAAAAGGTTTTGAATGATGTCACACTTATGACAGACTGAATGCCCTTTTCTGGACCAATTTGCATCAACTGTGTGATGATTGGGTAGTCTTTGTCCAGCAGAGTTATTTTTTTTTCCATGGATCTCGGGGAGAAGTTCATGAGATTTGGTCAAGAGCAGATGTGTTAGTCTAGTGTTTTTTTTTGTAGTGTTAGAATGTAAGAATAGTTGTCTGCATGTCCTTTTTAGGACACGGTTGTAGTTTTTGTGAAGTCTAGTTAGAATGTAGAAATAGTTAGTTGTCTACTTGTCCTTTTTAGGACACATATGAGAGATTATTAGTCACACTGCTGTGTAGTCCTTTCAGTTTGAATGAATTCATGATGAGAGGTTAGGATGTCATTTTTTTTTTTTTTTGGGTACATGTATATTCTTGTGGTGAACTCATACTTGATGGAATGCTTTATTATCATGCTGTTTTTCTCACGTCACTTTGTGATGCTCATCTTCCTTCATTCATCAGGATTCCATCCTCATTGTTTCTCATATTAAATATTGTTGAAGGATTTTGGTAACTGCTGACTTTGGCTGTGTACATCAATGTTTTACTGTTAGTGCTGTTGATTGACTGATTAGACTGCTGAACCTCTGTGATTTGTGTTACCTCCCTTGTGCTGTTGTTTTCTTTACCAGGGTGAATGCTGTTACTAATTGCATTATAAAGTAATGTGTTTCTGTATCACCTACAGTTAGTCTGTGCCTTCACTGTACAAGGCACAATAAGATTCTACTATAAACTAGTCACAGCAGGAACAATACACTAGTCACAGCAAGAACAATACACTAGTCACAGCAAGAACAATAAACTAGTCACAGCAAGAATAATACTAGTCACAGCAAGAACAATAAACTAGTTACAATAAAATAAATAAACTAGTTACAGCAAGAACAATAAACTAGTTACAGCAAGAACAATAAACTAGTTACAGCAGAAACAATAAACTAGTTACAGCAAGAACAATAAACTAGTTACAGCAGAAACAATAAACTAGTTACAGCAGAAACAATAAACTAGTTACAGCAGAAACAATAAACTAGTTACAGCAGAAACAATAAACTAGTTACAGCAGAAACAATAAACTAGTTACAGCAGAAACAATAAACTAGTTACAGCAAGAACAATAAACTAGTTACAGCAGAAACAATAAACTAGTTACAGCAAGAACAATAAACTAGTTACAGCAAGAACAATAAACTAGTTACAGCAAGAACAATAAACTAGTTACAGCAAGAACAATAAACTAGTTTCAGCAAGAACAATAAACTAGTTACAGCAGAAACAATAAACTAGTCACAGCAGAAACAATAAACTAGTTACAGCAGAAACAATAAACTAGTTACAGAAGAAATAATAAACTAGTTACAGCAGAAACAATAAACTAGTTACAGAAGAAATAATAAACTAGTTACAGCAGAAACAATAAACTAGTTACAGCAGAAACAATAAACTAGTTACAGCAGAAACAATAAACTAGTTACAACAGAACAACAAATTAGTTACAGCAGAAACAATAAACTACTTACAATAGAAACAACAAACTAGTTAGCAGAAACAATAAACTAGTTACAGCAGAAACAATAAACTAGTTACAACAGAACAACAAACTAGTTACAGCAGAAACAATAAACTAGTTACAACAGAAACAACAAAATAGTTACAGCAGAAACAATCCACTAGTTATAGCAGGACAAATAATTTAATCACAGTGGGACAAATAAACTAGTTACAGTGTGACAAATAAAATGGTTACAGTGAGACAAATAAACCAGTTACAGTGAGACAAATAAACTAGTTACAGTGAGACAAATAAACTAGTTACAGTGAGACAAATAGTTACAGTAAGACAAATAAACTAGTTACAGTGAGACAAATAAACTAGCTACAGTGAGACAAATAGTTACAGTAAGACAAATAAACTAATTACAGTAAAACAAATAAACTAAACTAGTTACAATAAAATAAATAAACTAGTTACAGTGAGACAAATAAACTAGTTACAGTGAGACAAATAAACTAGTTACAGTAAAACAAATAAACTAAACTAGTTACAGTAAAACAAATAAACTAGTTACAGTGAGACAAATAAACTAGTTACGGTAAGACAAATAAACTAGTTACAGTAAAATAAGTAAATAAGTTAAGCTTTTGGATCCAAAACAACAAGAAATCATGTTTTAGACTCTAGACCAAGCCTGCAGACTCCTGATGTAAGTGAAGCAAATATTATCCATTGTTTTTATATTGTTATTATTATTATTATTAATCTGATATATTAACTAAAGGGATAAATGTGGCCCATCAATCACTCCTCCTGACTTTGAGGTGACAGGAATCTGACATTTAAGCCTGCATTCTCATGAGGGTGGCAGGACTATCACTAGTAACGTGAATTTAGAGGCAAGATGAAACTGATAATAACAGACCCTCCCCCAAAGGAAACTTACCAGAACAACTTTCCTGCCAGTCTGCTTGAGAGCATCAACAGCCGCAGCATGAGTTGTGTTGCTCACATCCGTATTATTCACTCGCAAAATGATGTCGTTCAGTCTGGAATCATAAGATACACATGGTCGCAGATGGGCATGCAGAATGATGGCAGCTAGATCAGTGAGAGCAGTCAGTTTGTTTAAACTGGTTATAGACCAAAAATATGAGAAAATTTGAAGGACTAATGAGTTTGTCTTTTTTTTTACATCCTATTTCTTTTTACAAATATGTAAGAAACACACAGAACAAACCCTGTGCATTATATACTTTAAAGCAGTGGTTCTCAGTTAAAAGTCTGTGGACCCCCTGCTGTTTCAAAATACAGGGGGCATGGAACCCCTGCTGTTTCAAAATCCAGGCCACAGACCCCCATACTTTGGAAAAGTTCTCATATCTGTATGGTAACTATGTGCTTTAAGTGCAAAATAATTTTTTTTCTGAAAATGAACCTTTAATGAGTGACCACTACACTACACTAAAATAAAAAAAAAAAACGGTGAAAAAAAAGCAAAGTTCTTTCCTTCACACAGAATTCACTGAAACACATGCTGTTATATACTTCTTTCTGTCTCGTGTATGCTACACACAGGGAACTTTTGTCTCTTGTATGCTACACACAGGGGACTTCTGTCTCTTATATGCTACACACAGCTGACTTCTGTCTCTTGTATGCTACACACAGCTGACTTCTGTCTCTTATATGCTACACACAGGGAACTTTTGTCTCTTGTATGCTACACACAGGGAACTTTTGTCTCTTGTATGCTACACACAGGTGACTTCTGTCTCTTGTATGCTACACACAGGGAACTTTTGTCTCTTGTATGCTACACACAGGGAACTTTTGTCTCTTGTATGCTACACACAGGGAACTTTTGTCTCTTGTATGCTACACACAGGGGACTTTTGTCTCTTGTATGCTACACACAGGTGACTTCTGTCTCTTGTATGCTACACACAGGTGACTTCTGTCTCTTGTATGCTACACACAGGGAACTTTTGTCTCTTGTATGCTACACACAGGTGACTTCTGTCTCTTGTATGCTACACACAGGTGACTTCTGTCTCTTGTATGCTACACACAGGTGACTTCTGTCTCTTGTATGCTACACACAGGTGACTTCTGTCTCTTGTATGCTACACACGGGTGACTTTTGTCTCTTGTATGCTACACACAGGGGACTTTTGCCTCTTGTATGCTACACACAGATGACTTCTGTCTCTTGTATTCTACACACAACTGACTTCTGTCTCTTGTATGCTATACACAGGGGACTTCTGTCTCTTGTATGCTACACACAGGGGACTTGTGTCTTTCTGAATCAAAGTCCCCCATACCCTGCATGGCAACACAATCTACATGTCCCAAAATGGTACCAACATCATCAAGTACTTTATAAACTATGATAAGTTCTGTTAACCTCATTCTCTTAACCTGCCTGTCTCTCTTGACAAGTCATGAAGAGTCCAGCCTAACATGTCAATCCAGGGATTTTATTCCACTCTCTCCCTTCACAAACACAACCTTTCATGATACAAGTTACACCAAATGTCCAGATACGATATAAGTTACAAAAAATGTCCCATGCATGATATAAGTTACAAAAAAATACATTTTCAGTATTATTTTCAAACTTTTTATTCTTTGCACACAAAAAATGTTTGTAGAAAGCGATGGACACCATAATTTATTATTTCTCAGAACTGTTAATATTTTGAATTTTCATGATTTTGAAAGACTTTCATGAAAAAAAAAAACATTTCATTTCTTTTTAGCACGTGCAAGCACCACTAATCTTTTTCTGCTTCTACTAGCAAATGTCTTGTGCGGCCAACTCTTCTTTCATACGGTTCAACCCGTGTGTGGAGTGTGGATTATAGATGTGTGACAGCAAGGGTTGGTGGCTGGGGTGTGGATTGTTGATGTGTGACAGCGAGGGTCAGCGAATGGGCAATATGAGTCAGTGGATGAAGATGCGCCATGATCAAGCTGAGCAAGTGACGCTAAACCAGAAGAGAAAGCTGTGAGCGACAGAGCAAACAGTGGCTAAGAGAGGGGCTATGATTCAGACCAGGCAGCGGTCACTGTGACCATCCCTCCGTCTGATGTAAACAAGTCCCAGACACCAAGAACAGACAGGTCACGGTGATATGTGGCTAAGAGTCTGACTCAGTGGTGACACTCCAGGTTGTCCAGGAACTTCCCAAAGAATTGCCCCCGCAGTGTCTGGCAGTGAGTGTGTCCTCAGCCTATAAAAATGCTTTTAATTATTTAGCCAGAACAGAAAAAAAAACCAGGATAAGGCGGGTTTTGATTGGTCACAAGTCTTTCTCTAAGACAAGCGCCCTGTAATGACTGACTTCCCTTTCTTCTGAACTTTCTAAACTCAGCTTCGTTAAGTAACACTAGACTTTCTCATCACAAATGTGAGTTATTTCCCTTCACAGCAGCAGTTCCCTGCTGCTCCCTTCTCTCACTAATTCCCGATACAGAACATCTGTCAGCACAGAGAGAAGGCTTAGTGGCAAATGTATATTACATAGAGAGAAGGCTTAGTGGCAAATGTATATTACATAGAGAGAAGGCTTAGTGGCAAATGTATATTACATAGGGAGAAGGGTTAGTGGCAAATGTATATTACATAGGGAGAAGGGTTAGTGGCAAATGTATATTACATAGGGAGAAGGGTTAGTGGCAAATGTATATTACATAGGGAGAAGGGTTAGTGGCAAATGTATATTACACAGAGAGAAGGGTTAGTGGCAAATGTATATTACATAGAGAGAAAGGTTAGTGGCAAATGTATATTACATAGAGAGAAGGGTTAGTGGCAAATGTGTAGCATAGCCTTGTAAGTAATGATTATAGTTATTATAATTATTATTATTATTATTATTATTATTATTAGTGACATGATCAGGAATAAAGAATGTATTGGGGGGCAGAGAAGGTATAGTTAGAGGAGCGAGGAACGGATACTCGGTACTTCAAAGACCTGATCAAAGGTAAAACCGTATCGATAGATCTGATAGATCGTGAGAGTGGTCCAGTTCTAGAGGTGCGACTTCGCGCGCACATGCAGTAGCCCAGGGGGAACAATTGACCAGTAGATCAAACGACTGAACAGAGAACGGACTAGGTCCCGAAGCAGGTAACATGAAAGAGATGGTGGACTTGTTAATGGGAGGTAACAATTAGACGACAGAGAAGAAAGCGAAGACGCTAGTTGCGACCGGTTTTGGCGTGGTCAGAACTTACGAATATAAAGAAGGGAGGAGGATTCAGGAGGGCCGGCAAAGAGCAGATAGGGGCCGGCAGAGAGAGGAGAGCAGATGAGGATTCAGGAGGCAGGGGGAGGTGCAGGCAGCTGCAGGTAGACAGATTAAGACTCAGCTGCAGGTAGAGAGAGGGTTCAGCATCAAAGTGTTATGTGAAGAGGAAAGAGAAAGATAAAGAAAGGGAAATAGATAAAGAACAATATAAATTAGAATTCACAGTATAAATAAAGATACTAAACATTGTTAAACTAAAATGATGTCAGTGAAATGTTTTATGAGGACTCATCTATTGCCATTTATATGAAATCTCGAAGTGTTATGTGAAGAGGAAAGAGAAAGATAAAGAACAATATAAATTAGAATTTCAACAAAACATTGTTAAACTGGTGCCCGTGCCTATTCCCGACATTTGGGAGGAGACGACCGGGCGTATAAGCGGCCACAATGAGAAGTATTGACTACTAGCAATCACGTGCCAGACTGTGTTGAACTGATGTGATTTAGGCGAAGAACAATAGTTTATCATAGCTACAATAGATCGTATGCTAAATGATTTTGCTTATTCAGAGCTATGGCCACTTTAAGAAAAACGAGAAATGTACTGAACAGATGAAATTTCAGAATAAGAAATATAACAGAAGAAGCGACAGAGTAAAATGATCATTAATATTCTTTTTACTGATGTGAGGAATCAAGAGGATGTGTGCTTTCTTTTTATTTACCATAAGGGTTTATTAACTTTACATCTTATAAATGCTGGTAGGTTGACGGGAGCACAATTACGAGGTTGCTACATTTTTTGGGGGGATGCAAAGGTTTCAAACTGATGTACATACAGGTATACATATCTTGAGGATAATGTGACTAAATTTTTTTATGTTTATGAGACGAGACTAATATGGCTCGCATTGATGATGTACATTTTTTTGCATTGCTACTATGGTATTGTTAATGTTGAAATACTCAGAAATTGAGAGTGTTAGTAGCATAACACTCTATGTATTTTTTATGGTGAATAATAATGTAATATTGCATATTTTTTGTATGATGAATGAAGTGCATACACAATATTTTTTTGAGATATGGAAACAAACTTTTCATTTGTATTAAGAAGAGTAGGGTGAGATGTTTGGGTGTTGCCAGATTGTTTAGTGGAACCGAGAAGGTTGTGTTGTGATTATCAATACGAGGATACCCTCACCACTAAAAATGGTTGGCATAGAGGGATGGAGACCCAAGAGTTATCATGATAGAGGAGTACTTGGGGGGTAAAATAATTGAAGTCAGTGGAACAAATTTCGTGAGAATACGATAGGAGTATTCTGGTCTTTCAGGAACCAGTACATCACATTTTCACACTGAGTATGTATCAGGGAATGTGTATGAGATATCCTATGGTTGCCGTTGATGATGAGAAACGGCAGGTTTGTCGACTGAAAATTAAAATAATTGAAGTCAGTGGAACAAATTTCGTGAGAATACGATGGGAGTATTCTGGTCTTTCAGGAACCAGTACATCACATTTTCACACTGAGTATGTATCAGGGAATGTGTATGAGATATCCTATGGTTGCCGCTGATGATGAGAAACGGGAGGTTTGTCGAATGAAAATTCATCATAAGGTCAATAAAGTGATTTGTTTTGAGGTTGGGCCTCAAATGTAATGACAAATTATTTTTGGTCATTTGAAAGAATGTATGTTTTTATTGAGTATGTATGGGAATACACTTTGATGCAGAATATGTATAATCTAAAGAAGAAGAATGAATTTATGTTTTATGGGCATGTGTAACAAGATGTAACTATTATTTTACATATTTTTCTATGATGGTTCAGAGTTATTGAGAGAATGTAACTACCATGTAATTGCTTAAAGCAGTCGATATAGCTGACAGTTAACATTCTGACTTAAACGAGGGGAGGTGACCGCAAAGTGATTTTTGTTGGTACTGTGGTCCACATGGAAATACATTTTGGTAGCTCATTACTTACAAGGCACTTTGCTAGTTTTTTTTTGAGTCATAATGTTAACAATATGACTTAAACGAGGGGAGGTATGTAGCATAGCCTTGTAAGTAATGATTATAGTTATTATAATTATTATTATTATTATTATTATTATTATTATTATTAGTGACATGATCAGGAATAAAGAATGTATTGGGGGGCAGAGAAGGTATAGTTAGAGGAGCGAGGAACGGATACTCGGTACTTCAAAGACCTGATCAAAGGTAAAACCGTATCGATAGATCTGATAGATCGTGAGAGTGGTCCAGTTCTAGAGGTGCGACTTCGCGCGCACATGCAGTAGCCCAGGGGGAACAATTGACCAGTAGATCAAACGACTGAACAGAGAACGGACTAGGTCCCGAAGCAGGTAACATGAAAGAGATGGTGGACTTGTTAATGGGAGGTAACAATTAGACGACAGAGAAGAAAGCGAAGACGCCAGTTGCGACCGGTTTTGGCGTGGTCAGAACTTACGAATATAAAGAAGGGAGGAGGATTCAGGAGGGCCGGCAAAGAGCAGATAGGGGCCGGCAGAGAGAGGAGAGCAGATGAGGATTCAGGAGGCAGGGGGAGGTGCAGGCAGCTGCAGGTAGACAGATTAAGACTCAGCTGCAGGTAGAGAGAGGGTTCAGCATCAATGTGAGATGTGAGGAGGAAAGAGTAACTGCTTGAATAATAAGACAGGACCAAGAACATCTTCTTGAACAATAATAGAAAATCAAAGAAACATTGTTAAAAATGTATATTACATAGAGAGAAAGGTTATTGGTAAATGTATATTACATAGAGAGAAAGGTTATTGGTAAATGTATATTACATAGAGAGAAAGGTTAGCAGCAAATGTATATTACATAGAGAGAAGGGTTAGTAGTAAATGTATATTACATAGAAAGAAGGGTTAATAGTAAATATATATTACATAGAGAGAAAGGTTAGCAGCAAATGTATATTACATAGAGAGAAGGGTTAGTAGAAATGTATATTACATAGAAAGAATAGAGAGAATGGTTAGTAGCAAATGAATATTACAGAGATAAGTGCTAGTAGCAAATGTATTTTACACAGAGAGACTTGCAAATATATACTGTATAAACAATAATGCAACAACAGAGTACATGAAAATAAATATCTAACTTAAACGTCTTTAATTGTAACTAGAAAAAGAGGTCGACCAAGTGAAACTCTAAAGAGGACATTGTTAAGAGAGGCCGGTTTAGTAGAAATAACATCCCTTGATAAGGCTGAAAAGCTCGAGGAAAAGAGGAAATCTGGGCAAACTACTATGTGACGTTCAGCGGCACTGGAAGGATGTAAGATGTAGGAATTTTAATAGTATTTCAATAGAAACCCACAAGGATAAATAACTACGAGAAAAATGTGATTTCACGTGTAAATGATCATGAGCTACACTGAAGGTTTTGGTGGACAAATGATTTTTTAAAATAATGTGGATGTAGAGAACCAACAGTCAACCATTACCAGCATAGAGAGTGTGTGCTATTATCAGTCTATTCATATTAAAATAACACTGATGGTCAACACACAGGTTTACAATGGTGGGCTTCTAGTCAACACACAGGTTTACAATGGTGGGCTTCTAGTCAACACACAGGTTTACAATGGTGGGCTTCTAGTCAACACACAGGTTTACAATGGTGGGCTTCTAGTCAACACACAGGTTTACAATGGTGGGCTGCTAGTCAACACACAGGTTTAAAATGGTCGGCTGTTAGTCAACGCACAGGTTTACACTGGTGGGCTGCCACAGTGAAGGCATCACAGACTGTGATAACAGTGAAGACACCACAGATTGTGATAACAGTGAAGACACCACAGATTGTGATAACAGTGAAGACACCACAGATTGTGATAACAGTGAAGACACCACAGATTGTGATAACAGTGAAGACACCACAGATTGTGATAACAGTGAAGACACCACAGATTGTGATAACAGTGAAGTCATCACAGAGTCTCGGGCGTTGCTCCACAACCTTGTGGTAGCAAGGTTCCTGGGAGCTCCCAGCAGTAGATAGACCACTATTATCAGTGTATCTGTGCGCGTGAGAACTACCAGTGTGATGGCGGCCAATAGGAGCTATGGTTTAAAAAAAAAACATTTACAGGACCAACCCGGAAAATTTCTGATGAGACTGGGCTGGCACCAGCAATCAAGTCTATGGCATGATGTCTCAAACTGTCCCTTGTTCTGCGTGTTATCTTTCTCCACGCTGTACTCGATACTAATTACATACTGTCCAATGTGGCCACGTCGTGTGACTTAAAGCTGTCTTTCATAAATGATTGATGATTGTTATTAAAAAGGAATAAAGGGAGGGGGCGCCGCAGGAGGAAGACGGAGGAAACGAGAATATTATAATTTTAACCTCCCCCCCCCAAAAAAAAAAAAAACCACGCCCTGTCAAGATGAGATGTGACATGTAACCTGCATGCAAGTTTTAGTTTCACTTACATACTTAGCAGCCATTGTAGTGACGTTAACAGCCTCACTGTCACCAAAATAACAAAGAGAAAGTCTGAAATAACGACAGAACTGCCACAAAGAGGACACAGAGACACAAGCCTGGCAAATACGGTAAGCAAAATGACTTGCTTGACGAGGTGCTACCGGGGAAAAATCATCACAGACGCGCACTGTCTGACAAACAGCTAAAATGAAGATCAATAAACTCATATATATAGGCTGCTCAGAGAATCCCTGGATGAGCGACTGTTTTCATGCCTGTGAAAATACTGTTTAGTAGTTTACCCTGAAAATACCTCAACAAGCAGCCGGAAATTACCGTAATTCAGCGTGCCTCGGATAAACAGAACGGATACATTGTACTGCAGTAAACCAGTTTTACAGACAGAGGAGAATAAAATGTTTGAGAGATAAGCTTTCACCAGACTTATTACAAGATACAATTTTCTGTATGAAACGTGAGACTACAGCGATTCTCTCGAGACGGGCAGAAAAGTCGCCTGACAGACAAACAACAGACAGACAAAGAAACTGTCAACAGACGAACGTGCAGACAAAACAACCAAGCTAGCAGACACAGCTAACCAGATGACAGCGGCCAAAATATAGATTTTGAAAAGTGTGTTACGAAGAAATATATATATATAAACGTTTTCATCATGTGATATCAACAGAGTGGATGGGTGAATCGAGATTTTCTACTGCACCAGTTCTGTCTGTGATGATTGAGAGGCCAATGACAGCTTGTCTGTTTAGAATGTTTGGGTACATCTGTCGTGGAGGACGTACAAACCAGCTGTATGTTAAAATGTTGGGGTACCTCAATCGTGGAGGACGTACAAACCAGCTGTATGTTAAAATGTTGGGGTACATCTGTCGTGGAGGACGTACAAACCAGCTGTATGTTAAAATGTTGGGGTACATCTATCGTGGAGGACGTACAAACCAGCTGTATGTTAAAATGTTGGGGTACATCAATCGTGGAGGACGTACAAACCAGCCTTATGTTCAAAATATGAAGTATCAGACTGGCAGGCTTATCAGACAGTCCGTCCATTGTCTGCAGACTTCCAGTCATTAAACACTGGGATATGTACAAGCTTTCTCTCTCTCTCCTCTCCCTCTGCATGTGTGGGTTTTTTTAAGCTAAATCAAACAGGGAAGTGAAAAGTGTGACTAAATATGAGAGAGAGGCAGAGAGAGAGAGAGAGAGAGAGAGAGAGAGAGAGAGGAGAGAGAGAGAGGGAAGGCAGACATACGATAAGTATCAACTGAGCACTCTGCTGTCACGCTTAAATTGAGCACTCTTCTGTCATGCATCAATTGAGCACTCTGCTGTTACGCATCAATTGAGCACTCTGCTGTTACGCATCAATTGAGCACTCTGCTGTTACGCATCAATTGAGCACTCTGCTGTCACGCATAAATTGAGCACTCTTCTGTCATGCATCAATTGAGCACTCTGCTGTCACAGCATCAATGAGGACACTACTGTCGCAGCATCAAGTGAGGACACTACTGTCACAGCATCAAATGAGGACACTACTGTCACAGAATCAATTGAGGACACCACAGATTGTGATAACAGTGAAGACATCACAGACTATGATAACAGTGAAGACACCACAGACTGTGATAACAGGGAAGACACCACAGATTGTGATAACAGTAAAGACACCACAGACTGTGATAACAATGAAGTCATCACAGAGTCTCGGGCGTTGCTCCACAACCTTGTGGTAGCAAGGTTCCTGGGAGCTCCCAGCCGTAGATAGCGCACTATTATCAGTGTATCTGTGCGCGAGAGAACTACCAGTGTGATGGCGGCCAATAGGAGCTATAGTTTTAAAAAAAACATTTATAGGACCAATCCGGAAAATTTCTGATGAGACTGGGCTGGCACCAGCAATCAGGTCTATGGCATGATGTCTCAAACTGTCCCTTGTTCTGCGTGTTATCTTTCTCCACGCTGTACTCGATACTAGTTACATACTGTCCAATGTGGCCACGTCGTCGTGTGACTTAAAGCTGTCTTTCATAAATGATTGATGATTGTTATTAAAAAGGAATAAAGGGAGGGGGCGCCGCAGGAGGAAGACGGAGGAAACGAGGATATTATAATTTTAACCCCCCCCCCCCAAAAAAAAAAAACCACGCTCTGTCAAGATGAGATGTGACATGTAACCTGCATGCAAGTTTTAGTTTCACTTACATACTTAGCAGCCATTGTAGTGACGTCAACAGCCTCACTGCCACCAAAATAACAAAGAGAAAGTCTGAAATAACGACAGAACTGCCACACAGAGGACACGGAGACAGGAGCCTGGCAAATACGGTAAGCAAAATGACCTGCTTGATGAGGTGCTACCGGGGAAAATCATCACAGAAGCGCACTGTCTGACAAACAGCTAAAATGAAGATCAATAAACTCATATATATATATAGGCTGCTCAGAGAATCCCTGGATCAGCGACTGTTTTCATGCCTGTGAAAATACTGTTTAGTAGTTTACCCTGAAAATACCTCAACAAGCAGCCGGAAATTACCGTAATTCAGCTTGTCTCGGATAAACAGAACGGATACATTGTACTGCAGTAAACCAGTTTTACAGACAGAGGAGAATAAAATGTTTGAGAGATAAGCTTTCACCAGACTTATTACAAGATACAATTTTCTGTATGAAACGTGAGACTACAGCGATTCTCTCGAGACGGGCAGAAAAGTCGCCTGACAGACAAACAACAGACGGACAAAGAAACTGTCAACAGACGAACGTGCAGACAAAACAACCAAGCTAGCAGACACAGCTAACCAGATGACAGCGGCCAAAATATAGATTTTGAAAAGTGTGTTACGAAGAAATATATATATATAAACGTTTTCATCATGTGATATCAACAGAGTGGATGGGTGAATCGACATTTTCTACTGCACCAGTTCTGTCTGTGATGATTGAGAGGCCAATGACAGCTTGTCTGTTTAGAATGTTTGGGTACATCTGTCGTGGAGGACGTACAAACCAGCTGTATGTTAAAATGTTGGGGTACCTCAATCGTGGAGGACGTACAAACCAGCTGTATGTTAAAATGTTGGGGTACATCTGTCGTGGAGGACGTACAAACCAGCTGTATGTTAAAATGTTGGGGTACATCTGTCGTGGAGGACGTACAAACCAGCTGTATGTTAAAAATGTTGGGGTACATCAATCGTGGAGGACGTACAAACCAGCCTTATGTTCAAAATATGAAGTATCAGACTGGCAGGCTTATCAGACAGTCCGTCCATTGTCTGCAGACTTCCAGTCATTAAACACTGGGATATGTACAAGCTTTCTCTCTCTCTCCTCTCCCTCTGCGTGTGTGGGTTTTTTAAGCTAAATCAAACAGGGAAGTGAAAAGTGTGACTAAATATGAGAGAGAGGCAGAGAGAGAGAGAGAGAGAGAGAGAGAGAGAGAGAGAGATAGAGAGAGAGAGAGGGAAGGCAGACATACGATAAGTATCAACTGAGCACTCTGCTGTCACGCTTCAATTGAGCACTCTGCTGTTACGCATCAATTGAGCACTCTGCTGTTACGCATCAATTGAGCACTCTGCTGTTACGCATCAATTGAGCACTCTGCTGTTACGCATCAATTGAGCACTCTGCTGTCACAGTATCAATTGAGCACTCTTCTGTCACGCATCAATTGAGCACTCTGCTGTCACAGCATCAATGAGGACACTACTGTCGCAGCATCAAGTAAGGACACTACTGTCACAGCATCAATTGAGTACAATACTGTCACAGAATCAATTGAGGACACTACTGTCACAGCATCAAGTAAGGATACTACTGTCACAGCATCAACTAAGGACACTACTGTCACAGCATCAAGTAAGGAAACTACTGTCACAGCATCAAGTAAGGAAACTACTGTCACAGCATCAAGTAAGGAAACTACTGTCACAGCATCAAGTAAGGAAACTACTGTCACAGCATCAAGTAAGGAAACTACTGTCACAGCATCAAGTAAGGACACTACTGTCACAGCATCAAGTAAGGAAACTACTGTCACAGCATCAAGTGAGGAAACTACTGTCACAGCATCAAGTAAGGACACTACTGTCACAGCATCAAGTAAGGAAACTACTGTCACAGCATCAAGTGAAGATACTACTGTCACAGAATCAAGTAAGGACACTACTGTCACAGCATCAAGTGAGGAAACTACTGTCACAGCATCAAGTGAGGAAACTACTGTCACAGAATCAAGTAAGGACACTACTGTCACAGCATCAAGCGAGGAAACTACTGTCACAGCATCAAGTGAGGACACTACTATCACAGCATCAAGTGAGGACACTACTGTCACAGCATCAAGTAAGGACACTACTGTCACAGAATCAAGTAAGGACACTACTGTCGCAGCATCAATTGAGGACACTACTGTCACAGAATCAAGTAAGGACACTACTGTCACAGCATCAACTGAGGACACTACTGTCACAGAATCAAGTAAGGACACTACTGTCACAGAATCAAGTAAGGACACTACTGTCACAGAATCAAGTGAAGACACTGCTGTTAAATGTATCCTGAGTTATCATACACAGTTTGAAAGAAAAAAAAGAAACGAGACAACGTGTACAAGCGAGCGATGAGAGGGCGGAAGCAACAAGCAAAATGTCGAGTTATAGCGACGTGTTATCCTGAAGGGAACATCGCCCTGAAGTCTAGACACCGCTGACAGCTGTCACTATGACGGTCCAGCTGTCACTATGACGGTCCAGCTGTCACTATGGCGGTTCAGCTGTTACTATGACGATTCAGCTGTCACTATGGCGGTTCAGCTGTTACTATGACGGTCCAGCTGTCACTATGACGATTCAGCTGTCACTATGGCGGTTCAGCTGTTACTATGACAGTCCAGCTGTCACTATGGCGGTTCAGTTGTCACTATGGCGGTTCAGCTGTTACTATGACGGTCCAGCTGTCACTATGGCGGTTCAGCTGTCACTATGACGGTCCAGCTGTCACTATGTCGGTCCATCTGTCACTATGGCAGTCCAGCTGTCACTATGACGGTCCAGCTGTCACTATGGCGGTTCAGCTGCTACTATGGCGGTTCAGATGCTGTCACTATGGCGGTTCAAATGCTGTCACTACGACGGTTCAGCTGTCGCTATGACGGTCCAGTTGTCACTATGACGGTCCAGCTGTCACTATGACGGTCCAGCTGTCACTATGACGGTCCAGCTGTCACTATGACGATTCAGCTGTCGCTATGACGGTTCAGATATCACTATGACGGTCCAGCTGTCACTATGACGGTCCAGCTGTCACTATGGCGGTTCAGATGTCACTATGACGGTCCAGCTGTCACTATGACGGTTCAGGTGTCACTATGGCGGTCCAGCTGCCAACGCTCGTGGATGTCTTTTCTTTCAGCACTACTCTCGAGAAAACCAGGCACTAGAAATAACAGAACAAGAAGAAAACCAGGCACTAGAAATAACAGAACAAGAAGTAAACCAGGCACTAGAAATAACAGAACAAGAAGTAAACCAGGCACTAGAAATAACAGAACAAGAAGTAAACCAGGCACTAGAAATAACAGAACAAGAAGTAAACCAGG
Source organism: Achatina immaculata (assembly GCA_009760885.1). Classification (NCBI taxonomy): domain Eukaryota; kingdom Metazoa; phylum Mollusca; class Gastropoda; order Stylommatophora; family Achatinidae; genus Lissachatina; species Lissachatina immaculata. Next base: position 35,554,865 of record CM019707.1, on the reverse strand, counting down.
CACTAGAAATAACAGAACAAGAAGTAAACCAGGCACTAGAAATAACAGAACAAGAAGTAAACCAGGCACTAGAAATAACAGAACAAGAAGTAAACCAGGCACTAGAAATAACAGAACAAGAAGTAAACCAGGCACTAGAAATAACAGAACAAGAAGTAAACCAGGCACTAGAAATAACAGAACAAGAAGTAAACCAGGCACTAGAAATAACAGAACAAGAAGTAAATGCTGAACATCTCACAAAATCTTGCTTTGTTAACACATTCTTCTCTCCAGTTTATTGTTCGAGTCCCTTCCCTTTCTATCTTCAGCTTTACTAGATACATTAAAAAAAAAACAACGAAATTTGCTCTAAAAATCTAAATCGAGAAACAGACAGTTGTAGTACAGACATTTTATGGCATCCCACTCTTGAAGTATGCATGTGGAGGCCATTTTGAACATATGACGTCAGCAGACGAGATTTTTAAAAGAATGATTGTATCTCTTGGAAGCATGCGCGAGAGAGGAACAGCGCGCAGGTATTCATTTATCGGGTGTCTGACATTCTGAAAGATTGGTTTTTTTTTACGACATGTAGTCACCAGAGACGAGTGCTGTATTACAGGTTACTTTTTTTGACTGGCTGGAAATTGCACGCCATCCGCGCAGCACGTGTTTACCTTCTTCTCACGAACTTCAAGCACCCATCTAGAGACAGCAAAGCGCGGCTCACAACACAACAGCCATGGCCGGACTTACCTGAGCCTGCCGTCTTCCGCCGCGGCGCCCCCTGCAATGAGTTTGGTGATAAAGATACTTGGCTCGTCTCCGATGTGTGGGTTGTCGCTGCCGCCTGCGATGCTGAAGCCAAGGCCGCCGTTGCCCTGTGAAGAGATGCACGAAATGAAAACTAGAAAAAAAAAACAACGAAATTTGCTCTAAAAATCTAAATCGAGAAACAGACAGTTGTAGTACAGACATTTTATGGCATCCCACTCTTGAAGTATGCATGTGGAGGCCATTTTGAACATATGACGTCAGCAGACGAGATTTTTAAAAGAATGATTGTATCTCTTGGAAGCATGCGCGAGAGAGGAACAGCGCGCAGGTATTCATTTATCGGGTGTCTGACATTCTGAAAGATTGGTTTTTTTTTACGACATGTAGTCACCAGAGACGAGTGCTGTATTACAGGTTACTTTTTTTGACTGGCTGGAAATTGCACGCCATCCGCGCAGCATGTGTTTACCTTCTTCTCACGAACTTCAAGCACCCATCTAGAGACAGCAAAGCGCGGCTCACAACACAACAGCCATGCCCGGACTTACCTGAGCCTGCCGTCTTCCGCCGCGGCGCCCCCTGGAATGAGTTTGGTGATAAAGATACTTGGCTCGTCTCCGATGTGTGGGTTGTCGCTGCCGCCTGCGATGCTGAAGCCAAGGCCGCCGTTGCCCTGTGAAGAGATGCACGAAATGAAAACGAAAAAAAAAAAAAAAACATTGGCGAAATGTGCTGATGATGTGTAGCAGACGAGGTGGCTGATATGAGCAATTACGTGCAAGTAAGCCAGTAGTTTCCGTGACTGTGACAGTCCAGCTGTCACTATGGCGGTTCAGCTGTCACTATGGCGGTTCAGCTGTCACTATGACGGTCCAGCTGTCACTATGGCGGTTCAGCTGTCACTATGACGGTCCAGCTGTCACTATGGCGGTCCAGCTGTCACTATGGCGGTCCAGCTGTCACTATGACGGTCCAGCTGTCACTATGGCGGTTCAGCTGCTACTATGGCGGTTCAGATGCTGTCACTATGGCGGTTCAAATGCTGTCACTACGACGGTTCAGCTGTCACTATGACGGTCCAGATGTCACTATGACGGTCCAGCTGTCACTATGACGGTCCAGCTGTCACTATGACGGTCCAGCTGTCACTATGACGGTTCAGCTGTCACTATGACGGTTCAGATGTCACTATGACGGTCCAGCTGTCACTATGACGGTCCAGCTGTCACTATGGCGGTTCAGATGTCACTATGACGGTCCAGCTGTCACTATGACGGTTCAGGTGTCACTATGGCGGTCCAGCTGCCAACGCTCGTGGATGTCTTTTCTTTCAGCATTACTCTCGAGAAAACCAGGCACTAGAAATAACAGAACAAGAAGAAAACCAGGCACTAGAAATAACAGAACAAGAAGTAAACCAGGCACTAGAAATAACAGAACAAGAAGTAAACCAGGCACTAGAAATAACAGAACAAGAAGTAAACCAGGCACTAGAAATAACAGAACAAGAAGTAAACCAGGCACTAGAAATAACAGAACAAGAAGTAAACCAGGCACTAGAAATAACAGAACAAGAAGTAAACCAGGCACTAGAAATAACAGAACAAGAAGTAAACCAGGCACTAGAAATAACAGAACAAGAAGTAAACCAGGCACTAGAAATAACAGAACAAGAAGTAAACCAGGCACTAGAAATAACAGAACAAGAAGTAAACCAGGCACTAGAAATAACAGAACAAGAAGTAAATGCTGAACATCTCACAAAATCTTGCTTTGTTAAACACATTCTTCTCTCCAGTTTATTGTTCGAGTCCCTTCCCTTTCTATCTTCAGCTTTACTAGATACATTAAAAAAAAACAACGAAATTTGCTCTAAAAATCTAAGTCGAGAAACAGACAGTTGTAGTACAGACATTTTATGGCATCCCACTCTTGAAGTATGCATGTGGAGGCCATTTTGAACATATGACGTCAGCAGACGAGATTTTTAAAAGAATGATTGTATCTCTTGGAAGCATGCGCGAGAGAGGAACAGCGCGCAGGTATTCATTTATCGGGTGTCTGACATTCTGAAAGATTGGTTTTTTTACATGTAGTCACCAGAGACGAGTGCTGTATTACAGGTTACTTTTTTTGACTGGCTGGAAATTGCACGCCATCCGCGCAGGACGTGTTTACCTTCTTCTCACGAACTTCAAGCACCCATCTAGAGACAGCAAAGCGCGGCTCACAACACAACAGCCATGGCCGGACTTACCTGAGCCTGCCGTCTTCCGCCGCGGCGCCCCCTGCAATGAGTTTGGTGATAAAGATACTTGGCTCGTCTCCGATGTGTGGGTTGTCGCTGCCGCCTGCGATGCTGAAGCCAAGGCCGCCGTTGCCCTGTGAAGAGATGCACGAAATGAAAACTAGAAAAAAAAAACAAAAACATTGGCGAAATGTGCTGATGATGTGTAGCAGACGAGGTGGCTGATATGAGCAATTACGTACAAGCAGGCCAGTAGTTTCCGTGACTGTCGGCAGGCTAACAAAGCTGACCACTGGGCTGGAAGAATCACGCCGATGTCAGCACAAGAAAACCGGAACTAGTCAAGGCTATCTCATCACGCTGTTCCTGGAACTTCCGCCTGGTTAACTGGGTAGTGGATCTATATGGACTTCTTTGTGATTGAGTATGGCGGTAAATGTATTTCTTGGGTTCACCGCGGGCAGTGGACCGAGCAAACAGTTACCCGGTCCCTTCACGGCGGGCAGTGGACCAAGCAAACAATTACCCGGTCCCTTCATCGCGGGCAGTGGACCAAGCAAACAATTAACCGGTCCCTTCACGGCGGGCAGTGGACCGAGCAAACGGCTACCCGGCTCCAATCTTACATGCTGCAAGTGTCCGGAGATGGCCACGAGGTGAACCAAGGAAATCAGCTCTCTCTCTCTCTCTCTCTCTCTCTCTCTGTGTGTGCCTCTCTCTCCACATCCTTAGATCTACATGCTCATCTGTTATGACAATAAAATGTTACAACATGTGTACTAGCCTGGTTACTACACTCTAGTATGTTAGGGCGGTTACTACACTCTAGTATGTTAGGGCGGTTACTACACTCAAGTATGTTAGGGTGGTTACTACACTCTTGTATGCTGGTGTAGTTACTAAACTTTTTATGCTGGTGCTATTACTTGACGTTTGTATGCTGGTGTGGTGATTATTAGACTTTTGTATGCTGGTGTGGTGATTATTAGACTTTTGTATGCTGGTGTGGTGATTATTAGACTTTTGTATGCTGGTGTGGTGGTTATTAGACTTTTGTATGCTGGTGTGGTGGTTATTAGACTTTTGTATGCTGGTGTTGTTACTACATTTTTGTATGCTGGTGTGGTTATTTCATTCTAGTCGACTAATGTGGTTATTACATTATAGTATGCTGATGTATTTCTTATATTCTAATATTCTGATGCATTTACTACATTCCAGTAGTATTTATTTACTTTTTGTACGCTACTATGGTTATTACGTACATTCTAGTATGCTGGTGTATTTATTACATTTTAGTATGCTACTGTATGTATTACATTTTAGTATGCTACTATATGTATTACATTTTAGTAAGCCGATGCATTTATTACATTCTCGTGTATTTATTACATTCTAGTATGCTGCTGGATGTATTACATTTTAGTATGCCGGTGTATTAATTACATTCTTCTATGCTGCTTTATGTGTTACATTTTGTATGATGTTGTATTTATTACCTTCTTGTATGCTGATGTATTTACTATATTCTTGTATGCTATTGCATTTATTACATTCTACTGTATTTATTACATTCTAGTACGCACAACGCCTGAAAATGTGTGAATGGTGTCCTGGAGACACAGAAAAGTAAAGTATTACTTCACAAACAACATCAGTCGCTGACCCAAACTCCACGAGCATGCTACCTCTAAAACAAGACTACGAGTATGCTACCTCTAAAATATGACTCTACGAGCATGCTACCTCTAAAACAAGACTCTACGAGCATGCTAACAACAAGACTCTACGAGCAATGCTATCTTTAAAACAATACTCCACGAGCAACGCTATCTCTAAAGCAAGACTCTACGAGCACGCTATCTCTAAAACAAGACTATACAAGCATGTTCTCTAAAACAAAGTTTTTCTCGTCAGAAAGCTAGGCCGCGGACATCTCGTGCTTAAACTGTTATAGACTGCACAGCATAATTAACGAGGACTTGGTGGAACTCTTGCCGGGCTGAAAGAAAGCTGCATGTTACCGGCATTCCCTGCCCTCTTACGGACAGACGAGTTTTGCAGCGATAGCTAGTGGATCTGAGTTTCTTTACATAAGGGAATGAAACGACTGCTGACTGGTTTCGTCACGGTCCAATAATTCTGGCTACAAAAAAGAGGTACCTACCACTAGTGGTTAGGGAAACTGCATTTGAAAACAGAAAACATATGCGTGCAGAGCGATGTACATCGTTGCTCGCTCTATATACTGCTGTCGGTGAAACAAACATAAGATACATTATAACCTATAGCGGGGGGGATTGGGAAAGAAAGAAACCTATCTTTAGCAACATGAAAAAGAAAACGTTTAACACAGCCTTTAGCTGACTGACAACAATTTATCTGATAAAACTAAGTCTGGTTGTTAGACAGAAAAGAGTACATTCTAAAGAATTCTACATAAAGTAGATAAGATCTTAACACTGGTCATTTCTGTGATGTACTGAGATCATATAAACAAAGGTCTACTGTTATTAGGTCATCTCTGTGATGTACTGAGATCATATAAACAAAGGTCTACTGTTATTAGGTCATCTCTGTGATGTCAGCCAGTCATGTGCATGTCCCTTGCCTCCCTAACAGCTGTCCTGTAGGCCTCTCGGTTGTAAGCAAGACGCCATGCTGTTGATGCGTCCATTCTCAGATCATCAACCATGTCTTGCAGCCATCTTCGCCTTGGTGGTCTTCTCTTTCCTTTTCCCATTATGTACCCTTCCAAGACTGTCTTCTCTAGATTATCATGACGTTTAATTTGTCCAAAATATTTAAGTTTTCTCTGTTTAATCTTCCTTACTAGCCAGCCTTATTAAGTTCTTGTATTATGGATGGCTGCAAGACATCGTTGATGATCTGGAAATGGATGCAGCAGCAGCAGGCCATCTTGCTCACAACCGAGAGGCCTACAGGAGTGCTGTTTGGGAGGCAAAGTTCCGCAAGGGACATGCAAAGGAATGAATGAATGAATGAATTATGGATATATTTGTTATTTGTGTGTCTATGATATTTGAAGGACTCTTCTGTAGCATTTACATTCAAAGGCATTTACATTCGGATGTGATGTACTGAGATGATATAAACAGAGGTCTACTGTTAGGTCACCTCTGTGATGTACTGAGATGATATAAACAGAGGTCTACTGTTAGGTCACCTCTGTGATGTACTGAGATAATATAAACAGAGGTCTACTGTTAGGTCATCTCTATGATGTACTGAGATGATATAAACAGAGGTCTACTGTATTTATTACATTCTAGTACGCACAACGCCTGAAAATGTGTGAATGGTGTCCTGGAGACACAGAAAAGTAAAGTATTACTTCACAAACAACATCAGTCGCTGACCCAGACTCCACGAGCATGCTACCTCTAAAACAAGACTACGAGTATGCTACCTCTAAAATATGACTCTACGAGCATGCTACCTCTAAAACAAGACTCTACGAGCATGCTAACAACAAGACACTACGAGCAATGCTATCTTTAAAACAATACTCCACGAGCAACGCTATCTCTAAAGCAAGACTCTACGAGCACGCTATCTCTAAAACAAGACTCTACGAGCACGCTATCTCTAAAACAAGACTATACAAGCATATTCTCTAAAACAAAGTTTTTCTCGTCAGAAAGCTAGGCCGCGGACACCTCGTGCTTAAACTGTTCTAGACTGCACAGCATAATTAACGAGGACTTGGTGGAACTCTTGCCGGGCTGAAAGAAAGCTGCATGTTACCGGCATTCCCTGCCCTCTTACGGACAGACGAGTTTTGCAGCGATAGCTAGTGGATCTGAGTTTCTTTACATAAGGGAATGAAACGACTGCTGACTGGTTTCGTCACGGTCCAATAATTCTGGCTACAAAAAAGAGGTACCTACCACTAGTGGTTAGGGAAACTGCATTTGAAAACAGAAAACATATGCGTGCAGAGCGATGTACATCGTTGTTCGCTCTATATACTGCTGTCGGTGAAACAAACATAAGATACATTATAACCTATAGCGGGGGGATTGGGAAAGAAAGAAACCTATCTTTAGCAACATGAAAAAGAAAACGTTTAACACAGCCTTTAGCTGACTGACAACAATTTATCTGATAAAACTAAGTCTGGTTGTTAGACAGAAAAGAGTACATTCTAAAGAATTCTACATAAAGTAGATAAGATCTTAACACTGGTCATTTCTGTGATGTACTGAGATCATATAAACAAAGGTCTACTGTTATTAGGTCATCTCTGTGATGTCAGCCAGTCATGTGCATGCCCCTTGCCTCCGTAACAGCTCTCCTGTAGGCCTCTCGGTTGTAAGCAAGACGCCATGCTGTTGATGCGTCCATTCTCAGATCATCAACCATGTCTTGCAGCCATCTTCGCCTTGGTGGTCTTCTCTTTCCTTTTCCCATTATGTACCCTTCCAAGACTGTCTTCTCTAGATTATCATGACGTTTAATCTGTCCAAAATATTTAAGTTTTCTCTGTTTAATCTTCCTTACTAGCCAGCCTTATTAAGTTCTTGTATTATGGATATATTTGTTATTTGTGTGTCTATGATATTTGAAGGACTCTTCTGTAGCATTTACATTCAAAGGCATTTACATTCGGATGTGATGTACTGAGATGATATAAACAGAGGTCTACTGTTAGGTCACCTCTGTGATGTACTGAGATGATATAAACAGAGGTCTACTGTTAGGTCACCTCTGTGATGTACTGAGATGATATAAACAGAGGTCTACTGTTAGGTCATCTCTATGATGTACTGAGATGATATAAACAGAGGTCTACTGTTAGGTCACCTCTGTGATGTACTGAGATGATATAAACAGAGGTCTACTGTTAGGTCACCTCTGTGATGTACTGAGATGATATAAACAGAGGTCTACTGTTAGGTCATCTCTATGATGTACTGAGATGATATAAACAGAGGTCTACTGTTAGGTCATCTCTATGATGTACTGAGATGATATAAACAGAGGTCTACTGTTAGGTCATCTCTATGATGTACTGAGATGATATAAACAGAGGTCTACTGTTAGGTCATCTCTATGATGTACTGAGATGATATAAACAGAGGTCTACTGTTAGGTCATCTTTGTGATGTACTGAGATCATAAAAACGCATGTTTCCTGAAGATAGTTGGTTCTGATAATCTGGCCGTGGACAATTCTCCTCATAGCAGCCCATATTCCAGTGTATGTTTGCTACTTGCACGCCGCTATGTGAAGAAAACCGTCAAGTCAGTTACAATATTAAAAAATAAACGCACAGCCACCACTGGGCAACTGCGGCTTGCCCAACAACGTATCCACAACAAAGGGACAATACTCATCTGTGTTTTCCTAAACGGTACATGCCCTTCCCTCAGGCCTTTATTTGTACACTTACATCTAACGCATCCCTTCCAACGTCTTCATGTATTTCACTAAAACCAGGTCATCGCATAAGAGAAGCCCCAGGTCATTTATATTTCATGACTTGAAACTTGAGAGAGGGATTGTTATCGTTATCGCGTTTCGAGTGATGCCCATTTTGTTTTAAACTTCATGAAAAAAAAAAGCATTTCTGAATGTCTGGTTTCTATTCTGGTATAATATTTTTTTAATGCATTCTTCGGCACAGACTCGTCTGATGTCTTCTCTGTTTACGTCTGTCTAAATCGAAAAGTTACGTGCTTTTTCTATCATACAGCTTGCATCAAATACCGTCTTTTGTCAGCTTTGCATCAAATACCGTCTTTTATAAGTGTGCACTAAATATCGTCTTTTATCACGTGCATCACATACCGTCTTTTATTGCTGGCTCTTCTCATACTCATCGAAACGAAGTTTAGCTTTAAATCTATCTGATCACACAAGATATACATGGAATGTTGCACTCTAATGCCAATCATGTCAATCAAATCGACCAGCCAGTGACAAGCAGTTCGGCAGCTGTTTATCAAATCTTCAACAATCGCGCGCCGTGAAGAGACAAATGATGTAACAGGTGTATGACAAATTACCCGGCTTTTTTTCCGGCGAATTCTGCCAGTTTAAAAGAACGGCCCTAGTTAGTAAACTTTTGTGTCGTAAGTTTACACTGAAAAATCTTTGACTAACTAATTCAAGATACTTCACTTTGCCCGCCAAAAATTTGCTTTACTCTTAAAAAGTCCTTTTAAAAACACACACACACCAAAAACCCTAGTGGTTCGTTTCCACCTCCAGCTTTACTATAGATAAAAGGGATGGCGACTGCAGTAAAACTGGTTAATATAAATAAGGTAGATAGAGGTGTATGGTGCAGTTTTATAAAGTGAGGGGGGAAGTGAGCAAGGTTTTTTCCTCACCTTGCTCACTTCCTCCCTCACTTTGTAAAACTGCACCATACACCTCTATCTACCAGCTTTACTATATACTTGCCACTACAAGTTGTGTGCTTGCCCAGGACGGCTGGCCATGTGTAAGCTTGTTATCCCAATCTTGAACTTCTTAACCCAGTTGTAGACTTGAGCCTTGCACATGCACTCATCGCCGTACACCGCCGATATTTCACGATGTTACGTCAGCAAACGCGCTAATCGACAATTTCCGGTAAATTACCGCTAAAAAAAAAACAAAACAAAAGTCCAGGAGGTCGTCGGTTACTGTAACCGGTTTATATTATAAAAAATCTGGTAAAAAGCAAGCAGCGAAATCGGCCAGTATTTTGATGATATTCAGCCTGCACGGAGGAGAATCAGCCACTTTGACTTTGGTAGAGCACGTGAGCATTTTGTAAATAGTAAATCTGGAGGCAAGTAAGGTAAGAGAAGTCTCATGGAAACACTTCATTCCCGCTGGTGTGTGCAAAGTATGTTTGATTTTACATTAGCAAAAAGGTACAAGACACCGAATGTTGTACTGACAAAACCAGCATTTTGGGAAAGTACTTCATGCTAGGTGAAAAACCGGTTTCAAAAAATCCTAGCGCCATCGCTTACTGTTGTGTCCGAGGGTTTCAGAACTTTAGCGGTCAAGAAACAGATGACAAAGGACACTTCTTCCTTGGAGTATGTCTGCACGTAGTCGCCATCTTGACATGCTCTATTCTCGGCTTGTTGCTTACTGACGTCACTGACCCTCGTACTGACAGCTGGTACTACCTAAGGGATTTCTATCTGTTCTTTCGGAAATTTTATAAGCATTCTCTAACTTTCATTTGTTTCAGCCTTGTCAAACCTGTGGTATAATACAACCTGTGTAAATACAGTCTGGTAATAATAAATTCCAGAATGAATTTTCGACAGTAAATGCGGCTCATACAATCGCTGAATAAACGTGTCTGTCTATTTTTAAAGTCGTTCAAACGTTGATGGCACTAGACTTAAGAGGAAGTCGCTAAGTAACTCGCAAACTGAAATATTTTATCAGTGGCAGTTATCAGGTAGTATTCAAATATATCCTTAGATAGTACCATCATCCATTTTTATAATAGTTGTATGCAGTAGGCGACGGGAGTTACGTGCGCATGCGCAAAGCAATAACGAAATGGCTACCCAACTGTGAGTGTGTACCAAAGAAGAACAGAGAAGTGTAGTGTGATTTTTGTGGGCTAAAGGGCATTCAGTTGAGGACATTAATAAGGAAATGATTACAGTTTATGCTGAAAAGTAATCACGTAAATAGGTCCATAACTGGGTAAAAGAATTTTCTCAGGGACGCACCGAAATTGTTGACAAAGTCCGACTTGGCCGTCCTGTTCTGTGGGGAAGGTTATGCTGACAGTGTTCTGTGATTATCAAGGAGTGTTGTTAACCAAGTTCCAGGAGTATGGTGACAGTGTGAATTCTGTATCGTACTGTGGAGTTCTGTCGATGCTATGGGATGCAATTCGAAGAAAACGTCCTGGTCTGCTGCCTTCATGACAATATCAGACCACATACGGGTCGGTTAACCCAAGAGAAAACTAACCAGTTGGGTTGGGAAGTTCTTGAACATCCACCCTATAGTCCTGACTTAGCTCCACGTGATTTTCACCTGTTTTGTCCATTGAAAAACCACCTTGGCGGGAGAAGATTCTCGAGTGACGGAGAGGTGGAAACAGAAGTAAAAAAAATGGTTCAGAAATCGGACTCCTGATTTGTACGCCATGAGTATTGCATCACTGATTACACGATGGGACAAATGTATCAATGTTGGTGGCGATTAGGTTGAGAAATAGGGGAATAATGTAGGTTCAAAAATTTAAAGTTTTCAAATTACTGTCGCAGTTAGTTTTTTTGGTAACAGGCATCTGCGAGTTACTTAGTAACTTCCCCTAGTACAGGCCCACTCCTTACAAGAATCAGTAGTACTCTCTGAAACTGCGACATGAGGGTTATACACACAGTTATACACAGTTATATACAGAGTTATACACAGTTATACACAGAGTTATACACAGTTATATACAGAGTTATACACAGTTATATACAGAGTTATACACAGTTATATACAGAGTTATACACAGTTATAAACAGAGTTCTACACAGAGATATACACCGTTACACAAAGTTATACACAGAGTTGTTATCACGATTGTGGATGAGCAAGAGATTACCCGCGTTATATTTCCGGAGCCGGTATGGCTACTACAGACAGCTTCTTGACGGCCATTACAGGAAGTTAGTTTAAGAAACATAAAGGAAGTGTGTGTGGGGGGGGGGGGTATAGATCTAAAAATACGACCACATTTCCAGCTTATGCAACTTAAACTTCCGTCGTTGGTAATAGAAAGACAGCTGTAGTTCAGTTCTGTGGTAATATCTGTAACAAGTGAACTTCAGAAATAATATCAAATCTCGCCTCCATATTAAACACCAGGTAAAAATGAGTCTTCTCCAAAATATGATCAATTTACCTGCAGATTACATCCATGTTTCACCTGCAATATTGTTTCTAAAGTCTAGGACTATTGGAAGTGGAAGGGAACTCATACTACTGGTGCATCACTTGCTGATGGGAGGGACAGACAGCAGACAGACGTGATGATGGTTCGACCATCAGACAGACAACAACAAAGGTTATAGCTTAGCAGACATGTACACACGGCAATTGACAAAGAAACAGATGTCTATTCGCGTCAGATGCTGTTCATCTGGCAATCAGCTGACATGCTAGCGTCAGTGATGGCAACCCACAGCTGACATGCTAGAGTCAGTGATGGCAACCCACAGCTGACATGCTAGAGTCAGTGATAGCGACCCACAGCTGACAAGCTAGCGTCAGTGATGGCGACCCACAGCTGACAAGCTAGCGTCAGTGATGGCGACCCACAGCTGACATGCTAGAGTCAGTGATGGCAACCCACAGCTGACATGCTAGAGTCAGTGATGGCAACCCACAGCTGACATGCTAGAGTCAGTGATGGCGATCCATAACTGATTAAGGCATTGTCCCACTTCTCTTGCTGCTATTCCTAGTAACGGGTCTAGCCTGGCCAACGAGGTAGGGACCGCTATAGTCCCCTTGGTGGTGGAGTCTGCTAAGAAGTACTGCACAACCCCTGCTTTTTAGCTCTATTCAGAAAAATAGCCACCATAACCCGCTCCCAGGCCAGAAGATGCTTTTGTCTCACTACCATCACAGCATCGGCTGCAAATAACCTCTACAGCTCCAAGGAGGAGGAGAATCTAGGCCAAAACAAACTGGCGTCAATTAAATCAGAACACATGCAAGACACCAGATAACTCTTCTAGCTGAGACTAGGTGACAAAACATACTATTCTTAGAAACCTCTGACAAAGTTCTACATAAGTAAGCAGGTTCCAGGTGTATCTTAATGCAGAGGTATGACATATTTCTACCAAAGTTCAGCGCTAAAAATAGTACATAGTTTCCACGCAATACATGATATAAAAAAAGTTTGACAAATACCTATACAAAGATTTATACTTGTGCTTCACCGTTTACATGAAAGCTTCTCATAGAGTAAGGCATCAAGTTATGATATAACTGTCTGGAAAACTTAATACAGATTGTAAAAATATGAGAACACTAGCTACAACGCTAAAAAAAAAAGTCAACATTTCTTGGAGGTGTCATGAGAAGACAGAAGTTAAGAGAACATGGTAATAACTAGAAGCTGACCAAGTGTCATGAGAAGACAGAAGTTAAGAGAACATGGTAATAACTAGAAGCTGACCAAGTGGCATGGGAAAAGAAAAGCTCTAGAAGTGATCTGAAAGAGCAAAGACTGCACAAGACAGAAGCATGATCGCATACGCTACCTGCGACTGCAGACTAGAACAACAGAAGCCTGCTGCATGTAAGTACATAAATACAGTGTGAACGTTTGTACAGCAGTAACATATGAAGCTGGCACACACTCAAACATAAACAGTAAGAGAAGCTCTACAAATGCTTATTTACGCTCTGCAGTCTCTACCTTATTTACATGAGGAAACTCTCTACTGTAGACAGCAGAACAACAACACAACTCCTTCAGATCATCAAAGGAAGTACCCATCTCAGACAAGTATTTCGGCCCTATTAAACTCCTGACACTCTAAAGAGGGGGGTGGACTCCTCTGGGTCATGACTCCCAGAGGTCTTGTGAGTTGTTGCTTTTTTTTTTCTTCTCTCTGGCGCTGCACTTTGAAGTGCATCTTAGCGATTTAGCTAGGGAGGACTTGTATTGGTTGTGACAAACGAAATTATTTAAGTTCTCAATGCTTGTTTCCCATACTCCACAGCCAGCGTGAGGCCTTTTCTGCTGTTTCTGAAAGGCTTTTCACTGCCCTTGCTCTTGCTTGTCCCTTTATGCCTGTTTGCTTACACAGATCATATGCTGACGTTGCTACGATCCTCTCGCTTCCACTTCTACAGCTATCACTTTTGCCCTGGCTCCTGCCCCCTACCTCAGTTGCTTGACCAGGTCATTGTACTTCCCACATTTGAATAGATGCCGTAGACGTGAATAAACGCATTGTAGTTTGTACCTTACTTACAGATTTACATACTCCGGCTGGAACCGCTGATTAAATAAAGTTTGGACTGATTTACGTATTATCATTTCTAGCACTCTTGGAATGCAATGTGTACAGATTTACACAAATTAATGTAAGAATAGCTCTATAAATGTAGCTTGAGCAGACTTACACACACTAACGTTAGAATACCTCTATAAAAGTAGCTTGAGCAGACTTACACACACTAATGTTAGAATACCTCTATAAAAGTAGCTTGAGCAGACTTACACACACTAATGTTAGAATACCTCTATAAAAGTAGCTTGAGCAGACTTACACACACTAATGTTAGAATACCTCTATAAAAGTAGCTTGAGCAGACTTACACACACTAATGTTAGAATACCTCTATAAAAGTAGCTTGAGCAGACTTACACACACTAACGTTAGAATACCTCTATAAAAGTAGCTTGAGCAGACTTACACACACTAATGTTAGAATACCTCTATAAAAGTAGCTTGAGCAGACTTACACACACTAACGTTAGAATACCTCTATAAAAGTAGCTTGAGCAGACTTACACACATTAATGTTAGAATACCTCTATAAAAGTAGCTTGAGCAGACTTACACACACTAATGTTAGAATACCTCTATAAAAGTAGCTTGAGCAGACTTACACACACTAATGTTAGAATACCTCTATAAAAGTAGCTTGAGCAGACTTACACACACTAATGTTAGAATACCTCTATAAAAGTAGCTTGAGCAGACTTACACACACTAATGTTAGAATACCTCTATAAAAGTAGCTTGAGCAGACTTACACACACTAACGTTAGAATACCTCTATTAAAGTAGCTTGGACAGACTTTCACACGCTAACGTAAGAATACCTCTATAAAAGTAGTTTGGACAGACTTTCACAGGCTAAGGTAAGAATACCTCTATAGCTTGGACAGACTTACACACGCTAATGTAAGAATACCTCTATAGCTTGGACAGACTTACACACTCTAACGTAAGAATACCTCTATAAAAGTAGCTTGGACAGAGTTACACACGCTAACGTAAGAATACCTCTATAAAAGCTTATTTACGCTCTGCAGTCTCTACCTTATTTACATGAGGAAACTCTCTACTGTAGACAGCAGAACAACAACACAACTCCTTCAGATCATCAAAGGAAGTACCCATCTCAGACAAGTATTTCGGCCCTATTAAACTCCTGACACTCTAAAGAGGGGGGTGGACTCCTCTGGGTCATGACTCCCAGAGGTCTTGTGAGTTGTTGCTTTTTTTTTCTTCTCTCTGGCGCTGCACTTTGAAGTGCATCTTAGCGATTTAGCTAGGGAGGACTTGTATTGGTTGTGACAAACGAAATTATTTAAGTTCTCAATGCTTGTTTCCCATACTCCACAGCCAGCGTGAGGTCTTTTCTGCTGTTTCTGAAAGGCTTTTCACTGCCCTTGCTCTTGCTTGTCCCTTTATGCCTGTTTGCTTACACAGATCATATGCTGACGTTGCTACGAATCCTCTCGCTTCCACTTCTACAGCTATCACTTTTGCCCTGACTCCTGCCCCCTACCTTAGTTGCGTGACCAGGTCATTGTACTTCCCACATTTGAATAGATGCCGTAGACGTGAATAAACGCACTGTAGTTTGTACCTTACTTACAGGTTTACATACTCCGGCTGGAACCGCTGATTAAATAAAGTTTGGACTGATTTACGCATTATCATTTCTAGCACTCTTGGAATGCAATGTGGACAGATTTACACAAATTAATGTAAGAATACTTCTATAAAAGTAGCTTGGACAGACTTACACACGCTAACGTAAGAATACCTCTATAAAAGCAGCTTGGGCAGACTTACACACGCTAACGTAAGAATACCTCTATAAAAGCAGCTTGAGCAGACTTACACACCGACATAAAGGATGGCATGAAAGCATCTACTACAAAGAACTTACTTCAAGCTTTCTTCCCGCAGCAACTCTCACCAGCTTGAGCAAAGATTTGTGTGTCTGGAAACACTGCCCGTGTCAGCCAAGACCTGCAGCTACCTTCACGGGCACACGGTGAGAAGACAAGACTTAGCAGGGCTCGGCTACAGCCTGGAGGAAAGAATCGTTTCTTTCAGCCCCCCTCTCCCCCCATTTTCCACCTCAAACCCCCCCCTCCCCTCAGCAAAACGATATTTAAGCTTCAGTTCTGTGGAATAGTTTTCTATACTTTTCTCTCCTATTCCTGTCTTGTCCGATATGTTACCTGCTTACACAGCAGCTGTTCCCAAAAAGAGAGGAAAAAAAAAAAAAAGAAGCTAAGAAACAGCTTAAACCTGACAGATGGCAGTAGGCACGACGGCACTTTAAACATCTCTTCTACCTTCTCCAAGCCAACAAGAGAAGCTGCTTGCTGTGCCTGCCTCGTGTTTTTTTTTTGTTTGGTGATGGTTTTTTTTCCCCTTTCTTCTTTCTTTTCTGGAACGAGATACTTCACTTCCGGTCGATCTTTTGATGTTCTCTCTCTCTCTCTCCAGTTTTTTTTTTTTAAACAAAGAAGATGAAAGGTTTTTTTGTCATTTTCCTGCAATGAGTCAGCAGTTTCATCCTTCATTATTATCTTACTTTCTGTTGTTGGATCCTGTGATCAATGTTCACTTTCTACTGTTGGATCCTGTGCTCTATTTTCATTTTCTGTTGTTGGATCCTGTGGTATATTTCCACTTTGTGTTGTTGGACCCGGCAAGCAGGGTGTTTTGCTGAGGGACCCCTTGCTGGTGAATTTAAAAGAGTACAGACATACTCTGTGGGTTTCATGTTCACGATGGACATCTGCAACAATGTTGAGCATCTTCAGCCACTCTCTACTGGTAGAGGGGACAGAACTTAAGCTCACTTGTAGTTTATCACACACGAACACACACACACACACACATACTGTTAAAAAAAAAGAAACGTAACAAATACGATGTCTGCTGATCAGACAAAGACAGATAGCCTGAAACGTTCACCTGGACATCAACTTCACGTGCTGTCCTGAACTGTACTCAGCAGATGATTCATGAGCACAGAAAAGCGATGCTAGTCAAAACAGCATTTTTGACATTAACTCATGACAGGTCCACGACAATTCCGTGAAACGTACCAAACACAAAACTCACTGACCATGTTATTCATTGCCTATAAAAGATTGACGCTCCTCGAACTAATTCATTTGAAAATTCAATGCGCAAATATGGCTCATTTCTTCTACATAACAACGACTCATCATCATTGGACGTTTACAGACTGGACAGTCACAAAGTTTTTAGTTGCCAGACAATTTCATGTGGTTAGAAGCACCACTGGTTGTATTTGGGGATAATTTCAAGAAACTGGGCCAGTAGCAGACCGGCCGCGCCGTGGAAGACCCATAGTTACAACTCCTGCCGAAGACCGCTTCATACGGCTCCGTCACCTCAGGAATCGATTTCCATCTGCGTCCTCAACCGTACAGTCAATGACAGCAGCTCGTCGAATTTCAGATCAAACGGTCAGGAACCGGTTTTACAACGCTGGTCTTTGGCCTAGAAGATCCTACTGAGGTCCTACTCTTACGGACCAGCATCGGCAGAACCGACTGCAGTGGGCGAACCAGTATCGTCAACTGACCGTTGCGAATGACTGGAGAAGGGTTTGGTTTAGTGATTAATCATTCTTTCTGCTTCAGCGACACGATAGACGGAGTAGAGTTTACCGCAGAGTCCATGAGCGCTACGCCCAAAGCTGCGTAGATGAGGCTCCTCCACATGGTGGTGGAGGTGTACTGTGGTGTGGGAGACGATCAAGTTCATGGGAAGAAGTGACCTAGTGTAAAGGACGCATGGATGCCCAGAGAAACGTCGCTGAAATTCTTCGTCCTCACGTCCTTCCACTTCTGGCTGCATCAGGGTCGATTTTTCAGCAGGATAACGCTCGACCTCATGTGGCACAACTCACCACCCAGTTCCTCGCTGACAGCAACGTCCAGACCATTCCGTAGCCATCCATGTCATCAGACATGAACCCAATAGAACACTTATGGGATGAACTCAACAGACAAGTCCAGCAGCGAGACGGGGCGCCAACCAATCTCCGACACTTGCCCCATGCACTGCGGGAAGAGTGGGCAGCCATCCCACAACAACAGATCCAACGGCTAATCGGATCCATGTCAAGGAGATGTCGTTCTCTGATACAGGCCAGAGGAGGCCATACACGTTAATGAAACGGAAGTCTCAGTCGCAAAGAATAAAAGTCCAAACCAAATTTAATGAACATCATTTCACTGTTAAAATCTTAAAGTTTCTTCATGCCAAGATTGAAAGATTAGTTCCGAAAAATAAATGTTGATACAAGTTTGAAATTTGGTGTCCATTACGACTACAGTAGTGTTGCGTTTCTTTAAAAAAAAAAAAAACACACACACACGCACACGCATATAAACACGAGGGGTGATTGATAAGTTCTCGGCATAAGGTACAACGGATTTTTTTTGGGGGGTTATTTCTCAACATAGTTCACTTGCAAGTTTATGCACTTAGTCCAGAGATACTGGAGCATACGGATCCCTTCTTTGTAAAACTCAGCATCTTGTGCCAGTCGAAACTAGTCTACAGCATGAATGACGTCATCATGTGAAGCAAATTTGCAACCACTGAGCTCCTTTTTGAGTTTGGTAAACAGGTAACAGTCCGAAGGGGCCAAATCTGGGGAATAAGGAGGATGTTCAAGAAGCTGGAAGCCGCATTCATGAATGGCAGCCACTGCCACCGCCGACTTGTGAACTGGAGCATTGTCTTGATGAAAGATGATTTCTCTCGTCACTTTCCCTCGACGCTTTTCCTTCAATTTAACCCACAGTTGCTTCACAAGATTAGCGTAATAGGCCCCGGTGACTGTTCTGCCCTTTTGAAGATAGTCTACCAATAGCACACTTTCTGAATCCCAAACGATGGAAGCCATCACTTTGCTTGCAGAAAGAACCACTCTTGCTTTCTTTGGAGGTGGGGATCCATGATGTTTCCACTGCTTTGGCTGTTCACTTGTTTCTGGTTGAAAATATAGTCTCATCCATAGTCACAAATTGCTGAAGAAACGTTTCAGGATCTGCAGAAAAATGGGCAAGATTGTCTCTTGACATGCTGAGATGCTGTCGTTTGTGACCAACTCAAAGAAGTTTAAGGACCCATCGAGCAGAGACCTTTGTCATTTGAAGATCATTGTGAATAATGGCATGAACAGGTTTCTGGGAGATGCCCAACTCAGTAGCAATGTACTGCTCAGTTAGTCGTCGATCCTCCTCATATTTACACACAGTATTCTTTAGATTAATTCCATTCATATTTACACATAGTATTCTGTACATTAATTCCATTCATATTTACAGTATTATATAGATTAATTGCATTAATATTTACACACAGTATTATGTAGTTTACATAAATGTCTTTGAATGTAAATGCTACAGAAGAGTTCTTCAAATATCATGGACACAAAAAAGAACAAATAATACATACTACACGAACTTAATATTGAAGAAGGCTGGCTAGTAAAGGGGATTAAAGAGAGAAAACTTAAATATTTTGGACACATTAACGTCATGATAATCTAGAGAAGATCGTGTTGGAAGGGTACATAATGGGAAAAAGAAAGAGAGGAAGACCAAGGTGAAGATGGCTGCAAGACATCGTTGACGATCTGCAAATGGATGCATCAGCAGCAGGCCATCTTGCTCACAACCGAGAGGCCTACAGGAGTGCTGTTAGGGAGGCAAAGTTCCACAATGGACATGTAAATGAATGAATGAATTATGCAGATGAATTGCATTCATATTTACACACAGTATTCTATAGATTAATTGCATTCATATTTACACACAGTATTCTGTAACTTAATTGCATCCATATTTATACACAGTATTCTGTAGTTTAATTGCATTCATATTTACACACAGTATTCTGTAATTTAATTGCATTCATATTTACACACAGTATTCTGTAATTTAATTGCATTCATATTTACACACAGTATTCTGTAATTTAATTGCATTCATATTTACACACAGTATTCTGTAGTTTAATTGCATTCATATTTACACACAGTATTCTGTAGTTTAATCACACTCATATTTTCTCTGGTGTAAGAAGCACACGTATTCGGACAGTATCTCGCCACACTGATAAACATTAAAGGTAGGAACTTTTTTATGAGAAAGGTGACAACGATCTGAACGAGATGTGTGACAGTAAATAGTCACATTTCCCCATCCTCTCTCTTCCCCTCTAATTAGATGAAGCAAGGACGACGGAACGTTCATAAACGCCGATGCCCATTACAACAAGACAGAAATGATAAACTCGACAACAACAATACTACAGCTCTGTGCTGAAATGTTACAGACAGAAACGTTAGCGAACAAAAAAAAAAACGTTAGGTCTCACTACTGATCAACACCTGGATTGGAACTGTCACTTACAAAAATCTAACAAAACTCACCGCACAAAAAGTTTACCATTTAGTCTTCTTCTTCTTCTTCTTCGTTCGCGCCATTTAGTCAAAATTAAGCACTTCACTGATCAAGACACTACATACCACAATATACAAACACAGTTAGATTACTGCTCACAATCTGGGATGGCTGCTAAGTATGAAATACAAAGAGGCCTTACCCAAGTCAAAAGCGAGCAGTAAAGCTTATTAGCGACAAACATCATACACAGATCAGCACGAATATCTCTAAATTATGTCTCTCAAAAAAAAACATATTCTTATTTAACAGAGCCAAGTTAGTACATCAAATTCTATCTCAGAATGCTCTGTCTTACCTATGGAAACTGTTATAAGTCTAATCCAAAGTGGAGCCAAAGTTTAAATAATATTTTTTTCATAAATCTAGTCTTGAAGAAAAACCTTGCTTACTCTGCTGCTCATCTCTGGAATACCCTCCTTTTATATATCATCTACAAACGTATCCAATATCTATCTGATGTTGACTACACGTATCCATGACATGATACTTACTGTAGGCACTGAGTGTGGATGATTTACACTGAAAAGTAGTTTAGCAGATACTGAAGGATGTGTGAGATGGCGGGAGTAACATCGTTACACGTATGCAGTTACTGTAATGAGCGTGTGCAGTGAAACGTAAATGTTTTGTTATTTTCATTACGTTTGTTACATGAATAACAGCCAAGGCGCAGTGTCTGGAACAAGAGTGAAAGCTGCAGGACAAAGAGCAGAATGTTAGATGGGCCTGTGTGAGCAATTCTTTAACCTTCTGAAGAGACGGACATGACTGCTCACATTGGATGTGCCCAATTCTTTAACTCCCTGAAGAGATGGACATGATTGCTCACATTGGACGTCCCCAATTCTTGAACTCTCTGAAGAGATGGACATGATTGCTCACATTGGACGTCCCCAATTCTTTAACCCTCTGAAGAGATGGACATGACTGCTCACATTGGACGTCCCCAATTCTTTAACTCTCTGAAGAGATGGACATGATTGTTCACATTGGATGTCCCCAATTCTTTAACCCTCTGAAGAGATGGACATGATTGCTCACATTGGACGTCCCCAATTCTTTAACCCTCTGAAGAGATGGACATGACTGCTCACATTGGACGTCCCCAATTCTTTAACTCTCTGAAGAGATGGACATGATTGTTCACATTGGATGTCCCCAATTCTTTAACCCTCTGAAGAGATGGACATGATTGCTCACATTGGACGTCCCCAATTCTTGAACCCTCTGAAGAGATGGACATGACTGCTCACATTGGATGTCCCCAATTCTTTAACCTTCTGAAGAGATGGACATGACTGCTCACATTGGATGTCCCCAATTCTTTAACCTTCTGAAGAGATGGACATGACTGCTCACATTGGATGTCCCCAATTCTTTAACCTTCTGAAGAGACGGACATGACTGCTCACATTGGATGTGCCCAATTCTTTAACTCCCTGAAGAGATGGACATGATTGCTCACATTGGACGTCCCCAATTCTTTAACCCTCTGAAGAGATGGACATGATTGTTCACATTGGATGTCCCCAATTCTTTAACCTTCTGAAGAGATGGACATGACTGCTCACATTGGATGTCCCCAATTCTTTAACCCTCTGAAGAGATGGACATGACTGCTCACATTGGATGTCCCCAATTCTTTAACCCTCTGAAGAGATGGACATGATTGTTCACATTGGATGTCCCCAATTCTTTAACCCTCTGAAGAGATGGACATGATTGCTCACATTGGATGTCCCCAATTCTTTAACCTTCTGAAGAGATGGACATGATTGTTCACATTGGATGTGCCAAATTCTTTAACCCTCTGAAGAGATGGACATGACTGCTCACAGTGGATGAGTGCTTCTAGGGTCCACACTAATAATTAAAGAAAGCTATCGCGATCCATTCCCTAACCGACTCGATTCACATGTTTCACGATTTTGAGCACTGTCTACTGCACAGGCTCGTCATTTGTGGTTACATGAAGATCTCGTTCTACTCCCCTTGGTACCCCCAAACCCCATAGCTATGTACCATATAAGCGGTGCCTTGTCCTACTCCCCTAGGTGCCCCCTACCCCACAGATATGTAACACACACGCGGTGCCTAGTTCTACTCCCTTTGGTGTCCTCCACCCCACAGCTATGTAACACATACGTGGTGCCTCGTCCTACTCCCCTTGGTGACTCTCCATGCCACAGCTATGTAACACACACGTGGTGCCTCGTCCTACTCTCCTTGGTGCCCCTCCATGCCACAGCTATGTAACACACACGTGGTGCCTCGTCCTACTCCCTTGATGCCGCCTCCACAGCTATGTAACACACACGTGGTGCCTCGTCCTACTCCCTTGATGCCCCCCCACAGCACACACACGTGGTGCCTCGTCCTACTCCCTTGATGCCGCCTCCACAGCTATGTAACACACACGTGGTGCCTCATCCTACTCCCTTGATGCCCCCCCACAGCTATGTAACACATACGTGGTGCCTCGTCCTACTTTCTTTCTCGTTATACTCCATGACTTCTAACCTCCACTTACGTCAAACATCCTACACTACAAGTTATTCTGGCTCAAATATTACATCAAACATCCCACAACATCACATGTAATTCCGGCTCAAACAACAACAAATAAAACCATGCACACAATCATTTCATTCATAGTTCAGCGACGACTATGTTTCCCTTTTTCAAATCATCTCCGAATTATCATCTTTGAACAACAAATATATTTTTAAGAAAACAACGATGACTTTTTTTCTCCTTGTATCATAGTTCAACAAAGAGATGAATACAAAAAGTCGAAGAAGAAAATGATCGGCCGGCACGAAACCTCGCTCTGTTCTCGGCCTGTCGGCGAGAATCTCGTTCATCTCGCATACTCCGCTAGCCGGCGGCCTGAATCAAGATGACCTGCTCTTGTCAGAGTAAAGTTTGAGAAGACAGTTTTGTAAGATTAGACCTGGAAAAAATCGTAGACAAAGCACTTTAGTGAGACGTGAGAGAAAGAAACATCACAAGAGAAAATTACCTGGGATTCGAACACGGACTCCAGTAGGACCTGAAACTAACTTCATGTAAAAAGTGTTCTTTCGTTTGTTGTTGTTGTTGTTGTTCAAGTCTGCACCAGACATGGCAGGAGACCGTGTGTATGTTCGTCTTAAAGTTGGTACCTGCTAGAGAGACTGAATCTAAGCTACGGAATTTCTGTGTCACGACCTCGTTTCTTTCCGGGTGTCACGATCCCTCATGTCTATTGAGCAGTTACTAAAGACTATGTCAATAAAACACCTTTTTTTTGGGTGCTAGTTGGCTAAGTCGATAGTAGGCTGTTTTCTCGTGGCTAGGCGGCTGCTCGTCCTACTGGAGTAACTCTCTTGTGAATTTTCTTTCTCTCACTAAAGTGCTTTGTCTATGATTTTTTCCAGGTCTAATCCTACAAAATTTGTTCTCTTACTTTACTGTACAAAAGTCTAGTTATTTCCTATTTATAAAAATATCGTTCCAAATGTGAATATGCAGGGGAAATGTAGAAAGCCTTTCCAAATGTGAATGTGTGGAGGGAATTTAGAAAACCATTCCAAATATGGTTTGGAGGGGGTTGGGGGGGGGGGGGAGATTTAGAAAAGCTTTCCAATGTGAACATGATTTTTTCCAGGTCTAATCCTACAAAACTATGTTCTCTTACTTTACCGTTCCAAAGCCTCGTAGTTTCCTATGTATAAACAAACAAAAAAATGGTGGCTCTTGTCAAAGTCCTCGCTGTAGAAACATCTCGCTCCAAATGACCCAAACCTACATTCTGCACTTAGTGCGCGCAAGAAGCCTGTTTTCATCGCGCCTACCGTAAACTCCGTTTGTTTTGTTTTTTTTTTAAAGAGGCGACAAGTTATTTTTCGGTTACTATATTACTTCATATTCAGCATCATCATGTGCCGTCTCCCACGACCCTCCGACTTGTTCTGTCCTAAGTTTTTATTTCGCACCCGTACATCTCTTTAAGCTGCGCACAAATATACGAGCACATCGCTGTCATCCTCTTACTCTTTTTCCCCTCAAATTCCCTTCAGCTACGGTTCTGGTTGATGTACTATGTCTGTAGAAATATTTTACCCGCCTGGCTCTCATGTCTTCCTCCGGATTTCTCTTTTCACACTCGGTTGATTCATGACTTTGTTTTCTTTGTGCTTTCTTGTTTTCTTTATGCTTTCTTGTTTTATTTCTTGTTTTCTTTATGCTTTGTTGTTTTCTTTATGCTTTCTTGTTTTCTTTATGCTTTCTTGTTTTCTTTATGGCTTTATTGTTTTCTTTATGGCTTTATTGTTTTCTTTACGACTTTTTTTTGTTTTCTTTATGGCGTCCTACTCCCCTGTTGCCCCCCCCACAGCTATGTAACACACACGTGGTGCCTCGTCCTACTCCCCCTGGTGCCCCCCCACAGCTATGTAACACACACGTGGTGCCTCGTCCTACTCCCTTGATGCCCTCCACAGCTATGTAACACATACGTGGTGCCTCGTCCTACTCCCCCTGGTGCCCCTCCATGCCACAGCTATATAACACATACGTGGTGCCTCGTCCTACTCCCTTGATGCCCCCCCACAGCTATATAACATATACGTGGTGCCTCGTCCTACTCCCTTGATGCCCCCCCACAGCTATATAACACATACGTGGTGCCTCGTCCTACTCCCTTGATGCCCTCCACAGCTATGTAACACATACGTGGTGCCTCGTCCTACTCCCTTGATGCCCTCCACAGCTATGTAACACACACGCGGTGCCTCGTCCTACTCCCTTGATGCCCCCCCACAGCTATGTAACACACACGCGGTGCCTCGTCGTACTCCCTTGATGCCCCCCCCCCCCACAGCTATGTAACACATACGTGGTGCCTCGTCCTACTTTCTTTCTCGTTATACTCCATGACTTCTAACCTCCACTTACGTCAAACATCCTACACTACAAGTTATTCTGGCTCAAATATTACATCAAACATCCCACAACATCACATGTAATTCCGGCTCAAACAACAACAACAAATAAAACCATGCACACAATCATTTCATTCATAGTTCAGCCACGACTATGTTTCCCTTTTTCAAATCATCTCCGAATTATCATCTTTGAACAACAAATATATTTTTAAGAAAACAACGATGACTTTTTTTCTCCTTGTATCATAGTTCAACAAAGAGATGAATACAAAAAGTCGAAGAAGAAAATGATCGGCCGGCACGAAACCTCGCTCTGTTCTCGGCCTGTCGGCGAGAATCTCGTTCATCTCGCATACTCCGCTAGCCGGCGGCCTGAATCAAGATGACCTGCTCTTGTCAGAGTAAAATTTGAGAAGACAGTTTTGTAAGATTAGACCTGGAAAAAATCGTAGACAAAGCACTTTAGTGAGACGTGAGAGAAAGAAACATCACAAGAGAAAATTACCTGGGATTCGAACACGGACTCCAGTAGGACCTGAAACTAACTTCATGTAAAAAGTGTTCTTTCGTTTGTTGTTGTTGTTGTTGTTCAAGTCTGCACCAGACATGGCAGGAGACCGTGTGTATGTTCGTCTTAAAGTTGGTACCTGCTAGAGAGACTGAATCTAAGCTACGGAATTTCTGTGTCACGACCTCGTTTCTTTCCGGGTGTCACGATCCCTCATGTCTACTGAGCAGTTACTAAAGACTTTGTCAATAAAACACCTTTTTTTTGGGTGCTAGTTGGCTAAGTCGATAGTAGGCTGCTCTCTCGTGGCTAGACGGCTGCTCGTCCTACTGGAGTAACTCTCTTGTGAATTTTCTTTCTCTCACTAAAGTGCTTTGTCTATGATTTTTTCCAGGTCTAATCCTACAAAATTTGTTCTCTTACTTTACTGTACAAAAGTCTAGTTATTTCCTATTTATAAAAATATCGTTCCAAATGTGAATATGCAGGGGAAATGTAGAAAGCCTTTCCAAATGTGAATGTGTGGAGGGAATTTAGAAAACCATTCCAAATATGGTTTGGTGGGGGTGGGGAGATTTAGAAAAGC
Organism: Achatina immaculata; assembly: GCA_009760885.1. Lineage (NCBI taxonomy): Eukaryota > Metazoa > Mollusca > Gastropoda > Stylommatophora > Achatinidae > Lissachatina > Lissachatina immaculata. The sequence goes on along the minus strand of CM019707.1, from coordinate 35,528,335 downwards.
TTTCCAATGTGAACATTATTTTTTCTAGGTCTAAGCCTACAAAATTATGTTCTCTTACTTTACCGTTCCAAAGCCTGGTAGTTTCCTATGTATAAACAAACAAAAACAAAATGGTGGCTCTTGTCAGTCCTCGCTGTAGAAACATCTCGCTCCAAATGACCCAAACCTACATTCTGCCTGTTTTCATCGCGCCTACCGACAAGTTATTTTTCGGTTACTATATTACTTCATATTCAGCATCATCATGTGCCGTCTCCCACGACCCTCCGACTTGTTCTGTCCTAAGTTTTTATTTCGCACCCGTACATCTCTTTAAGCTGTGCACAAATACACGAGCACATCGCTGTCATCCTCTTGCTCTTTTTCCCCTCAAATTCCCTTCAGTTACGGTTCTGGTTGATGTACTATGTCTGTAGAAATATTTTACCCGCCTGGCTCTCATGTTTTCCTCCGGATTTCTCTTTTCACACTCGGTTGATTCATGACTTTGTTTTCTTTGTGCTTTCTTGTTTTCTTTATGCTTTCTTGTTTTATTTATGCTTTCTTGTTTTATTTATGCTTTCTTGTTTTCTTCATGGCTTTATTGTTTTCTTTATGGCTTTATTGTTTTCTTTACGACTTTTTTTTGTTTTCTTTGTGGCTTTCTTGTTTTCTTTACGGCTTTCTTCTTTTCTTTATGACTTTCTTGTTTTCTTTTTTGTATGTGAAATTCTGTCTACTCTTCTGTACATCCATATCTCAAGGACCTCAGTATTCTTTTCCAGCTCAAACAACAACAACAAATAAAACCATGCACACAATCATTTCATTCATAGTTCAGCCACGACTATGTTTCCCTTTTTCAAATCATCTCCGAATTATCATCTTTGAACAACAAATATATTTTTAAGAAAACAACGATGACTTTTTTTCTCCTTGTATCATAGTTCAACAAAGAGATGAATACAAAAAGTCGAAGAAGAAAATGATCGGCCGGCACGAAACCTCGCTCTGTTCTCGGCCTGTCGGCGAGAATCTCGTTCATCTCGCATACTCCGCTAGCCGGCGGCCTGAATCAAGATGACCTGCTCTTGTCAGAGTAAAATTTGAGAAGACAGTTTTGTAAGATTAGACCTGGAAAAAATCGTAGACAAAGCACTTTAGTGAGACGTGAGAGAAAGAAACATCACAAGAGAAAATTACCTGGGATTCGAACACGGACTCCAGTAGGACCTGAAACTAACTTCATGTAAAAAGTGTTCTTTCGTTTGTTGTTGTTGTTGTTGTTCAAGTCTGCACCAGACATGGCAGGAGACCGTGTGTATGTTCGTCTTAAAGTTGGTACCTGCTAGAGAGACTGAATCTAAGCTACGGAATTTCTGTGTCACGACCTCGTTTCTTTCCGGGTGTCACGATCCCTCATGTCTACTGAGCAGTTACTAAAGACTTTGTCAATAAAACACCTTTTTTTTGGGTGCTAGTTGGCTAAGTCGATAGTAGGCTGCTCTCTCGTGGCTAGACGGCTGCTCGTCCTACTGGAGTAACTCTCTTGTGAATTTTCTTTCTCTCACTAAAGTGCTTTGTCTATGATTTTTTCCAGGTCTAATCCTACAAAATTTGTTCTCTACTTTACTGTACAAAAGTCTAGTTATTTCCTATTTATAAAAATATCGTTCCAAATGTGAATATGCAGGGGAAATGTAGAAAGCCTTTCCAAATGTGAATGTGTGGAGGGAATTTAGAAAACCATTCCAAATATGGTTTGGTGGGGGTGGGGAGATTTAGAAAAGCTTTCCAATGTGAACATTATTTTTTCTAGGTCTAAGCCTACAAAATTATGTTCTCTTACTTTACCGTTCCAAAGCCTGGTAGTTTCCTATGTATAAACAAACAAAAACAAAATGGTGGCTCTTGTCAGTCCTCGCTGTAGAAACATCTCGCTCCAAATGACCCAAACCTACATTCTGCCTGTTTTCATCGCGCCTACCGACAAGTTATTTTTCGGTTACTATATTACTTCATATTCAGCATCATCATGTGCCGTCTCCCACGACCCTCCGACTTGTTCTGTCCTAAGTTTTTATTTCGCACCCGTACATCTCTTTAAGCTGTGCACAAATACACGAGCACATCGCTGTCATCCTCTTGCTCTTTTTCCCCTCAAATTCCCTTCAGTTACGGTTCTGGTTGATGTACTATGTCTGTAGAAATATTTTACCCGCCTGGCTCTCATGTTTTCCTCCGGATTTCTCTTTTCACACTCGGTTGATTCATGACTTTGTTTTCTTTGTGCTTTCTTGTTTTCTTTATGCTTTCTTGTTTTATTTATGCTTTCTTGTTTTATTTATGCTTTCTTGTTTTCTTCATGGCTTTATTGTTTTCTTTATGGCTTTATTGTTTTCTTTACGACTTTTTTTTTGTTTTCTTTGTGGCTTTCTTGTTTTCTTTACGGCTTTCTTCTTTTCTTTATGACTTTCTTGTTTTCTTTTTTGTATGTGAAATTCTGTCTACTCTTCTGTACATCCATATCTCAAGGACCTCAGTATTCTTTTCCAGTTTCTTATCAAATGCCAATGCTTCTATAATATATAGGAGTGACGAGTATACGGCAATCTATATTCAAGTTATTGGTGATTCTCAACTTTTGTTATTGCGCTATGTTTATGACTCTCAACTTTTGTTATTGCGCTATGTTTATGACTCTCAGCTTTTGTTGTTGCATTATGTTTATGACTCTCAGCTTTTGTTGTTGCATTATGTTTATGACTCTCAGCTTTTGTTGCTGCATTATGTTTATGACTCTCAGCTTTTGTTGTTGCATTATGTTTATGACTCTCAGCTTTTGTTGTTGCATTATGTTTATGACTCTCAGCTTTTGTTGTTTCACTATGTTTATGACTCTCAGCTTTTGTTGTTGCATTATGTTTATGACTCTCAGCTTTTGTTACTGTGCTAGGCTGATGACTTTCAGCTTTTGTTATTGCATTATGTTTATGACTCTCAGCTTTTGTTGTTGCATTATGTTTATGACTCTCAGCTTTTGTTGTTTCATTATGTTTATGACTCTCAGCTTTTGTTGTTTCACTATGTTTATGACTCTCAGCTTTTGTTATTGTGCTAGGCTGATGACTCTCAGCTTTTGTTACTGCACTATGTCTCGAAGTAAGAGCTTTTTTTTGCTTGTTCCAGTTAAAGTGCACTTAGCTATTCCTCTTCTTCCGGTTAAAGTGCATTTAGCTATTCCTCTTCTTCCAGTTAAATTGCATTTGCTCCTTCCTCTTCTTCCAGTTAAATTGCATTTGCTCGTTCCTCTTCTTGCAGTTAAATTGCATTTAGCCATTCCCTTTCTTCTATTAATTTCCTCCCACATTTCCCATCGTCCGTTATTGTGCCCCCCCCCCCCCCCCAATGAGATTTGTCACTTACTGTACCCCATATTAGGCCAACCTGGCATACCGGTCTCTGCTACTTCGCACAGGCTGTAACTGGGTGTTAACTTCGTTTGTTACAATAATTTACTTGCGTACTGGCACGCACATGAGTTACACGAAATCAATCACAGTTTCTGTAGTGTTATTGATCTTGCAAAGTTCGGGCCAGGCAACAAATCTATCCACCCCAGGCCGCGTATTGTCCCGGACTCTGCCCTGACCGAACAGAAGTTAATGAGGAAAATGAAGAGAATAAATTTCTCATGAACTCAACGCCGCACTCACAAATGGGAACTCTCTTCTCCGAACTCAGAAGACTATCAAAAGGCCAGAGATTGCGGGCAGAATGTGTGCGGCATGCCAGACAACTCTGAACGTACCAGAACACTTTTCAATTACCGACAATAAAAGCGTTTCCAAACGAATAAACAGCATCAAACGGAATAAACGGTATTAAACGGAATAAACGGTATTAAACGGAATAAAAGGTATTAAACGGAATAAAAGGTATTAAACAGAATAAAAGGTATTAAACGGAATAAAAGGTATTAAACAGAATAAAAGGTATTAAACGGAATAAAAGGTATTAAACGGAATAAAAGGTATTAAACGGAATAAAAGGTATTAAACGGAATAAAAGGTATTAAACAGAATAAACGGTATTAAACGGAATAAACGGTATTAAACGGAATAAACGGTATTAAACAGAATAAACGGTATTAAACGGAATAAAAGGTATTAAACGGAATAAACTGAGAGGGAGATTGGCGGGGAAGAGATTCAAGAACACCTGCAAAGATTACGCCACGGGTAAATAAAAAACAGTACAACAAAAGAACATGTAAAAGTGTCCCTTTGTAGGGGTTTAAAAGAAGAACAAAACAAACTGCACTCTCCACGAGCTGTGCTTCTGGAGACATGTGCGAGAAATCCTTTGGACATGCAGATCAAACAAACGAAGATGTCCTCAAGAGAGTGTCGGGACAAGGAAAACTAGTTAAAATGATTACAATTCTTAGACACGTGATGAGAAGACAGAAGTTGGAGGACCTACTACTGCCTGGAAAATTCAACCGGAAAAGTGGGGGGGGGGGGGGGGGGGGGGGAAGAGAAGTATGCCAAGAGAAAAATATCTCCGTGGACTGACCAAGTGGCACAGAAACAGAAAAGCATATGAATTAATCTGAAACACTAAGAACCGCACAAGTAGTAGTAGTAGTAGTAGTAGTAGTAGCAGCAGCAGGAGCAGTAGTAGTAGTTTCAGAAATTGATAACATTTCAATAAGTCTTTGTTAAGAGGTTCCTACATAAAGCGCAGCTGTGACAAGCCCGCTGTTGCTGTGATTCTCAACTTTTGTTATTGCGCTATGTTTATGACTCTCAACTTTTGTTATTGCGCTATGTTTATGACTCTCAGCTTTTGTTGTTGCATTATGTTATGACTCTCAGCTTTTGTTGTTGCATTATGTTTATGACTCTCAGCTTTTGTTGCTGCATTATGTTTATGACTCTCAGCTTTTGTTGTTGCATTATGTTTATGACTCTCAGCTTTTGTTGTTGCATTATGTTTATGACTCTCAGCTTTTGTTGTTTCACTATGTTTATGACTCTCAGCTTTTGTTGTTGCATTATGTTTATGACTCTCAGCTTTTGTTACTGTGCTAGGCTGATGACTTTCAGCTTTTGTTATTGCATTATGTTTATGACTCTCAGCTTTTGTTGTTGCATTATGTTTATGACTCTCAGCTTTTGTTGTTTCACTATGTTTATGACTCTCAGCTTTTGTTGTTGCATTATGTTTATGACTCTCAGCTTTTGTTACTGTGCTAGGCTGATGACTCTCAGCTTTTGTTATTGCACTATGTCTCGAAGTAAGAGCTTTTTTTTTGTTCCAGTTAAAGTGCACTTAGCTATTCCTCTTCTTCCGGTTAAAGTGCATTTAGCTATTCCTCTTCTTCCAGTTAAATTGCATTTGCTCCTTCCTCTTCTTCCAGTTAAATTGCATTTGCTCGTTCCTCTTCTTGCAGTTAAATTGCATTTAGCCATTCCCTTTCTTCTATTAATTTCCTCCCACATTTCCCATCGTCCGTTATTGTGCCCCCCCCCCCCCCCCCAATGAGATTTGTCACTTACTGTACCCCATATTAGGCCAACCTGGCATACCGGTCTCTGCTACTTCGCACAGGCTGTAACTGGGTGTTAACTTCGTTTGTTACAATAATTTACTTGCGTACTGGCACGCACATGAGTTACACGAAATCAATCACAGTTTCTGTAGTGTTATTGATCTTGCAAAGTTCGGGCCAGGCAACAAATCTATCCACCCCAGGCCGCGTATTGTCCCGGACTCTGCCCTGACCGAACAGAAGTTAATGAGGAAAATGAAGAGAATAAATTTCTCATGAACTCAACGCCGCACTCACAAATGGGAACTCTCTTCTCCGAACTCAGAAGACTATCAAAAGGCCAGAGATTGCGGGCAGAATGTGTGCGGCATGCCAGACAACTCTGAACGTACCAGAACACTTTTCAATTACCGACAATAAAAGCGTTTCCAAACGAATAAACAGCATCAAACGGAATAAACGGTATTAAACGGAATAAACGGTATTAAACGGAATAAAAGGTATTAAACGGAATAAAAGGTATTAAACAGAATAAAAGGTATTAAACGGAATAAAAGGTATTAAACAGAATAAAAGGTATTAAACGGAATAAAAGGTATTAAACGGAATAAAAGGTATTAAACGGAATAAAAGGTATTAAACGGAATAAAAGGTATTAAACAGAATAAACGGTATTAAACGGAATAAACGGTATTAAACGGAATAAACGGTATTAAACAGAATAAACGGTATTAAACGGAATAAAAGGTATTAAACGGAATAAACTGAGAGGGAGATTGGCGGGGAAGAGATTCAAGAACACCTGCAAAGATTACGCCACGGGTAAATAAAAAACAGTACAAAAAAAGAACATGTAAAAGTGTCCCTTTGTAGGGGTTTAAAAGAAGAACACAACAAACTGCACTCTCCACGAGCTGTGCTTCTGGAGACATGTGCGAGAAATCCTCTGGACATGCAGATCAAACAAACGAAGATGTCCTCAAGAGAGTGTCGGGACAAGGAAAACTAGTTAAAATGATTACAATTCTTAGACACGTGATGAGAAGACAGAAGTTGGAGGACCTACTACTGCCTGGAAAATTCAACCGGAAAAGTGGGGGGGGGGGGGGGGGGGGGGGGAAGAGAAGTATGCCAAGAGAAAAATATCTCCGTGGACTGACCAAGTGGCACAGAAACAGAAAAGCATATGAATTAATCTGAAACACTAAGAACCGCACAAGTAGTAGTAGTAGTAGTAGTAGTAGTAGCAGCAGCAGGAGCAGTAGTAGTAGTTTCAGAAATTGATAACATTTCAATAAGTCTTTGTTAAGAGGTTCCTACATAAAGCGCAGCTGTGACAAGCCCGCTGTTGCTGTGTGTAGAAGTTAAGGATCTGAAGCACATGAAGAAGACAGGGACGGACGGACGGACGGACAGACAGACACAGACAGACAGAGACAGACAGACAGATGGATGGACGGACGGACGGACAGACGAACAGACAGACAGATAGAGAGAGAGAGAGAGAGAGAGAGAGAGATCAGTCCTTGACTTACCCGATCAAGCAAGATCTCTTCATACTCCCACTCGCCGCTACCATTAGCCTGGGAAACAGACAGAAATACTGTTTAGCTGTTAGCATGCTTAACTATGAGCCACATCGTGAAACATCAATTAGCTGATATCACGCTTAACTATAAGCCACAATGTGAAACACTCTTTAGCTGATAGCACGCTTAACTATGAGCCACATCGTGAAACAACATTTAGCTGATAGCACGCTTAACTATAAGCCACAATGTGAAACAACATTTAGCTGATAGCACGCTTAACTATAAGCCACAATGTGAAACAACATTTAGCTGATAGCACGCTTAACTATGAGCCACATCGTGAAACACTGTTTAAATGCTAGCGCGCTTAACTATTAGCCATATCGTGAAAAAAATGTTAGCTGCCAGCACACTTAACTATGAGCCACAAGGTGAAAAACGTGTTTAGCTGCTAGCACACTTAACTATGAGCCACATGGTTAAAAAGCTGTTTAGCTGCCAGCATACTTAACTATTAGCCACATTGTGAAAAAACTGTTTAGCTGCTAGCACACTTAACTATGAGCCATAAAGTGAAAAAAACTTTTTAGCTGCTAGCACACTTAACTATGAGCCACAAAGTGAAAAAAACTTTTTAGCTGCTAGCACACTTAACTATGAGCCACAAAGTGAAAAAAACTTTTTAGCTGCTAGCACACTTAACTATGAGCCACAAAGTGAAAAAAACTTTTTAGCTGCTAGCACACTTAACTATGAGCCTCATCCTGAAAAAATGTAGGCAGCTTTAGTTCATCGGTTCACATCTAAACAAACCATGAAACACACAAAAATATTATCTTTCTAAGCTGACCCAGCCACCGACAATAGATTGTCTCATCTGTTCCAAGTGTGTAAAATGAAATATTTATTAATGTAACAGCTATAACATTTACTCAAAGTTCCTACTTAAAAAGTTTTTTTAAACAAAACAGATACAAAAAATATCACTTTTCTGGAAACTCTAGCATGTGATAATTTAATGTAAAGGAAGATGTGAATTATGATTTACTTTCCGACTGCTGAAGTTAACATGCACAACCTGGAGCAAGAACGAAGAACATTTACCCGCACCAGATACGAACATATAACAAAAAGTCAATTACAAACAGCTCACATACCTATACCAGGTATGAACATACACCAGAATAGCAAATACAAACAGCCGACAGACATGTACCAGATATGAACATATAAGAAAAAAGTAAATACAAACAGCTGACAGATCTGTACCAGATGCGAACATATAAGAAAACAGTAAATACAAACAGCTGACAGACCTGTACCAGGTGTGAACATATAAGAAAAAAGTAAATACAAACAGCTGACAGACCTGTACCAGATGCGAACATATAAGAAAACAGTAAATACAAACAGCTGACAGACCTGTACCAGGTGTGACCATATAAGAAAACAGTAAATACAAACAGCTGACAGACCTGTACCAGATATGAACATATAAGAAAACAGTAAATACAAACAGCTGACAGACCTATACCAGATATGAACATATAGAAAACAGTAAATACAAACAGCTGACAGACCTGTACCAGATATGAACATATAAGAAAACAGTAAATACAAACAGCTGACAGACCTATACCAGATATGAACATATAAGAAAACAGTAAATACAAACAGCTGACAGACCTGTACCAGATATGAACATATAAGAAAACAGTAAATACAAACAGCTGACAGACCTGTACCAGATATGAACATATAAGAAAACAGTAAATACAAACAGCTGACAGACCTGTACCAGATATGAACATATAAGAAAACAGTAAATACAAACAGCTGACAGACCTGTACCAGATATGAACATATAAGAAAACAGTAAATACAAACAGCTGACAGATCTGTACCAGATATGAACATATAAGAAAACAGTAAATACAAACAGCTGACAGACCTGTACCAGATATGAACATATAAGAAAACAGTAAATACAAACAGCTGACAGACCTGTACCAGATATGAACATATAAGAAAACAGTAAATACAAACAGCTGACAGACCTATACCAGATATGAACATATAAGAAAACAGTAAATACAAACAGCTGACAGACCTGTACCAGATATGAACATATAAGAAAACAGTAAATACAAACAGCTGACAGACCTGTACCAGGTGTGAACATATAAGAAAACAGTAAATACAAACAGCAGATATGAACATATAAGAAAACAGTAAATACAAACAGCTGACAGACCTGTACCAGATATGAACATATAAGAAAACAGTAAATACAAACAGCAGATATGAACATATAAGAAAACAGTAAATACAAACAGCAGATATGAACATATAAGAAAACAGTAAATACAAACAGCTGACAGATCTGTACCAGATATGAACATATAAGAAAACAGTAAATACAAACAGCAGATATGAACATATAAGAAAACAGTAAATACAAACAGCAGATATGAACATATAAGAAAACAGTAAATACAAACAGCTGACAGACCTGTACCAGATATGAACATATAAGAAAACAGTAAATACAAACAGCTGACAGATCTGTACCAGATATGAACATATAAGAAAACAGTAAATACAAACAGCAGATATGAACATATAAGAAAACAGTAAATACAAACAGCAGATATGAACATATAAGAAAACAGTAAATACAAACAGCTGACAGACCTGTACCAGATATGAATATATAAGAAAACAGTAAATACAAACAGCTGATATGAACATATAAGAAAACAGTAAATACAAACAGCTGATATGAACATATAAGAAAACAGTAAATACAAACAGCTGATATGAACATATAAGAAAACAGCTGATACAAACAGCTGATATGAACATATAAGAAAACAGCTGATATGAACATATAAGAAAACAGCAGATATGAACATATAAGAAAACAGCTGATACAAACAGCTGATATGAACATATAAGAAAACAGCAGATATGAACATATAAGAAAACAGCAGATATGAACATATAAGAAAACAGCTGATACAAACATATAAGAAAACAGCTGATATGAACATATAAGAAAACAGCTGATATGAACATATAAGAAAACAGCTGATATGAACATATAAGAAAACAGCTGATACAAACAGCAGATATGAACATATAAGAAAACAGCAGATACGAACATATAAGAAAACAGCTGATACAAACAGCAGATATGAACATATAAGAAAACAGCAGATACGAACATATAAGAAAACAGCTGATACAAACAGCTGATAGAAACAGCTGATAAACTTACATATTCCGAGTCTCCAGCCTCAGACCCGCCCGGCTGTGAAAGAAAAGAAAGAAGAAAGAAATAAAACAAAGCATATTCTTTCAAGCTTCTGTCCGCATCTATTCAGATAAAAAAAAATCTTACTCTTTACTTGTGTATGTACGAAAGGTGAGAGAATATATCACAGCATGAGGTGAACCAAACTGTACTGTTTACATGTATTACAGACCAGGCTGGTATCGTTATATGGAATATCTTTTTTTAAAACTGTTGAGAGAACCAGACAAAAAAGGCGCCCAGTAAGATTATCTGACAGCGCCTGAAACAAAAACTAGTCGTCCTTGCTTTTTTCAGCGTAATGCCACGTTATTTTTACCGGCATTATATACGGGGATCATCACCAGATTTAAAAGAGTATACGATGCGTGGAGCGAGGACACTGTGAAACGTGACTGTGAAATGTGCGCAGCGAGAGCCCTGTGAAATGTGTGCAGCGAGAGCCTGTGAAATGTGTGCAGCGAGAGCCCTGTGAAATGTGTGCAAGGAGAGCCCTGTGAAATGTGTGCAAGGAGAGCCCTGTGAAATGCGTGCAAGGAGAGCCCTGTGAAATGTGTGCAAGGAGAGCCCTGTGAAAGTGTGCAGCGAGAGCCCTGTGAAATGTGCGCAGCGAGAGCCCTGTGAAATGCGTGCAAGGATAGCCTTGTGAAAGTGTGCAAGGAGAGCACTGTGTAATGTATGCAACACGCACAGCTTCAAATAAGCCACTATATTCACATAACTTGTGCCAATGCGTGAGCACAAAACTGGGACAACCAATATGGCCCGTGATGTATCTTATATCTCCTTCTACAACAAGACGCGGGCTACAGCAGGAATTTCCGAGACAGTCATCACCCACACCAACACTATCTACTACAACCACTTACACACTCAATATGCCCAGGTCAAACTAACATTTTTTTTAAAAATCTTACAGCAAGCAGCCAGCAAGATCTCCCTGACGCCAATGTGATCAAAGGTCAAAGTAATCTGAAACTAATATTCTCATATCCCTGCTTATTCACAGCAATCAACCTAAATCCCAGCTCCAGAAAGACTGTCCCGGAAGTTCGCTTCTCTAATAACAGCATGGAGAAGCTGGACTGCTAATGTGCTTGACTAGGTCTCCACACAACTGGCCAGAATCCCGGCGGTCCACATTATATAAGCAGTCTTCCAGGCGGTCCACAACCGAACAGTACTAGGGGAAGTTATCTTTCTATGGCCGTTCAGAGACCACAGGGAAAACAATAATGGTAGGGTTTTTGAGATGCACGGTAGCGAAGCAAGGTGGAGGCGATGCGCCCAAGTTATCACCGGGCCAACTCTAGGCTCCTGGCCCACATCAAACCAACTAAGTAGTTTCTTTAAAAAAAAAACTGTATAATTTGCTGGAAATTTAACAATTACGATTTTACACTACAGAATTACACTGGATTGTTGATAGCTTTAATGCTCTCTCAACAGCTGATATGAACATATAAGAAAACAGCTGATATGAACATATAAGAAAACAGCTGATACAAATAGCAGATATGAACATATAAGAAAACAGCAGATACGAACATATAAGAAAACAGCTGATACAAACAGCAGATATGAACATATAAGAAAACAGCAGATACGAACATATAAGAAAACAGCTGATACAAACAGCTGATAGAAACAGCTGATAAACTTACATATTCCGAGTCTCCAGCCTCAGACCCGCCCGGCTGTGAAAGAAAGAAAGAAGAAAGAAATAAAACAAAGCATATTCTTTCAAGCTTCTGTCCGCATCTATTCAGATAAAAAAAAATCTTACTCTTTACTTGTGTATGTACGAAAGGTGAGAGAATATATCACAGCATGAGGTGAACCAAACTGTACTGTTTACATGTATTACAGACCAGGCTGGTATCGTTATATGGAATATCTTTTTAAAACTGTTGAGAGAACCAGACAAAAAAGCGCCCAGTAAGATTATCTGACAGCGCCTGAAACAAAAACTAGTCGTCCTTGCTTTTTTCAGCGTAATGCCACGTTATTTTTACCGGCATTATATACGGGGATCATCACCAGATTTAAAAGAGTATACGATGCGTGGAGCGAGGACACTGTGAAACGTGACTGTGAAATGTGCGCAGCGAAAGCCCTGTGAACTGTGTGCAGCGAGAGCCCTGTGAAACGTGTGCAGCGAGAGCCCTGTGAAATGTGTGCAAGGAGAGCCCTGTGAAATGTGTGCAAGGAGAGCCCTGTGAAATGCATGCAAGGAGAGCCCTGTGAAATGTGTGCAAGGAGAGCCCTGTGAAAGTGTGCAGCGAGAGCCCTGTGAAAGTGTGCAGCGAGAGCCCTGTGAAATGCGTGCAAGGATAGCCTTGTGAAAGTGTGCAAGGAGAGCACTGTGTAATGTATGCAACACGCACAGCTTCAAATAAGCCACTATATTCACATAACTTGTGCCAATGCGTGAGCACAAAACTGGGACAACCAATATGGCCCGTGATGTATCTTATATCTCCTTCTACAACAAGACGCGGGCTACAGCAGGAATTTCCGAGACAGTCATCACCCACACCAACACTATCTACTACAACCACTTACACACTCAATATGCCCAGGTCAAACTAACATTTTTTTTAAAAATCTTACAGCAAGCAGCCAGCAAGATCTCCCTGACGCCAATGTGATCAAAGGTCAAAGTAATCTGAAACTAATATTCTCATATCCCTGCTTATTCACAGCAATCAACCTAAATCCCAGCTCCAGAAAGACTGTCCCGGAAGTTCGCTTCTCTAATAACAGCATGGAGAAGCTGGACTGCTAATGTGCTTGACTAGGTCTCCACACAACTGGCCAGAATCCCGGCGGTCCACATTATATAAGCAGTCTTCCAGGCGGTCCACAACCGAACAGTACTAGGGGAAGTTATCTTTCTATGGCCGTTCAGAGACCACAGGAAAAACAATAATGGTAGGGTTTTTGAGATACACGGTAGCGAAGCAAGGTGGAGGCGATGCGCCCAAGTTATCACCGGGCCAACTCTAGGCTCCTGGCCCACATCAAACCAACTAAGTAGTTTCTTTTAAAAAAAAAACTGTATAATTTGCTGGAAATTTAACAATTACGATTTTACACTACAGAATTACAATTGCCTGGATTGTTGATAGCTTTAATGCTCTCTCTCTCTCCCCTTTCTCTCTCTCTCTAGTTTTGAGACCGCGGGGTGAGGTCCGTGGCCCACATGATGATGATGATGATGATGATGATGATGAAAGTATCCCCCCACCCAACAAAAAAAGGTTGGCCATGCCTGGCTAGACAGAGCGAGGTTGCAAGACTAGAACTGCTAAACCGAGCAACCTTCTGTGAGGGGAGATGCCACGTATTACAAGCAACAGGCCTGAGCTCTGAGAGAGATTCCTATGTAGACAAAACAGCGAGTGTTAACAGACCAAGTGCCAAGTGAGACTAGTCTACATATGCGATGATCGCAGCACAAGCTAGCGTTTAGATACAGAGTTTAATTGTGATTTTAATCATACCTCTAATTTTGGGAAGAAATTCTGCACGCGAGACTGTACCAGGACTGACGAAGATGTACGTGGGGCGACGAAGCTGTACGAGGACTGACGAAGATGTACGAGGAGTGATGAAGCTGTACAAGGTGTGACAAAGCTGTACAAGGAGTGACGAAGTTGTACAAGGAGTCAGAAGTTGTACGAGGACTGATGAAGCTGTATGAGGTGTGACGAAGCTAAACAAGGAGTGACGAAGCTGTACGAGGAGTGACGAAACTGCGGATACGGGGGACAGACATATCCCTCTCGTTTAGTTTTCAGAAAACTATTGCCATTTCTCTCTTCCTTTATTTCTTACATTCTTCCGTCTATTTAGACTATTCTGAATGTCACTAACGTTACAACATTCACCCGGCTCGTAAAGGAAGGACGCCCTCAATTTGCGGCACTCCGGTTTGCGCCGATTCTGAAAGAAGTGGAAGGAGGCTAAGACGCAGAGACTAGATAAAATATGTTCAGTTCACGCGTTAACTGACCACGACTGACAGAGAAGGGTGTTCACGCGTTAACTGACCACGACTGACAGAGAAGGGTGTTCACGCGTTAAGTGACTTCGACTGACAGAGAAGGGTGTTCACGCGTTAACTGACCTCGACTGACAGAGAAGGGTGCTCACGCGTTAACTGACCTCGACTGACAGAGAAGGGTGTTCACGCGTTAATACAAACAGCAGATATGAACATATAAGAAAACAGCAGATACGAACATATAAGAAAACAGCTGATACAAACAGCTGATAGAAACAGCTGATAAACTTACATATTCCGAGTCTCCAGCCTCAGACCCGCCCGGCTGTGAAAGAAAAGAAAGAAGAAAGAAATAAAACAAAGCATATTCTTTCAAGCTTTTGTCCGCATCTATTCAGATAAAAAAAAATCTTACTCTTTACTTGTGTATGTACGAAAGGTGAGAGAATATATCACAGCATGAGGTGAACCAAACTGTACTGTTTACATGTATTACAGACCAGGCTGGTATCGTTATATGGAATATCTTTTTTTAAAACTGTTGAGAGAACCAGACAAAAAAGCGCCCAGTAAGATTATCTGACAGCGCCTGAAACAAAAACTAGTCGTCCTTGCTTTTTTCAGCGTAATGCCACGTTATTTTTACCGGCATTATATACGGGGATCATCACCAGATTTAAAAGAGTATACGATTCGTGGAGCGAGGACCCTGTGAAATGTGACTGTGAAATGTGCGCAGCGAGAGCCCTGTGAAATGTGTGCAGCGAGAGCCCTGTGAAATGTGTGCAGCGAGAGCCCTGTGAAATGTGTGCAAGGAGAGCCCTGTGAAATGTGTGCAAGGAGAGCCCTGTGAAATGCGTGCAAGGAGAGCCCTGTGAAATGTGTGCAAGGAGAGCCCTGTGAAAGTGTGCAGCGAGAGCCCTGTGAAAGTGTGCAGCGAGAGCCCTGTGAAATGCGTGCAAGGATAGCCTTGTGAAAGTGTGCAAGGAGAGCACTGTGTAATGTATGCAACACGCACAGCTTCAAATAAGCCACTATATTCACATAACTTGTGCCAATGCGTGAGCACAAAACTGGGACAACCAATATGGCCCGTGATGTATCTTATATCTCCTTCTACAACAAGACGCGGGCTACAGCAGGAATTTCCGAGACAGTCATCACCCACACCAACACTATCTACTACAACCACTTACACACTCAATATGCCCAGGTCAAACTAACATTTTTTTTAAAAATCTTACAGCAAGCAGCCAGCAAGATCTCCCTGACGCCAATGTGATCAAAGGTCAAAGTAATCTGAAACTAATATTCTCATATCCCTGCTTATTCACAGCAATCAACCTAAATCCCAGCTCCAGAAAGACTGTCCCGGAAGTTCGCTTCTCTAATAACAGCATGGAGAAGCTGGACTGCTAATGTGCTTGACTAGGTCTCCACACAACTGGCCAGAATCCCGGCGGTCCACATTATATAAGCAGTCTTCCAGGCGGTCCACAACCGAACAGTACTAGGGGAAGTTATCTTTCTATGGCCGTTCAGAGACCACAGGGAAAACAATAATGGTAGGGTTTTTGAGATGCACGGTAGCGAAGCAAGGTGGAGGCGATGCGCCCAAGTTATCACCGGGCCAACTCTAGGCTCCTGGCCCACATCAAACCAACTAAGTAGTTTCTTTAAAAAAAAAAACTGTATAATTTGCTGGAAATTTAACAATTACGATTTTACACTACAGAATTACACTGGATTGTTGATAGCTTTAATGCTCTCTCTCCCCCCCCCCTCTCTCTCTAGTTTTGAGACCGCGGGTGAGGTCCGTGGCCCACATGATGATGATGATGATGATGATGATGATGAAAGTATCCCCCACCCAACAAAAAAAGGTTGGCCATGCCTGGCTAGACAGAGCGAGGTTGCAAGACTAGAACTGCTAAACCGAGCAACCTTCTGTGAGGGGAGATGCCACGTATTACAAGCAACAGGCCTGAGCTCTGAGAGAGATTCCTATGTAGACAAAACAGCGAGTGTTAACAGACCAAGTGCCAAGTGAGACTAGTCTACATATGCGATGATCGCAGCACAAGCTAGCGTTTAGATAAAGAGCTTAATTGTGATTTTAATCATACCTCTAATTTTGGGAAGAAATTCTGCACGCGAGACTGTACCAGGACTGACGAAGATGTACGTGGGGCGACGAAGCTGTACGAGGACTGACGAAGATGTACGAGGAGTGATGAAGCTGTACAAGGTGTGACAAAGCTGTACAAGGAGTGACGAAGTTGTACAAGGAGTCAGAAGTTGTACGAGGACTGATGAAGCTGTATGAGGCGTGACGAAGCTAAACAAGGAGTGACGAAGCTGAACAAGGAGTGACGAAACTGCGGATACGGGGGACAGACATATCCCTCTCGTTTAGTTTTCAGAAAACTATTGCCATTTCTCTCTTCCTTTATTTCTTACATTCTTCCGTCTATTTAGACTATTCTGAATGTCACTAACGTTACAACATTCACCCGGCTCGTAAAGGAAGGACGCCCTCAATTTGCGGCACTCCGGTTTGCGCCGATTCTGAAAGAAGTGGAAGGAGGCTAAGACGCAGAGACTAGATAAAATATGTTCAGTTCACGCGTTAACTGACCACGACTGACAGAGAAGGGTGTTCACGCGTTAACTGACCACGACTGACAGAGAAGGGTGTTCACGCGTTAAGTGACTTCGACTGACAGAGAAGGGTGTTCACGCGTTAACTGACCTCGACTGACAGAGAAGGGTGCTCACGCGTTAACTGACCTCGACTGACAGAGAAGGGTGTTCACGCGTTAAGTGACTTCGACTGACAGAGAAGGGTGTTCACGCGTTAAGTGACTTCGACTGACAGAGAAGGGTGTTCACGCGTTAACTGACCTCGACTGACAGAGAAGGGTGCTCACGCACTGACTGACCTCGACTGACAGAGAAGGGTGTTCATGCGTTAATTGACCTCGACTGACAGAGAAGGGTGTTCACGCGTTAAGTGACTTCGACTGACAGAGAAGGGTGTTCACGCGTTAACTGACCTCGACTGACAGAGAAGGGTGTTCACGCAATAACTGACCTCGACTGATAGAGAAGGGTGCTCACGCACTGACTGACCTCGACTAACAGAGGAGGGCGAAAGATAAACGTTACAGCATCTATCACACTTCATCATAAAGTGTGAAAGAAGGAAAGAAGAAATGGCGATCATGAAACGGGCACACGGCCAAACAACTAATGCCATCTCGTTACGTCAACGTTGGCTAGAAGTGCATAGAATACTTTCTTGTCAAATTCCTTGTATTTTAACTCAGAGATTTCAGAGATCTGAGTGTAATGCCGACAATGTCAGCTCGTCAATGCTTCGGGGCCGGGAAAACATGTCACTGACTTGCACTATAAAATCGTTTCAGTACAACACATGGCTATATTCGTGTTGGCTTATTTCATTCATCTAACAGAACATTCCGGTTGTAAGATGACTCTGGTGAGATCTGTTAGAAAGGCTGCTTCTAAACCTTAGCCTGCACCATCGTCTTATTTACTTCTTTTTCTGACTCTTTTCCTCTTAACATCTTTTCCTGCGCAATAAACGACAAAGATAATGAATACTTTCTGCACTGGTTATAACGCGCCCTAATATCACCGCCAAGCCTCATAAAAGCAGATATAAAGACTGGATTAATGAAGAGGTCGTTTGTGTGTCACATATTGAACATAGTGATGTTGCTCTAAATCAGTCACTGTAGCACGCTGGTAATGGTGGTCTTTCGGCCAGCAAAAACAGCTCTTGTGAAAATCTTGTCTACTCAAGATGACCCCAGATTGTATGTGTCAAGATCTTGTCTACTCACAATGACCCCAGGTTGTATGTCAAGATGTTATCTACTCAGATGACCCCAGATTGTATGTGTCAAGATCTTGTCTACACACGATGACCCCAGGTTGTATGTGTCAAGATCTTGTCTACTCACAATGACCCCAGGTTGTATGTCAAGATCTTGTCTACTCACAATGACCCCAGGTTGTATGTGTCAAGATGTTGTCTACTCAGATGACCCCAGATTGTATGTGTCAAGATCTTGTCTACACACGATGACCCCAGGTTGTATGTGTCAAGATCTTGTCTACTCACAATGACCCCAGGTTGTATGTCAAGATCTTGTCTACTCACAATGACCCCAGGTTGTATGTGTCAAGATGTTGTCTACTCAGATGACCCCAGATTGTATGTGTCAAGATCTTGTCTACACACGATGACCCCAGGTTGTATGTGTCAAGATCTTGTCCACTCACAATGACCCCAGGTTGTATGTGTCAAGATGTTGTCAACTCACAATGACCCCAGTCTACAAGCAGTGAAGATTCAGTTTTCGCAGGAAGCTGAATAGATCAACGGATGTAGCTTATATTCCACTGTCAACTACAACAATTCTCCATCCTGGACTTGGGTGAGGGTTGTGGGGGCAGGGAGTGGTCTGGGGAATCTACCAGTTCTCGGGCTGGCTTGGCATTTTAATTTGCAGCTGATGAAAAGAGAACAATCAGACTGAAGCTACCACCCTCCCCCGGGGTGGCTCTAATGACGTGTCACTAGTGTCCCGCGACTGTGCTGGCGTCATGCCGCACAGGAAGACCAGCGTGTACTTCCCGGGACCCCCGGGGACGCAATTACCAGCCCTCAAACTGCCCCGTCTCCTCCGACTAAGCCATGCTGGGTTTCTTCTCTTCGGCTGAGCTTTTCTAGCCAGTCTGATCAGTTATGAGTTCTAAAACGGTTCTCCTTTATGTGCGTTCTTCTCAGTCAAACTACATAAAAGAATGGCACACAAGCTAGTCTCCACAAACGGTATGTCTTTCCAAGTATTCAAAAACTCGAGGTCTTTGCCAAGTATTTACAAACTGTGAGTCTTTACTAAATAGTCACAATTTATAGGTTTGTTCTTTTATCTCCTTGCAAATGTCAGTCGACGCTATGAACACGCTGGCAGACGGGCATCATGTCAGACTCAGAACTTCGGGTGGCTTGTCTGATGGCTTGTTTGATAGCTTGTTTGATGGCTGGTCTGCTGGCTGGTTTGATGGTTGGTTTGATGGTTGGTCTGATGGCTTGTTTGATGGCTTGTTTGATGGCTGGTTTGATGGCTTGTTGTTTGATGGCTGGTTTGATGGCTGGTCTGCTGGCTGGTTTGATGGTTGGTCTGATGGCTTGTCTGATGGTTGGTTTGATGGCTTGTCTGATGGTTGGTTTGATGGCTTGTCTGATGGTTGGTTTGATGGCTTGTTTGATGGTTGGTTTGATGGCTTGTTTGATGGCTTATATGATGGTTGGTTTGATGGCTTGTTTTGATGGTTGGTTTGATAGCTTGCTTGGTGGCTGGTTTGATGGCTTGTTTGATGGCTGGTTTGATGGCTTGCTTGGTGGCTGGTTTGATGGCTGGTTTGATGGATGGTATACTGGCTTGTATGTTGGCTTGTTTGATGGATTGTTTCTGGCTTGTTTGATGCCTGGTTTGGTGGCTTCTTTGATGGCCGGTTTGGTGGCTTGTTTGATGGCTTGCTTGGTAGCTGCTTTGATAGCTTATTTGATGGCTGGTTTGGTAACTTGTTTGATGGCTTGTTTGGTGATTTGTTTGATGGTTGGTTTTGTGGCTTATTTGATCACTGGTTTGATGGCTTGTTTGATAGCTGGTTTGATGGCTTGTCTGAGGCTGGTATAGTAGCTGGTTTGGTGGCTTATTTGATGGCTGGTACAGTGACTGGTATGGTAGCTTGTTTGATGACTGGTTTGGTGCCTTGTTTGGTGGATGGCTTGGTGGTTTGTTTGATGGCTGGATTGGTGGCTTATTTGATGGCTTGTTTGATGGCTTGCTTGGTAGCTGGTTTGATAGCTGGTTTGAAGGCATATTTGGTGACTTCTTTGGTGGCTTGTTTCTGACTTGTTTGATGGCTTATTTGATGGCTGGTTTGGTGGATGGCTTGGTGCCTTGTTTGATGGCTTGCTTGATGGCTGGTTTGGTGTATTGTTTGGTGACTTGTTTGACGGCTGGTTTGGTGGCTTGTTTGATGGCTGGTTTTGATGGCTTGTTTGGTGGCCTGTTTGATGGCTCATTTGGTGGGTTGTTTAATGGCTGGTTTGGTGGTTTGTTTGATGGCTTATTTGATGGCTGGTTTGATGGCTTGTTTGATGGCTCATTTGGTGGCTTGTTTAATGGCTGGTTTGGTGGCTTGTTTGATGGCTTATTTGATGGCTGGTTTGATGGCTTGTTTGATGGTTGGTTTGGTGGTTTGTTTGATGGCTTATTTGATTGCTTGTTTAATGGCTGGTTTGGTGGCTTGTTTGATGGTTGGTTTGGTGGTTTGTTTGATGGCTTATTTTATTGCTTGTTTAATGGCTGGTATTGTGACTGGCATGGTGGCTTGCTTGATAGCTGGTTTGATAGCTTGTTTGATGGATTGTCTGGTACTTGTTTGATGGCTTGTTTCGGTGAATTGTTTGATGGCTGGTTTGGTGGCTTGTTTGATGGTGGCTGGTTCTGATTCAAATAATGAGCCTCTGGGTAAACTCCACCACCACTGTGTACATAAAAGTGAGTTACAACCTGTTGGTCAGAGTAACAGTAACAACAGAAAGATAGAACAGAGTTTTGTCCAGCACACCAGCAGAGTCATCATTATTCTTTACCGTAATAGACATATATATATATAGAGACAGACAGACAGACAGACTACATACATCTTGACTCATCAACAGAACAAGTAAGAAGAGTAAACATCTTGAGAAAGAACATCACATAAAGACATAATAGTACGGCCAAGAGCTAATCCCCACCCTGAAAGCTGAAAAAAGACATATAAAGGGCAAGACTGGCTGACCTCTGCCAGGGAAGGGTCAAGAGAGACCTCCATTAGTCACAGATGAGATAGACGAGACAAGCAGCCGCCCAGAGCTGGAATGAACAGTTTCTTTTAAACTTCTTTAGATTTCCACCTTTTTCTTCCTTGTCTTAGCCCGCGCATTTCGCTGCACTTCTTCTTTCATCGGTTTCACGTTATCTCCCAACTTCCCTTCTTCCCCGACCCATCCACTTCATCTCATTTTGCGGCCTACAGGTGTTTATTGCCCTCTTGGTCTCTTTCCGGCCCCCCCCCCCCCCACACGATCTCTCCCTTTCACCGCCGCTGACATATGATTGGTTGTATCTGTTTTCCTTTGTGGTCTCCCAGCCTCGTCTCTATGACGCATTCTGTTGTATTCTGCACAAAGAAGGATGCCAAAAACATAAGCTTTTTCCATTTTCTTTTAGTTATATGTTGCGTTGTGTTTGTGTATGTAATCCTTGAAAAAGGCTCACGCCGAAATACTGGATGTTGTATGTTTTTCATTTATACATTCTCATCTTACTCTCAATTTGTTTTTTCTCACTTTCCTCACTCCCTCTGTCGCTTTGTAAAAAAAGAAAAAAAAACTGTATCATACGCCCCTATTCGCCTTTATTACTAGAACCAGTTTTAATGCAGCCGTTATCTCTTTTATCTCTCATAGATAATGACAGGGATCCATTACTAAGAACAGTTTAATATTCATCAAAATTGTTACGTACATACACACACACAAATCAGGAACGAGTGCACACACACACACCACACACACACACATTATACATATAAAATATCAACGAAAATCTGACACCTTATTTAGATGCTGCTGTATATTAGATCATAAATGCCTTTGAATATAAATGCTACAGAAGAGTTCTTCAAATATCATGGACACAAAAAAGAACAAATATATCATTAATACAATAACTTAATATTGAAGAAGGCTGGCTAGTAAAGAGAATTAAAGAGAGAAAACTTAAATATTTTGGACACATTAAACGTCATGATAATTTAGAGAAGACCATCTTGGAAGGGCACATAATGGGAAAAAGAAAGAGAGGAAGACCAAGGCGAAGATGGCTGCAAGACATCGTTGATGAACTGCAAAATGGAGCATCAGCAGCAGGCCATCTTGCTCACAAGCGAGAGGCCTACAGGAGAGCTGTTAGGGTGGCAAAGTTGGGCAAGGGACAAGCAAATGAATGAGTACAGCGTCGACCTCAGTGCATGAGCTCCGTTGCAGCGGCGATGGTTCTGTACGTTAAAAGATAAATCCATGGCAATATTGTACTACAGGAAGGGAACTAGACGGTCACTCTGGCAGAGAAGGGGTTTACTTAGCCGCCCCACTGGCATCACAGCGCCCCGGCGTCAGCGACTGCATTCCCTGCAGCCATTCAGTCCCTCGGCAAGCTGAAAACACCTTGGACTTGCGTCACATTCACTTACATCCGGGCGTAAACGTCGCCATGGTTACGCCACAGACACGGTCATATATACAGATGGCTCAGTGACTCGGAAGAGCAGAAGTGCTTGGGGTTTTAATGGGAGAGTCGTGGCACAGGGTTCAGGAACCCTTGAGGTCAGCACTTCCAGCACGCGACCGGAAGCCTGTGTCGGCGGCAATGGACTGGCTAGTTGCTCATGATCTGGTTAATTGTGTCATTGTGACGGATTCACAGAGCATTCTTCGTAAGACTGAGAAGAATTTGCTTGGAAAAGATTGTGTTCATCTGTTAAGCCAGTCAGCTGTGACAAGCCTAACGTGGATTTACTGTCCAGAGCATGCGGGAGTACATGGCAATGATGTGGCTGACAGTCTTGCTGGACAGGCTAAAATAAATGGCAGACTGATAATGGACAAGGGAAACATTGCTAAGACTGTACTGGACAGACTATGGGAAAATGAAGAGCAGGAATGGAAGAACAGTGTAGGTCTGAAGAGGCTGCTGGAGCTAGGACAGATTACAGTACTGGTATAAGATCCGAACTGTGTGGCAGAAAACGCATCATAAACAACCAACATTTGACAGGAACTATTAGCAAACAAACTCTTGGATGTATGCTACGGCATGTGGCGGGACATATATGAGGTTGTCCCGAATGCAGCGAAGCCGAAGTCTAAATTTTGAACTTTGAAAATCTGACACAACTGATCTTAGTAGAAACAACAGACAGCGGGGAATCTGACCTTTCTAACCTGAGTCTGACAAAAAATCAAGTTCTGATACTCCATGTTAGCAAAGACTTGAGGGACTTAGCCTGTGTTAAGAACTCTACCAGACAATCTCTCATACCGGTCTTCTGTATTCACTGGCCGAATATCTGGAAATAATAAACGAACATCAACACCATCGTATGCCCTCTTACCAAAAAGCCGTCTGGAGACCTGCTTCGACGCCTTCCTACTGAGCATGCGACACGTGGGTGGTAGGTAGATAGCACATGTATAGTATGAGTAACTGCCTGTACGTGGGTGTTACCTGGACTGTATTATGCAGCTTCTTATCAGTGATATGTATGTTACCTGGACTGTATTATGCAGCTTCTTATCAGTGATATGTATGTTACCTGGACTGTATTATGCAGCTTCTTATCAGTGATATGTATGTTACCTGGACTGTATTATGCAGCTTCCTATCAGTGATATGTATGTTACCTAGACTGTATTATGCAGCTTCTTATCAGTGATATGTATGTTACCTGGGCTGTATTATGCAGCTTCCTATCAGTGATATGTATGTTACCTGGACTGTATTATGCAGCTTCCTATCAGTGATATGTATGTTACCTAGACTGTATTATGCAGCTTCTTATCAGTGATATGTATGTTACCTGGGCTGTATTATGCAGCTTCCTATCAGTGATATGTATGTTACCTAGACTGTATTATGCAGCTTCCTATCAGTGATATGTGTATGTTACCTGGACTGTATTATGCAGCTTCCTATCAGTGATATGTATGTTACCTGGACTGTATTATGCAGCTTCCTATCAGTGATATGTGTATGTTACCTGGACTGTATTATGCAGCTTCCTATCAGTGATATGTATGTTACCTGGACTGTATTATGCAGCTTCCTATCAGTGATATGTATGTTACCTGGACTGTATTATGCAGCTTCCTATCAGTGATATGTATGTTACCTGGACAGCAGTATGCAGCTTCCTATCAGTGATATGTGTATGTTACCTGGACTGCAGTATGCAGCTTCCTATCAGTGATATGTATATGTTACCTGGACTGCAGTATGCAGCTTCCTATCAGTGATATGTATGTTACCTGGACTGCAGTATGCAGCTTCCTATCAGTGATATGTATATGTTACCTGGACTGCAGTATGCAGCTTCCTATCAGTGATATGTATATGTTACCTGGACTGCAGTATGCAGCTTCCTATCAGTGATATGTATATGTTACCTGGACTGCAGTATGAAGCTTCCTATCAGTGATATGTGTATGTTACCTGGACAGCACTATGCAGCTTGCTATCAGTGATATATGAGAAAATGGGATATCGCCCAAATTTGACCCCTCTTTTGACAGTGCTGTCCGAGTCCACAGCAGATCGGTCTTTTTTTTCTCTGTTCATTTCATCATGGTATACATTTTACCCTTCTAGATCTATATAAGACCATTTCTATAAGCACTTTCCCCAAATCTCTTCATCTGGAGCAATGTTTTCGAGCTGGAAGACTGTTCCTGCAACTGAAAGACTGCATCTGAAACTGGAAGACTGTGAGTGGAACTGGAAGACTGTACCTCGAACTGAAAGACTGTGCCAGGAACAGAAAGACTGTGCCTGGAACAGAAAGACTGTGCCTGGAACAGAAAGACTGTGCCTGGAACAGAAAGACTGTGCCTGGAACAGAAAGACTGTGCCTGGAACAGAAAGACTGTGCCAGGAACTGAAAGACTGTGCCAGGAACTGAAAGACTGTGCATAAAACTGAAAGACTGCATAAAACTGAAAGACTGTGAATGGAACTGGAAGACTGTGCATAAAACTGAAAGACTGTGCATAAAACTGAAAGATTGTGCATAAAACTGAAAGACTGTGTATAAAACTGAAAGACTGCATAAAACTGAAAGACTGTGAATGGAACTGGAAGACGGTGCATAAAACTGAAAGACTGCATAAAACTGAAAGACTGTGAATGGAACTGGAAGACTGTGCATAAAACTGAAACACTGCATAAAACTGAAAGACTGTGAATGGAACTGGAAGACTGTGCATAAAACTGAAACACTGCATAAAACTGAAAGACTGTGAATGGAACTGGAAGACTGTGCATAAAACTGAAAGACTGCATAAAACTGAAAGACTGTGAATGGAACTGGAAGACTGTGCATAAAACTGAAAGACTGCATACAACTGAAAGACTGTGAATGGAACTGGAAGACTGTGCATAAAACTGAAAGAATGCGCATAAAACTGAAAGATTGTGCATAAAACTGAAAGATTGTGCATAAAACTGAAAGACTGTGAATGGAATTGGAAGACTGTGAAAGGAACCGGAAGACTGTGAAAGGAACCGGAAGACTGTGAAAGGAACCGGAAGACTGTGAAAGGAACCGGAAGACTGTGAAAGAACCGGAAGACTGTGAAAGGAACCGGAAGACTGTGAAAGGAACCGGAAGACTGTGAAAGGAACCGGAAGACTGTGAAAGGAACCTGTGAATGGAAGTGGAAGTTGAAGATTATACTTGGAACTAGAAGACTACGCCTGCAATATTTTAATCCAGAAAGAAAGACTCTCCTAAAAAGAAAAAAAAAAGAAAGAGCTTTTAAACAAAATATGTGTAATTTTAACGGCAATATCACAATGTACGACTGGAACGACGCATTTCTGTATGCACATGAAATACAACTGAAGGAGACACAACTTAACAGTGTAAGTACCACCAGATATAGGTTTAAAAAGTAGCGCTGTAAAACAATTGACCATTGCTTGGTAAGGTTTATGCTCTCTCTCTCTCTCTCTCTCTCTCTCTCTCTCTCTTGATTGAAGTTACAGCACAATTAACACCGATGTTCTTCCTTCCCGTCTGAAAGGTTGCCAATACTGGCAGGAAATCACTGGATCTAACCACCTTAATGTAAGTTGTGCTGAGTTAGAGGTCAGAGAAACTAAAGCATTTACTTCAATGATTATTTGAAATATGTAGTGGGACTGTCTAGGACCTCTACTTTCACCTGGCTCGCTCGCTACTCTCTAACCTCCCCCATTTATCGGCTGCTGTGGTTAACATGACGGGGATTTGTTGCGTACTTAATTCATGACATTGTTGGCTCTACAACAGCTCTGGGCACTGAGTCGGACAAGAACTTGCTGGTAGCTGACCTGTTAAATAGCGTCCTCTTTCAAACCTTTCAGTCCCAGCCTCGTGGCCAGAACTCGCATCAGATTACGCCAAAAACGCCTCATTTCTTTCAGCTCATGGCGCACAAAGAGGCAATGAAGCAAACAGTGTAAATGAAGCGGATCTCTGCAGGAACTGAACAAGTTGCGGTACAGGACGGGGCACAATAACCTGCCTGTGATGGACTGTTAAAATCTCACCAAGTTATATTTCCTAATTTAGTTTAATTTTGAAAGTTAGACACGAGAGAGAGAGAGAGAGATTGGAGAGAGAGAGAGAGAGAGAAGTAGCAGAATTTGTATTGGTAGTAGAAAGAGTGATAGAAGTGGGCAGAAACGAGAGTGGCAGAACATTTAATATTTCAGCAAATGCCTTTTTTCAATGAGAAATGAGATAAAGATACGATGCTAGAAGGTACCTGGTCGCATTCTTCATGATGTCATGTCCCAAATGACCCCAGTTTGCTCTCGTCACATAACTATGGCCATTTCTTAGCCACTCGCCTGCTTCTATTTTATGCTTACCTACATCAACTTGAGGGAATTTTGTGCCCATCTTTCTTACGAAGAGGATAGCATAGAGCTAAGTGTTTTAAATTGTCATCTACTTTTCATGTTTTTTATCTGTTGTGTTGATTTTTGTGTATGGTCCTTGAAAATGGCCTTTGTCGAAATATTGAACTGCATGTTCATCCTATGCCATTATGTGTAATGTCCAAATAATGATGAAGTATTATATGTATGAGAAAGAGAAAGAGTGAGAGACAGACAGTGTGTGTGTGTGTGTGAGAGAGAGAGAGAGAGAGAGAGAGAGAGACACGAAACACTGGCACTAGCAGCATGAGCTAACAAAGATCTGGGACTTACTAGAATGGAAGCCAGATAGTCCCGCTCGTAAGTGATAAGATCCACATATTTCTTGAAGCTGACTGACCTGACGCTGCGGTGCTGTGGTCGGCCCACATACCGGAAGTGAAGCCATGACAACATCATCAACAGGCTGTGTTTGCTGTTCTCACTAACCACACAAGGCATTCTACACCGCAGGCTGCCGTGCCATTCTGACAGGTGAAGTGACTGTCACTTGTACGTCCACTCAACTTATGATAACCAATATGTCGTTGGCAGATATCCAGGAATAACTGCCATCCTTGGACAAATCTTTTCCTTATTTAAAATTATACAACTTTTCCCACCCGTCATTTCGTCTAGTTTCTTCTATTAGCACTCATATGCATCGTGGCCATCCTGCAGTCTTATGTTACCGAAAGAATTCTGATTAGTCTAAAAACAACGAGCTAATACCGTTCCAGATCAAATGTGAATCATCCACGGTAAAACAAAATTTTCTGTCACTCGTGATGACATGAGGAATAGCACAATGACTGTTACTGTATGTTATCACAGAGCGATTATACGCGTGAAAATCCTGATGCTTCAGTTTATCTTCATGTGATGTATCACTTATCACTGTAAACCGGTAAACAGGATTGTGAATACTGGTACCTCAGTAAATATGTTTGCCAATGTTAACGCTTCATCACACAGCCCTGAAAGCTGAAAGCGAAATGTAAATCATGGTGTCAAGGACTGATGTTTCACCATACGCTCAAACAAGATGTGTGTAAATCATGGTGTGTCAAGGACTGATGTTTCACCATACGCTCCCACAAGATGTGTGTAAATCATGGTGTGTCAATTTAAACTTGCGAAATAAATTGTGACAACTGATATCTCACTACACGCTCAAAAAATAAATTGTGATGATTAATGTCTCACTACATGCTCATGAAATGAACTGTGACGACTGATGTCTCACTATATGCTCATGAAATAAATTGTGATGACTAATGTCTCACTATATTTGCTCACGAAAGATAGCTGTAAATCTTGGTGAATAACTCACCTACAAATGGCACCGCTCAGAACGTTTGCAGACGGAGCTAAACCGCCACAAGTTTCTCAGCACAACCAGGCCACAATAAATGATCGCTACGATTACACAAATAAACACAAAATCTCCCTAAAACGTATCCCTTCTTCTCTGCACAATCACGCTCAATACACTGGAAAGAACTAGTTTACATACACAATTAGTTAAATAACAATAATAATAATAATATGGTAATGTATGATAAACTGCATTTGGCGTCCATATTAAAACATCTTTGGTTAGAAAGAATTTCATCAGACAGATTTACAAACGTTCCGCGACTGAAAAAAAACAGTTTGTATTCACAGATCTTAACTTCGTAAAAATAATACATGGTAATTTACATATAAAGGCAGGCAGTGACAGACATGCATGCCGGCAGACAAACACAGACAGACAGGCATGCCGGCAGACAAACATAGACAGACAGGCATGCCGGCAGACAAACATAGACAGACAGGCATGCCGGCAGACAGACATAGACAGACATACAGACAGATATAGTCGTCAAATCGAGCTTATAGCAGAAAAAAAAAGTTCTCTCATTTAAAAAATGAGATGAAATGAGACGTGTACGAGCCGAGGTGTAACACCTTCCACAGCGAAATGTCTTATAATTCGTCAAGCTCCAGTAAATTAGCCGCAAAATGGGTACCTGACCTTAGTGTGTTCAGGTAAATTGCACTTAAAATCCTATAATATAGACCTGCATGGCGATGTGCAGTTCTGCAAGGCCTCTATCAGCAGACTCTTCTCCTTGTGTAGGCAGCAGTTCCGCAAGGCCTCTGTAACAATCTTTACCGAGTGGTTCTTCTTACAGCAAGACAAGAGTCTGTTGATCCTGAATGATTTTTTGGTGAAGAAGAAGCAGCACTAGGAAGCATCTCCAACATTTTCAGGTAAGACTGACATGTGGAAGTGCACGCCTGTAAACATGTTTTCAGCACATATCGCTGGACTAGCACGGCAAATCCGTCTTAACCTGTTATTTAAAAAAAAACATGCTGAGGACACTAACTCCAGCGGATACCACGAAGTCCTGCTGTAACTCCAGGCTGACTGATCAAAGCTGAGAGCTGGCTGAGAACAAAGTGCACGGACATATTCAACCAGTAACGGATTTTATACAATAAATCAAACAGGCCCTGCTGGCGGTGTCTTGTACAATAAATCAAATAAGCCCTATATATTTACAAACGTTCCGCGACTGAAAAAAAACAGTTTGTATTCACAGATCTTAACTTCGTAAAAATAATACATGGTAATTTACATATAAAGGCAGGCAGTGACAGACATGCATGCCGGCAGACAAACACAGACAGACAGGCATGCCGGCAGACAAACATAGACAGACAGGCATGCCGGCAGACAAACATAGACAGACAGGCATGCCGGCAGACAGACATAGACAGACAGGCATGCCGGCAGACAGACATAGACAGACAGGCATGCCGGCAGACAAACATAGACAGACAGGCATGCCGGCAGACAAACATAGACAGACAGGCATGCCGGCAGACAAACATAGACAGACAGGCATGCCGGCAGACAGACATAGACAGACAGGCATGCCGGCAGACAGACATAGACAGACATACAGACAGATATAGTCGTCAAATCGAGCTTATAGCAGAAAAAAAAAAGTTCTCTCATTTAAAAAATGAGATGAAATGAGACGTGTACGAGCCGAGGTGTAACACCTTCCACAGCGAAATGTCTTATAATTCGTCAAGCTCCAGTAAATTAGCCGCAAAATGGGTACCTGACCTTAGTGTGTTCAGGTAAATTGCACTTAAAATCCTATAATATAGACCTGCATGGCGATGTGCAGTTCTGCAAGGCCTCTATCAGCAGACTCTTCTCCTCGTGTAGGCAGCAGTTCTGCAAGGCCTCTGTAACAATCTTTACCGAGTGGTTCTTCTTACAGCAAGACAAGAGTCTGTTGATCCTGAATGATTTTTTGGTGAAGAAGAAGCAGCACTAGGAAGCATCTCCAACATTTTCAGGTAAGACTGACATGTGGAAGTGCACGCCTGTAAACATGTTTTCAGCACATATCGCTGGACTAGCACGGCAAATCCGTCTTAACCTGTTATTTAAAAAAAAACATGCTGAGGACACTAACTCCAGCGGATACCACGAAGTCCTGCTGTAACTCCAGGCTGACTGATCAAAGCTGAGAGCTGGCTGAGAACAAAGTGCACGGACATATTCAACCAGTAACGGATTTTATACAATAAATCAAACAGGCCCTGCTGGCGGTGTCTTGTACAATAAATCAAATAAGCCCTATATATTTACAGCGAAAAAACCAACACTTATGGCTTTAATAATCCGCTAGGCCGCCGGTGTAGCAGGTTTTCCTGGTGTCTCCAGGCACGTGCTTGAGCTGACATAACCAGACAAGAACAACATAGGTAGCGCAGCAGGACGTCTCATGGTCCCGGGTTTTCATGACCAGATAGAGAACGCTGGAGGTGGCGGATGCTGGACCTTCCAACAGGCGGCCGCCGCAGACCAACAAACACAAGCAAAGATAATAACTTGGTGTCTCTGTGGTCCTGGGCCGTGGTCCTCCGTGTCTGACATCAGTGAATAAGGCCCGGCACCAAGCAGCGAGAAAGACAGACACAGCAAGCACAAACATGTCTGGAATATAACATTATCTTCCTAATATAAATATGTACATACACGAGGCAGAAAACCACGACATATAATCTATGTGAGAACGAGATTATGGGCAGACAAAGTGGCAGAATGAAACTGGAAACACAAAACTGAGAGAACGAAGAGACAGGGGATACAAGAGATATCATACAGGGGATAAAAGAGATATCATACAAGTCATTTAGATTCAAAGACTTAACAGACTTGGGCTCGCCACCTGTGGCGCTAACATTCAGACAATTAAAAAGCTTTGTAGTGTAGACGCTCTTACAGTATCTTCAAAACTTACACGCTATTACAGTATCTTGAAAACTTACACGTTCTTACAGTATCTTGAAAACTTACACGCTCTTATAGTATCTTGAAAACTTACACGCTCTTACAGTATCTTCACAACTTACACGCTCTTACAGTATCCTGAAAACTTACACGCTCTTACAGTATCTTGAAAACTTACACGCTCTTACAGTATCTTGAAAACTTACATGCTCTTACAGTATCTTGAAAACTTACACGCTCTTACAGTATCTTGAAAACTTACATGCTCTTACAGTATCTTGAAAACTTACACTCTCTTACAGTATCTTGAAGACTTACATGCTCTTACAGTATCTTGAAGACTTACACGCTCTTACAGTATCTTGAAGACATACACGCTCTTACAGTATCTTGAAGACTTACACGCTCTTACAGTATCTTGAAGACATACAAGCTCTTACAGTATCTTGAAGACCTACACGCTCTTACAGTGTCTTGAAGACTTACACGCTCTTACAGTGTCTTGAAGACTTACACGCTCTTACAGTATCTTGAAGACCTACACGCTCTTACAGTATCTTGAAGAACCTACACTCTCTTACAGTATCTTGAAGACATACACGCTCTTACAGTATCTTGAAGACATACACGCTCTTACAGTATCTTGAAGAACCTACAGTATCTTGAAGACCTACACGCTCTTAGAGTATCTTGAAGACCTATACGCTCTTACAGTATCTTGAAGACATACACGCTCTTACTGTATCTTGAAGACTTACACACTCTTACAGTATCTTGAAGACCTACACGCTCTTACAGTATCTTGAAGACCTACACGCTCTTACAGTATCTTGAAGACCTACATGCTCTTACAGTATCTTGAAGACCTACACACTTTTACAGTATCTTGAAAACTTACATGCTCTTACAGTATCTTGAAAACTTACACTCTCTTACAGTATCTTGAAGACTTACATGCTCTTACAGTATCTTGAAGACTTACACGCTCTTACAGTATCTGAAGACATACACGCTCTTACAGTATCTTGAAGACTTACACGCTCTTACAGTATCTTGAAGACATACAAGCTCTTACAGTATCTTGAAGACCTACCGCTCTTACAGTGTCTTGAAGACTTACACGCTCTTACAGTGTCTTGAAGACTTACACGCTCTTACAGTATCTTGAAGACCTACACGCTCTTACAGTATCTTGAAGAACCTACACTCTCTTACAGTATCTTGAAGACATACACGCTCTTACAGTATCTTGAAGACATACACGCTCTTACAGTATCTTGAAGAACCTACAGTATCTTGAAGACCTACACGCTCTTAGAGTATCTTGAAGACCTATACGCTCTTACAGTATCTTGAAGACATACACGCTCTTACTGTATCTTGAAGACTTACACACTCTTACAGTGTCTTGAAGACCTACACGCTCTTACAGTATCTTGAAGACTTACACGCTCTTACAGTATCTTGAAGACTTACATGCTCTTACAGTATCTTGAAGACTTACACGCTCTTACAGTATCTTGAAGACCTACACGCTCTTACAGTATCTTGAAGACTTACACGCTCTTACAGTATCTTAAAGACATATAAGCTCTTACAGTATCTTGAAGACCTACACGCTCTTACAGTGTCTTGAAGACTTACACGCTCTTACAGTGTCTTGAAGACTTACACGCTCTTACAGTATCTTGAAGACATACACGCTCTTACAGTATCTTGAAGAACCTACACTCTCTTACAGTATCTTGAAGACTTACACGCTCTTACAGTATCTTGAAGACATACACGCTCTTACAGTATCTTGAAGACATACACGCTCTTACAGTATCTTGAAGAACCTACAGTATCTTGAAGACCTACATGCTCTTAGAGTATCTTGAAGACCTACACGCTCTTACAGTATCTTGAAGACCTATACGCTCTTACAGTATCTTGAAGACATACACGCTCTTACAGTATCTTGAAGAACCTACAGTACCTTGAAGACCTACATGCTCTTAGAGTATCTTGAAGACCTACACGCTCTTACAGTATCTTGAAGACCTATACGCTCTTACAGTATCTTGAAGACATACACGCTCTTACAGTATCTTGAAGACATACACGCTCTTACAGTGTCTTGAAGACTTACACGCTCTTACAGTGTCTTGAAGACATTACACGCTCTTACAGTATCTTGAAGAACCTACACTCTCTTACAGTATCTTGAAGACATACACGCTCTTACAGTATCTTGAAGAACCTACAGTATCTTGAAGACCTACATGCTCTTAGAGTATCTTGAAGACCTACACGCTCTTACAGTATCTTGAAGACCTATACGCTCTTACAGTATCTTGAAGACATACACGCTCTTACAGTATCTTGAAGACCTACACGCTCTTACAGTATCTTGAAGACCTACACGCTCTTACAGTATCTTGAAGAACCTACACTCTCTTACAGTATCTTGAAGACATACACGCTCTTACAGTATCTTGAAGAACCTACACGCTCTTACAGTATCTTGAAGACATACACGCTCTTACAGTATCTTGAAGACATACACGCTCTTACAGTATCTTGAAGACATACACGCTCTTACAGTATCTTGAAGACATACACGCTCTTACAGTATCTTGAAGAACCTACACGCTCTTACAGTACCTTGAAGACATACACGCTCTTACAGTATCTTGAAGACATACACGCTCTTACAGTATCTTGAAGACATACACGCTCTTACAGTATCTTGAAGAACCTACAGTATCTTGAAGACCTACACGCTCTTACAGTATCTTGATGACCTACACGCTCTTACAGTATCTTGAAGACCTACATGCTCTTACAGTATCTTGAAGACCTACACACTTTTACAGTATCTGAAGGTCATATCCCTGTCCTTCTGTCAACAATAATTGAGCCTGATTACATGCAGACACGGACATAGGGAGAGCTAACAGTTGTGTCAGAAGATGACATGTAACATTATGACTTCCTGCAACTCTAGTCTGCCCTCAAGCGGCGGTACTGTAAATGGAGAAGGTAGCCTGCGTCCCCTCCCACATCTTAACCGCTTTACAACTCTGTACAACGGCACAGATCTTTAAGTTCGTAGCTTGAGAGTGACACAACATTAGCAGCAGCTTTTGCTGGCAGCCTGGTTTCTAAAGTTCTGTAAATCTTGGCGTCAGGTGGTGAAACTAAACCTTTTGATTCCTGGAATCTTGGTGTCAGGTGGTGAAACTAAACCTTTTGATTCCTAGAATCTTGGTGTCAGGTGGTGAAACTAAACCTTCTGATTCCTGGAATATTGGTGTCATTTGGTGAAACTAAACCTTTTGATTCCTGGAATCTTGGTGTCAGGTGGTGAAACTAAACCTTTCTATTCCTGGAATATTGATGTCAGGTGGTGAAACTAAACCTTTTGATTCCTGGAATGTTGGTGTCAGATGGTGAAACTAAACCTTTTGATTCCTTGAATCTTGGTGTCAGGTGGTGAAACTAAACCTTTCTATTCCTGGAATATTGATGTCAGGTGGTGAAACTAAACCTTTTGATTCCTGGAATGTTGGTGTCAGATGGTGAAACTAAACCTTTTGATTCCTGGAATCTTGGTGTCAGTTGGTGAAACTAAACCATTTGATTCCTGGAATCTTGGTGTAAGGTGGCGAAACTAAACCTTTTGATTCCTGGAATCTTGGTGTCAGTTGGTGAAACTAAACCATTTGATTCCTGGAATCTTGGTGTCAGGTGGTGAAACTAAACCTTTCTATTCCTGGAATATTGATGTCAGGTGGTGAAACTAAACCTTTTGATTCCTGGAATCTTGGTGTCAGATGGTGAAACTAAACCATTTGATTCCTGGAATCTTGGTGTCAGTTGGTGAAACTAAACCATTTGATTCCTGGAATCTTGGTGTCAGTTTGTGAAACTAAACCTTTTGATTCCTGGAATCTTGGTGTCAGGTGGCGAAACTAAACCTTTTGGCTCCTGGAATTTCGGCGTGAGGTGGTGAAACTAAACCTTATGACTCCTGGAATTTCGGCGTGAGGTGGTGAAACTAAACCTTCTGACTCCTGGAATTTCGGCGTGAGGTGGTGAAATTAAAACTTTTGATTCCTGGAACTGAAGTCCCAGACGGGCATTATCTTAAATCTGGGAATGTGTGGCGGCTGTAGACGGGACACATAAAATATGGACACGACCCACTACTAGGAAGGAAGGAAGGAAGGAAGGAAGGAAGGAAGGAAGGAAGGAAGGGAGGGAGGGAAGGAGAAAGAAAGAAAGAAAGAAAGAAAGAAAGAAAGAAAGAAAGAAAGAAAGAAAGAAAGAAAGAAAGAAGCTCACGCCAGAAAAGGATCACAAGACTTTCAAGCAGAAGGACGTGGCCAGCAATCAACTACACAATGTATGTAATTTGAGAAGATAGATTTAAGATGCCTCAATAAAACAGCGACCGGGGATGGCGATAGATGCGTCAATAAATCTAACCGTATGAATTCTCTCTCTCTCTCTCTCTCTCTCTCTCTCTCTCTCTCTCTCTCTCTCTCTCTCTCCGTATTCTCCTCTGGATGTATATGTTTGCAGTGATTCTAATACTGCGATATATAGCAGAAGTGCTTCTCATACTACGATACATGGTAGGGACGCTTCTTATACTGCGATATATGGTAGGGACGCTTCTCATACTACGATATATGGT
Source organism: Achatina immaculata (assembly GCA_009760885.1). Lineage (NCBI taxonomy): Eukaryota > Metazoa > Mollusca > Gastropoda > Stylommatophora > Achatinidae > Lissachatina > Lissachatina immaculata. Next base: position 35,492,119 of record CM019707.1, on the reverse strand, counting down.
AGGAGCACTTCTTATACTGCGATATATGGTAGGGGCACTTCTTATACTGCGATATATGGTAGGGGCACTTCTTATACTGCGATATATGGTAGGGGCACTTCTTATACTGCGATATATGGTAGGGGCACTTCTTATACTGCGATATTTGGTAGGGACGCTTCTTATACTGCGATATATGGTAGGGACGTTTCTCATACTGCGATATATGGTAGGGGCACTTCTTATACTACGATATATGGTAGGGGCGCTTCTTATACTGCGATATATGGCAGGGGCGCTTCTCATACTGCGATATATGACAGAAATGCTTCTCATACTGTGGTATACAGTATAAGTGTTTCTTATAGTGGCGCATGCTAACAGAGGTACCAAATAATCTTCACTGATACTTTATAGCTCATAGAAATATTTTTTAAAAGTTTTCGTGAAATAAGTTCAGATCTCAACAATCTAGTAAAAATCCGACGCTGATGTCTAAAATACATCAAATTCCTATATTTGATTTTTTTTAATATGAAGGGCGTGTTTTTTATTGTCGTTTTTTTTTCTTCAAGAACCTTCGATGATTTAAATCATTCGCTGACACCGTGCGGTCTCCACCAAAGGTAGTGCGGTGTTCCACGCAGCAAGGGTAGCACATAAGATGTGTGAAGGTTTCTAATCTAACACCGGGTCAGGGAGTTCCACGCAGCAAGGGTAGCACATAAGATGTGTGAAGGTTTCTAATCTAACACCAGGTCAGGGAGTTCCACGCAGCAAGGCTAGCACATAAGATGTGTGAAGGTTTCTAATCTAACACCAGGTCAGGGAGTTCCACGCAGCAAGGCTAGCACATAAGATGTGTGAAGGTTCTAATCTAACACCAGGTCAGGGAGTTCCACGCAGCAAGGCTAGCACATAAGATGTGTGAAGGTTTCTAATCTAACACCAGGTCAGGGAGTTCCACGCAGCAAGGCTAGCACATAAGATGTGTGAAGGTTTCTAATCTAACCAGGTCAGGGAGTTCCACGAAGCAAGGCTAGCACATAAGTGTGAAGGTTCTAATCTAACACCAGGTCAGGAGTTCCACGCAGCAAGGCTAGCACATAAGATGTGTGAAGGTTTCTAATCTAACACCAGGTCAGGGAGTTCCACGCAGCAAGGCTAGCACATAAGATGTGTGAAGGTTTCTAATCTAACACCAGGTCAGGGAGTTCCACGCAGCAAGGCTAGCACATAAGATGTGTGAAGGTTTCTAATCTAACACCAGGTCAGGGAGTTCCACGTAGCAAGGGTAGCACATAAGATGTGTGAAGGTTTCTAATCTAACACCAGGTCAGGGAGTTCCACGCAGCAAGGCTAGCACATAAGATGTGTGAAGGTTTCTAATCTAACACCAGGTCAGGGAGTTCCACGTAGCAAGGCTAGCACATAAGATGTGTGAAGGTTTCTAATCTAACACCGGGTCAGGGAGTTCCACGAAGCAAGGCTAGCACATAAGATGTGTGAAGGTTTCTAATCTAACACCAGGTCAGGGAGTTCCACGCAGCAAGGCTAGCACATAAGATGTGTGAAGGTTTCTAATCTAACACCGGGTCAGGGAGTTCCACGCAGCAAGGCTAGCACATAAGATGTGTGAAGGTTTCTAATCTAACACCGGGTCAGGGAGTTCCACGTAGCAAGGGTAGCACATAAGATGTGTGAAGGTTTCTAATCTAACACCAGGTCAGGGAGTTCCACGCAGCAAGGGTAGCACATAAGATGTGTGAAGGTTTCTAATCTAACACCGGGTCAGGGAGTTCCACGCAGCAAGGGTAGCACATAAGATGTGTGAAGGTTTCTAATCTAACACCAGGTCAGGGAGTTCCACGCAGCAAGGGTAGCACATAAGATGTGTGAAGGTTTCTAATCTAACACCGGGTCAGGGAGTTCCACGCAGCAAGGGTAGCACATAAGATGTGTGAAGGTTTCTAATCTAACACCAGGTCAGGGAGTTCCACGCAGCAAGGCTAGCACATAAGATGTGTGAAGGTTTCTAATCTAACACCAGGTCAGGGAGTTCCACGTAGCAAGGCTAGCACATAAGATGTGTGAAGGTTTCTAATCTAACACCAGGTCAGGGAGTTCCACGCAGCAAGGCTAGCACATAAGATGTGTGAAGGTTTCTAATCTAACACCGGGTCAGGGAGAAAAGTCAAGGAACAGGCCAGAACTCGGGTGTCCCCCATCTGAAAAAAGCTAGAGAGAACAGATAAGGAAGGAAACTAGTTTGTGAATGTGTGGTTTAAAGGAATCAGCAAATGTTCAACAATAATCTGAAATATTATAACTACAAACCCGTAGCACATACCAACTGATAATATGATAATGTAAACACACACACCCATCACACACACATACAGACATATACGCCATTTATATGGCGGGTGAGAGAGAACTTTTGATGAATTCTACAAAAGGACAGACTTTCCAACAGACACCAGAATTATGTGCAACATTTCTACTGTCTCAAGTTCTCAGCAGAAGAACATATGAATGTATAAGCATAATCTCTCTCTCTCACACACACACACACACACATATTCTGGCTTCCAATAAAGCAGCATTGAGCTAGAAAACATACAAATCTCCATAAATGATACAATTCCAGTTGATGACATAAGATCAGACATAGCTGAATAATACAAAGAAAAAAAAACCCATCCTTCTGAATCTATGTTCTCGCAGAATGATTGACACTACTCCGTAAGCCTTGTTGTGTCCTGCACAGTAGCTACAAGTTTCCTCCACTTCTCACGGTCTGCAGCTAGGTTTTCTATACAGCGCGATGCCATTCAGCCTGTACAGTTCTTTGTCAAGTTACCTCTTGTCGGTTTCTCAGTACAAAACACCGACCCACCCCACTACTTGTACAGCTTATAGTTCAGTACAAAACACCGACCCACCCCACTACCTGTACAGCTTATAGTTCAATACAAAACACGACCCTCAATTCTTGTATAGCTTATAATTCAGTACAAAACACCGACCCCCAATACCTGTACAGCTTATAGTTCAATACAAAACACTGACCCCCCCCCCCATACTTGTACAGCTTATAGTTCAATACAAAACACCGACCCCCAATACTTGTACAGCTTATAGTTCAGTACAAAACACTGACCCCCCCCCCCAATACTTGTACAGCTTATAGTTCAGTACAAAACACTGCCCCCTCCCAAATACTTGTACAGCTTATAGTTCAGTACAAAACACTGACCCCCCCCCTCCAAATACTTGTACAGCTTATAGTTCAGTACAAAACACTGCCCCCCCCCCCCCAATACTTGTACAGCTTATAGTTCAGTACAAAACACTGCCCCCCCCCCAATACTTGTACAGCTTATAGTTCAGTACAAAACACTGACCCCTCCCAAATACTTGTACAGCTTATAGTTCAGTACAAAACACTGACCCCTCCCAAATACTTGTACAGCTTATAGTTCAATACAAAACACTGCCCCCTCCCAAATACTTGTACAGCTTATAGTTCAGTACAAAACACTGCCCCCTCCCAAATACTTGTACAGCTTATAGTTCAGTACAAAACACTGACCCCCCCCCCCTCTCAATACTTGTACAGCTTATAGTTCAGTACAAAACACTGCCCCCTCCCAAATACTTGTACAGCTTATAGTTCAGTACAAAACACTGACCCCCCCCCCCCAATACTTGTACAGCTTATCTCTCTCTCTCTCTGAACCTTAAGTGCCCAGGGCACATGGGGCTTCCGCAAGGGTTTTCCACAAATGCCTGTCCTTCGCCTTTTTTTCTGCTCTTGCCCAGGTGAGCCCTCTATTGCTCAACATCCTTTCTGTTGTTCTTCTCCATGTCTCTTTGGTCTACCCTTACTTCTGCTCCCCTGTGGTGTCCATCTTAGTGCTATTTTTGGTAGTGAGTTGTCAGTCATTCGGAGCACATGTCCCAACCATCGCCAGCGTCTTTCCTCAATAATTGTTGTCAGTGGTTTCATCTGCATTTCTGCCAATAAGATGTTATTTCTTATGGTGTTTGGCCAAAATATTTTTTTAATTCTACGTAAACATTTAGTCTGGAAAGAATTCAACTTGTTTTCTATGGTTTTGGTGAAGGTTTCTAATCTAACACCGGGTCAGGGAGAAAAGTCAAGGAACAGGCCAGAACTCGGGTGTCCCCCATCTGAAAAAAGCTAGAGAGAACAGATAAGGAAGGAAACGAGTTTGTGAATGTTTGGTTTAAAGGAATCAGCAAATGTTCAACAATAATCTGAAATATTATAACTACAAACCCGTAGCACATACCAACTGATAATATGATAATGTAAACACACACACACCCCCATCACACACACATACAGACATATACGCCATTTATATGGCGGGTGAGAGAGAACTTTTGATGAATTCTACAAAAGGACAGACTTTTCAACAGACACCAGAATTATGTGCAACATTTCTACTGTCTCAAGTTCTCAGCAGAAGAACATATGAATATATAAGCATAATATCTATCTCACACACACACACACACACACACATATTCTGGCTTCCAATAAAGCAGCATTGAGCTAGAAAACATACAAATCTCCATAAATGATACAATTCCAGTTGATGACATAAGATCAGACATAGCTGAATAATACAAAGAAAAAAAAACCCATCCTTCTGAATCTATGTTCTCGCAGAATGATTGACACTACTCCGTAAGCCTTGTTGTGTCCTGCGCAGTAGCTACAAGTTTCCTCCACTTCTCACGGTCTGCAGCTAGGTTTTCTATACAGCGCGATGCCCTTCAGCCTGTACAGATCTTTTCAAGTTACCTCTTGTCGGTTTCTCAGTACAAAACACCGACCCACCCCACTACTTGTACAGTTTATAGTTCAGTACAAAACACCGCCCCACCCCACTACTTGTACAGCTTATAGTTCAGTACAAAACACGACCCTCAATTCTTGTATAGCTTATAATTCAGTACAAAACACCGACCCCCAATACCTGTACAGCTTATAGTTCAATACAAAACACTGACCCCCCCCCCCCATACTTGTACAGCTTATAGTTCAATACAAAACACCGACCCCCAATACTTGTACAGCTTATAGTTCAGTACAAAACACTGACCCCCCCCCCCCAATACTTGTACAGCTTATAGTTCAGTACAAAACACTGCCCCCTCCCAAATACTTGTACAGCTTATAGTTCAGTACAAAACACTGACCCCCCCCCTCCAATACTTGTACAGCTTATAGTTCAGTACAAAACACTGCCCCCCCCCCCCCAATACTTGTACAGCTTATAGTTCAGTACAAAACACTGCCCCCCCCCCAATACTTGTACAGCTTATAGTTCAGTACAAAACACTGACCCCTCCCAAATACTTGTACAGCTTATAGTTCAGTACAAAACACTGACCCCTCCCAAATACTTGTACAGCTTATAGTTCAATACAAAACACTGCCCCCTCCCAAATACTTGTACAGCTTATAGTTCAGTACAAAACACTGCCCCCTCCCAAATACTTGTACAGCTTATAGTTCAGTACAAAACACTGACCCCCCCCCCCCTCTCAATACTTGTACAGCTTATAGTTCAGTACAAAACACTGCCCCCTCCCAAATACTTGTACAGCTTATAGTTCAGTACAAAACACTGACCCCCCCCCCCCAATACTTGTACAGCTTATCTCTCTCTCTCTCTGAACCTTAAGTGCCCAGGGCACATGGGGCTTCCGCAAGGGTTTTCCACAAATGCCTGTCCTTCGCCTTTTTTTCTGCTCTTGCCCAGGTGAGCCCTCTATTGCTCAACATCCTTTCTGTTGTTCTTCTCCATGTCTCTTTGGTCTACCCTTACTTCTGCTCCCCTGTGGTGTCCATCTTAGTGCTATTTTTGGTAGTGAGTTGTCAGTCATTCGGAGCACATGTCCCAACCATCGCCAGCGTCTTTCCTCAATAATTGTTGTCAGTGGTTTCATCTGCATTTCTGCCAATAAGATGTTATTTCTTATGGTGTTTGGCCAAAATATTTTTTTAATTCTACGTAAACATTTAGTCTGGAAAGAATTCAACTTGTTTTCTATGGTTTTGGTGATTTTCCAGCATTCACTTCCATAGAGTAGTACACTTAGAACATTACTCTTAAATATCCTGATTTTCATATTTATGCTTAGTTTATTTGATTTCCATATATCTGTAGCATTGCAAAAGCCTGTTTTGCTCTAGTAAGTCTGCTGTTGATGTCCTCTGTGCTGTCTCCATTTTCTACTACTCTGCTGCCAAGGTATACAAATTCGTTGACCTCCTCCACTAACTTGTTATCTACTCTGAGTACATTTCTGTTGTTCACATTTTGCTTCATTAACTTTGTCTTTCCTACGTTGATCTTTAGTCCTATGTTGTTTGCATTCTGGGTTAACTTGTTTATTTTATCTTGCATATCTTTGTGACTGCTTGATAATAGACAAATGTCGTCCGCAAAGTCAAGGTCCTCCAGCACTGTGTTAAGGGTCCATTGTAATCCTCTGCGTTTGTCTGATGTTGCCTCCTTCATTAACCAGTCTACTGCCAAGATAAATAATGTTGGTGATAGTACACATCCCTGTTTCACTCCTGTTTGTACCCTAAAGCTGCTGGAGGTATGTTCTCCACAGATAACTTTGCACTGAAAACCCTCGTATAGGGCTTTGATTACATTAACTATTTTATGGGGGAGGCCATGCCATCTTAGGATTTTCCACAGTGCATCTCTGTTGACACTGTCGAAGGCTTTCTCAAAATCTATGAATAATGCATATGTTGTGCTATGCCATTCATTTGCCTGTTCTAATATTTGTCTAAGTACAAATATATGTAAGTACAAAACACCGACCCCCAATACTTGTACAGCTTATAGTTCAGTACAAAACACCGACCTCCAATACTTGTACAGCTTATAGTTCAATACAAAACACCGACCTCCAATACTTGTACAGCTTATAGTTCAATACAAAACACCGACCCCCAATACTTGTACAGCTTATAGTTCAGTACAAAACACCGACCTCCAATACTTGTACAGCTTATAGTTCAATACAAAACACCGACCCCCATACTTGTACAGCTTATAGTTCAGTACAAAACACCGACCTCCAATACTTGTACAGCTTATAGTTCAATACAAAACACCGACCCCCAATACTTGTACAGCTTATAGTTCAGTACAAAACACCGACCCCCAATACTTGTACAGCTTATAGTTCAATATAAAACACCGACCCCCAATACTTGTACAGCTTATAGTTCAATACAAAACACCGCCTCCACTATTTGTAGTTGGATGACTCCCCTGCAGCTACAGACTATGAACATAACTAAACCTCTACTTGATGTCCCAACTCTCATTCCATCACTCCTTCAACTCCGTGGCCCTTTCTTCCACTCACTAACTCGCTCGCTCTTGCACAACAAAGGGAGGAGAAACTAATTATGTATTTTTCATGAGCGGCAAAATGTCCTTAATTGCTATTAAAATATGGGCTCTCCGCAGCTGTGCCTTGTCTGTGACATCTGAGCTTAGAGAACATGTCCTAGCCTGCCTGTATTTTATTCTGCTAGTTTGTGTTCTGATATGAGAGAGAGAGAGAGAGGAGGAGGAGAGGGAGAGAGAGGAGAGAAGAGGGAAGTAGAGGGTGAGACGAGACAAAGAAGGGATGAAAGAGAAATGGAGAATGAGAGGAAACACAAGTTCCCCTGATGGCGTCTCCTACTGTTTTCTGGCGCCGCGCTACATGTTATCTGAGCTGTCACTGAAAGCCAGCACTGAGTATTTCACTTCATTCTATACCGTTCTCATTAATGTATCCCATGATCAGTTCCTTATACGATTCTATACCGTTCTCATTAATGTATCCCATGATCAGTTCCTTATACGATTCTATACCGTTCTCATTAATGTATCCCATGATCAGTTCCTTATACGATTCTATACCGTTCTCATTAATGTATCCCATGATCAGTTCCTTATACGATTCTATACCGTTCTCATTAATGTATCCCATGATCAGTTCCTTATACAATCCCTGTCCTACCTTCTTTCCTGTACGTGATCATTAGTGAAGACGTCTATAAGCATTCACTGAACAGAACACCTCCAGGCAAGTTTGTTTCATCGAAGATAATTTGTCTGTTAATGGCGTAGCTTGTCTACTAATAGCAAGATGTGTCGACGGTATCTCAGAGATTGCATTTTATTTTTTTTTTTTACGGTGGGTCTATCTTATATCAGAGATATGTTGTTAGGGCTCATCATTGATGCGTGTGTGTGCGCGCGCGTGCGTGCGTGCGTGCGTGCATGTGTGAGAGTGAGAGAGTTAAAATCACAGACTCGCCTCTAACTGGTTAACTCAACTCCCTATTACCTCTAAATCTCCTCTAACAATTCACTAATACTGGAGAAGCGCCTCTGGTCAAAGAGACCGACAGCCCAATCAAATACATTCTTTACGACCATCGCTCATTCCTCTAGCCAACCCGATGCAAATACATGTAATCAACCTTACACCACAGTGTGAAGTTTTCGTCTGTGATCAAAGACACTGCAAGGTTTTTACTTAACACTTTTTCATCAACCACTGCCCACCAGAGACCACCCTCATCATCCCACCTCCGCGGCGGTGTTACAAAAGCCTTGTTCTATTTCAGAAGCTAATCGTTGCTCTGTAAAGAAAAAGAAATCGTGGACCTCCAGTGCTAATATCGCTGTAAAAAGGTTGAAAGAAAATTACTCACGGTGTTTTATGTGAGCTATAAACAGAGTGAATCAAGGAACGTTTCAGATACACTGAACACCAATATATAGTCACAGAACGTTTCAGATAGAAGGAACACCAACATATAGTCACAGAACTTTTCAGATAGAAGGAACACCAACATATAGTCACAGAACGTTTCAGATACACTGAACACCAACATATAGTCACAGAACGTTTCAGATAGAAGGAACACCAACATATAGTCACAGAACGTTTCAGATAGAAGGAACACCAACATACAGTCACAGAACTTTTCAGATAGAAGGAACACCAACATATAGTCACAGAACGTTTCAGATAGAAGGAACACCAACATATAGTCACAGAACGTTTTAGATAGAAGGTACACCAACATATAGTCACAGAACGTTTTAGATAGAAGGTACACCAACATATAGTCACAGAACGTTTCAGCTACAAGGAACAGCAAAATATAGTCAGATTTTACCAGTAAACACAATTTTCCTAAAGTTCCGTTTTACCAACATATAGTCACAGATTTTATCAAATAAACACAGCGTTCCTAAAGTTCCGTTATACCAACATATAGTCACAGATTTGATCACAGTGTTCCTAAAGTTCCGTTATACCAACTTATAGTCACAGATTTGATCACAGTGTTCCTAAAGTTCCGTTATACCAACATATAGTCACAGATTTGATCACAGTGTTCCTAAAGTTCCGTTATACCAACATATAGTCACAGATTTGATCACAGTGTTCCTAAAGTTCCGTTATACCAACTTATAGTCACAGATTTGATCACAGTGTTCCTAAAGTTCCGTTATACCAACATATAGTCACAGATTTGATCACAGTGTTCCTAAAGTTCCGTTATACCAACATATAGTCACAGATTTGATCACAGTGTTCCTAAAGTTCCGTTATACCAACATATAGTCACAGATTTGATCACAGTGTTCCTAAAGTTCCGTTATACCAACATATAGTCACAGATTTGATCAAATAAACACAGTGTTCCTAAAGTTCCGTTATACCAACATATAGTCACAGATTTGATCAAATAAACACAGTGTTCCTAAAGTTCCGTTATACCAACATATAGTCACAGATTTGATCACAGTGTTCCTAAAGTTCCGTTATACCAACATATAGTCACAGATTTGATCACAGTGTTCCTAAAGTTCCGTTATACCAACATATAGTCACAGATTTGATCACAGTGTTCCTAAAGTTCTGTTATACCAACATATAGTCACAGATTTGATCACAGTGTTCCTAAAGTTCCGTTATACCAACATATAGTCACAGATTTGATCACAGTGTTCCTAAAGTTCCGTTATACCAACATATAGTCACAGATTTGATCACAGTGTTCCTAAAGTTCCGTTATACCAACATATAGTCACAGATTTGATCAAATAAACACAGTGTTCCTAAAGTTCCGTTATGCTTTCCATTAGGTGACCCTCTGTATACCCTGACCTGACACCTCCTGACTTTTTCTTGTAGTGTACATTAAAGACAATGTTTACCATAGAGTCCTCACAGGATCTGAACACTTGAAGCAGCGAATCACGAACGTCACTGCATCTGTTCTTGCATATACGCCACATAAAACCTGAGATAAACTCAATTATCGCAATATGTATCATGTCAGGCAGATGCGGTGCGAAGTCCTTGTAAATTATATCTAAAACTCGGAGAACTTCTCCACAAAGTAACCCATGTCGCTGTGCCTCCAGAAAGTAAAGAAGGTGCTTAGCAACGCCCTGAACAAGAGTCCACCCTTCAGGGACCAGTGGCCAGCTTAAGCCATCACTGTGACCACAAGAGTCCACCCTTCAGGGACCAGTGGCCAGCTTAAGCCATCACTGTGACCACAAGAGTCCACCCTTCAGGGACCAGTGGCCAGCTTAAGCCATCACTGTGACCACAAGAGTCCACCCTTCAGGGACCAGTGGCCAGCTTAAGCCATCACTGTGACCACAAGAGCCCACCCTTCAGGGACCAGTAGCCAGCTTAAGCCATCACTGTGACCACAAGAGTCCACCCTTCAGGGACCAGTGGCCAGCTTAAGCCATCACTGTGACCACAAGAGTCCACCCTTCAGGGACCAGTGGCCAGCTTAAGCCATCACTGTGACCACAAGAGTCCACCCTTCAGGGACCAGTGGCCAGCTTAAGCCATCACTGTGACCACAAGAGTCCACCCTTCAGGGACCAGTGGCCAGCTTAAGCCATCACTGTGACCACAAGAGCCCACCCTTCAGGGACCAGTGGCCAGCTTAAGCCATCACTGTGACCACAAGAGTCTACCCTTCAGGGACCAGTGGCCAGCTTAAGCCATCACTGTGACCACAAGAGCCCACCCTTCAGGGACCAGTGGCCAGCTTAAGCCATCACTGTGACCACAAGAGCCCACCCTTCAGGGACCAGTGGCCAGCTTAAGCCATCACTGTGACCACAAGAGCCCACCCTTCAGGGACCAGTGGCCAGCTTAAGCCATCACTGTGACCACACAGGCGAGGACATCACCGCCCAGGGCTGCACGACAAGCCAGGCTATGACCCACGTCACCGTGAATGTCTGGGAAGTCTGGCGCTGACCGCTACTGTAAGCCCAGATATCATCGCCATTAATCGTTGTCATGAGAACCATCACTCAGCACTCCCCACGCCAGAAGCAACACTACAGGTCATCAGACCCCCCCCCCCCCAGACATCTCATCTATTTAGGACCTAACTTTAACAGACAAACAGAGACCCGCAGAGATTGCCCATGCACGATAGATTCTATGTCTCCGCAACAAAAAATGACAGATAAGCCGCGTGATACATCGGTACACTCAATAATGATTCTGTGTACACTCGCAGTTACAGGCTGTTACCTGATTCTAGATTTACTCTCACACTTAACAGCTGTTACTATAGACACCAGCATTGATCAATGATTCTAGATACACGACTAGCTAGAGGCTTTCTATGGGGAACTGAGGCTGTTACTATAGATTCTAGATACACGACTAGCTAGAGGCTTTCTATGGGGAACTGAGGCTGTTACTATAGATTCTAGATACACGACTAGCTAGAGGCTTTCTATGGGGAACTGAGGCTGTTACTATAGTTCCGTTATACCAACATATAGTCACAGATTTGATCACAGTGTTCCTAAAGTTCCGTTATACCAACATATAGTCACAGATTTGATCACTGTGTTCCTAAAGTTCCGTTATACCAACATATAGTCACAGATTTGATCAAATAAACACAGTGTTCCTAAAGTTCCGTTATGCTTTCCATTAGGTGACCCTCTGTATACCCTGACCTGACACCTCCTGACTTTTTCTTGTAGTGTACATTAAAGACAATGTTTACCATAGAGTCCTCACAGGATCTGAACACTTGAAGCAGCGAATCATCTGTTCTTGCATATACGCCACATAAAACCTGAGATAAACTCAATTATCGCAATATGTATCATGTCAGGCAGATGCGGTGCGAAGTCCTTGTAAATTATATCTAAAACTCGGAGAACTTCTCCACAAAGTAACCCATGTCGCTGTGCCTCCAGAAAGTAAAGAAAGTGCTTAGCAACGCCCTGAACAAGAGTCCACCCTTCAGGGACCAGTGGCCAGCTTAAGCCATCACTGTGACCACAAGAGTCTACCCTTCAGGGACCAGTGGCCAGCTTAAGCCATCACTGTGACCACAAGAGTCTACCCTTCAGGGACCAGTGGCCAGCTTAAGCCATCACTGTGACCACAAGAGTCTACCCTTCAGGGACCAGTGGCCAGCTTAAGCCATCACTGTGACCACAAGAGTCTACCCTTCAGGGACCAGTGGCCAGCTTAAGCCATCACTGTGACCACAAGAGCCCACCCTTCAGGGACCAGTGGCCAGCTTAAGCCATCACTGTGACCACAAGAGTCTACCCTTCAGGGACCAGTGGCCAGCTTAAGCCATCACTGTGACCACAAGAGCCCACCCTTCAGGGACCTTCAGTGGGAACTGAGGCTGTTACTATAGATTCTAGATACACGACTAGCTAGAGGCTTTCTATGGGGAACTGAGGCTGTTACTATAGATTCTAGATACACGAGCTTCAGGGACCAGTGGCCAGCTTAAGCCATCACTGTGACCACAAGAGCCCACCCTTCAGGGACCAGTGGCCAGCTTAAGCCATCATTGTGACCACAAGAGCCCACCCTTCAGGGACCAGTGGCCAGCTTAAGCCATCACTGTGACCACAAGAGCCCACCCTTCAGGGACCAGTGGCCAGCTTAAGCCATCACTGTGACCACAGGAGCCCACCCTTCAGGGACCAGTGGCCAGCTTAAGCCATCACTGTGACCACAAGAGTCTACCCTTCAGGGACCAGTGGCCAGCTTAAGCCATCACTGTGACCACAAGAGCCCACCCTTCAGGGACCAGTGGCCAGCTTAAGCCATCACTGTGACCACAAGAGTCTACCCTTCAGGGACCAGTGGCCAGCTTAAGCCATCACTGTGACCACAAGAGCCCACCCTTCAGGGACCTTCAGTGGGAACTGAGGCTGTTACTATAGATTCTAGATACACGACTAGCTAGAGGCTTTCTATGGGGAACTGAGGCTGTTACTATAGATTCTAGATACACGAGCTTCAGGGACCAGTGGCCAGCTTAAGCCATCACTGTGACCACAAGAGCCCACCCTTCAGGGACCAGTGGCCAGCTTAAGCCATCATTGTGACCACAAGAGCCCACCCTTCAGGGACCAGTGGCCAGCTTAAGCCATCACTGTGACCACAAGAGCCCACCCTTCAGGGACCAGTGGCCAGCTTAAGCCATCACTGTGACCACAGGAGCCCACCCTTCAGGGACCAGTGGCCAGCTTAAGCCATCACTGTGACCACACAGGCGAGGACATCACCGCCCAGGGCTGCACGACAAGCCAGGCTATGAGCCACGTCACCGTGAATGTCTGGGAAGTCTGGCGCTGACCGCTACTGTAAGCCCAGATATCATCGCCATTAATCGTTGTCATGAGAACCATCACTCAGCACTCCCCACGCCAGAAGCAACACTACAGGTCATCAGACCCCCCCCCCAGACATCTCATCTATTTAGGACCTAACTTTAACAGACAAACAGAGACCCGCAGAGATAGCCCATGCACGATAGATTCTATGTCTCCGCAACAAAAAATGACAGATAAGCCGCGTGATACATCGGTACACTCAACAATGATTCTGTGTACACTCGCAGTTACAGGCTGTTACCTGATTCTAGATTTACTCTCACACTTAACAGCTGTTACTATAGACACCAGCATTGATCAATGATTCTAGATACACGACTAGCTAGAGGCTTTCTATGGGGAACTGAGGCTGTTACTATAGATTCTAGATACACACGTAGCTAGACGTTGTTCTATCGCGAACTGAGGCTGTTACTATAGATTATAGCTACACGCGTAGCTAGACGTTGTTCTATCGAGAACTGAGGCTGTTACTATAGATTCTAGCTACACACGTAGCTATACGCTGTTCTATCGGGAACTGAGGCTGTTACTATAGATTATAGATACACACGTAGCTAGACGCTGTTCTATCGGGAACTGAGGCTGTTACTATAGATAACATCAATGATTCTAGATACACGCCTTAGCGAGAACTGAGGCTGTAACTATAAAATAACTTTTCACATACAAGAAACAAGACTTTTGTATAGTAAAATAAAAGAGAAGAAAGTACTGTATGGTCAGACTTTGGGAAAAATGTAAACAAATCACTTTTAGGCATGGTTCTTGTCCCAGGTCAGTTTTCTTTCTCTCACATATAAAAGAGCTTTGTTTTATACTTTCTCAAGGTATAACCATACAATGCTGTGCTCTCTTACTTTACTACAGATAACAGCACTGATCAACTTTACTACAGATAACGGCACTGATCAACTTTACTACAGATAACGGCACTGATCAACTTTACTATAGATAACGGCACTGATCAACTTTACTATAGATAACGGCACTTATCAACTTTACTATAGATAACGGCACTTATCAACTTTACTACAGATAACAGCACTGATCAACGTTACTATAGATAACAGCACTGATCAACTTTACTATAGATAACGGCACTGATCAACTTTACTATAGATAACGGCACTGATCAACTTTACTATAGATAACGGCACTTATCAACTTTACTACAGATAACAGCACTTATCAACTTTACTACAGATAACGGCACTGATCAACTTTACTATAGATAACGGCACTGATCAACTTTACTATAGATAACAGCACTGATCAACTTTACTATAGATAACAGCACTGATCAACTTTACTACAGATAACAGCACTGATCAACGTTACTATAGATAACAGCACTGATCAACGTTACTATAGATAACAGCACTGATCAACGTTACTATAGATAACAGCACTGATCACTGAGTCTAGCTGTGAGTGGAGGTAAAGACTGTCAGTGCAGCGGACAAATCTCAGCAGTACACTACCAAGACAGCATAAGACTCCAGGAATCTCTCCTCTTTTACTAGTCACTTTAGCACTTCTTGTCCTGTTTAGAATGATTCCTATTCTGTCCGCCTGGAACTTGGGGGGGGGGGGGGGGGGAGGGAGGGAGAATGGCTGGATGAATGCAGTTTAATTTTGTAACATAAAAAACTGACCTGGCTGGCTTCTTTTTCCCATCTTTGTACGCGGAGAGGATTGGAAATCTTTGCTTTAAGAAGTCCCAGGGGCAAATGCCTGGACAATGAAATGAAATTATCCCATCCATCATTGCTTCTACAACTATCAGAGCAGACATTTCCACGAAGTTTATAACAGTGATATCCATGCCAATTCTTTGTCTAATATGCAATAAGGAGCAATGTAAGAGCAATGAGGATTGTTACTCCGGGGGAGAAGGGAGGGAGACTATGTGAGACACATCATATTTAGCATCCATCTATCTATCTATCTATCTATCTATCTATCTATCTATCTATCTATCTATCTATCTATCTATCTATCTATCTATCTATCTATCTATCTATCTATCTATCTATCTATCTATCTATCTATCTATCTATCTATCTATCTATCTATCTATCTATCTATCTATCTATCTATCTATCTATCTATCTATCTATCTATCTATCTATCTATCTATATCTATCTATCTATCTATCTATCTATCTATCTATCTATCTATCTATCTATCTATCTATCTATCTATCTATCTATCTATCTCTATCTATCTATCTATCTATCTATCTATCTATCTATCTATCTATCTATCTATCTATCTATCTATCTATCTATCTATCTATCTATCTATCTATCTATCTATCTATCTATCTATCTATCTATCTATCTATCTATCTATCTATCTATCTATCTATCTATCTATCTATCTATCTATCTATATCTATCTATCTATCTATCTCTATCTATCTATCTATCTATCTATCTATCTATCTATCTATCTATCTATCTATCTATATCTATCTATCTATCATCTATCTATCTATCTATCTATCTATCTATATCTATCTATCTATCTATCTATCTATCTATCTATCTATCTATCTATCTATCTATCTATCTATCTATCTATCTATCTATCTATCTATCTATCTATCTATCTATCTATCTATCTATCTATCTATCTATCTATTATCTATCTATCTATCTATCTATCTATCTATCTATCTATCTATCTATCTATCTATCTATCTATCTATCTATCTATCTATCTATCTATCTATCTATATATCTATCTATCTATATATCTATCTATCTATCTATCTATCTATCTATCTATCTATCTATCTATTATCTATCTATCTATCTATCTCTATCTATCTATCTATCTATCTATCTATCTATCTATCTATCTATCTATCTATCTATCTATCTATCTATCTATCTATCTATCTATCTATCTATCTATCTATCTATCTATCTATCTATCTATCTATCTATCTATCTATCTATCTAGCACGCTTATTTGAAAAGAAATAAACTGACAATTACAAACAGCTGTTTAACCAATACACATACTAAGACTTGTACTTCGACCCAGGTGTGTTTCTAGAACTTGTACAAAATAATACTGGGCCTTCAAACACTTGAATATTTCTGACTTGCATTATCGCTCACCCGTAGCCTGGCTCATTTTTATGCTCATGCCACTTACTGGTACGTGAGTAAATATTTGTTCTTCAATACACTCACATTCATGCGGACAGTTTATTTTGGCGTGCTCAGAGATATATCAGCTCTCAGGTCTTAATATTTCTACAGCTGTATCATTAATGTCGGCCATTATGATATTACAAACAATTTAAACTTACATTTAGTCACGCTATAAAGTCAACATAAGACGATTTACATTTCATGACGCCATAAAGTCTACACTAGGCGACTTACATTTGATGACCCTATAAGGCGACTTACATTTGGTCACGATATAAAGTCTACGCAAGGCGACTTACATTTGATGACGCTATAAAGTCTACGCAAGGCGACTTACATTTGATGATGCCATAGAGTCTACACAGGGCGACTTACATTTGATGACGTTATAAAGTCTACACAGGGCGACTTACATTTGATGACGCTATAAAGTCTACACAGGGCGACTTACATTTGATGACGCCATAAAGTCTACACAGGGCGACTTACATTTGATGACGCCATAGAGTCTACACATGGCCAAGCTTTACAGTGTGTCAGTTTCATGACACAAAAACTTTACGACAAAATGTAGCAAGTTTTTCTCCATCATTTCCTTCACTGTGTGCTGTCCTCACGTCTCTAACACTGAGGATTGAAATCCTCTTCTCCTCACAGTGTTCAGCACGCCATTTTTACAAGCATAACATGGGGTCTGGGAACTATCCGGAGAGAAGACGGCCGGATGCATGCTCTCCTGGTCTCATCATATTCATAATAAACAGGCCTGCACCGAACACAAGACTGTAATATTCGGCCGACTACGAATATTCGAATTTTTGATGACAGAATACGAATACAAATACGAATAATACACTGATGAAGATAATTTTTTTTTAAAACTACTTCCTACAAGTATACATGCTTGTATATGAAATTTTTGTTGTAAATTTACAGAGAAGCCTGGCACAAATCTAATATTTTTATTCTCTGTTAGAATAACTCAAACATGTCGTAAAACTGTTTCTTTTCTATCATCTGTTACACAAATCTTCTGCTCAATCTTCAATCAGTTACACAGACCTTCTGCTCAATCTTCAATCAGTTACACAGACCTTCTGTTCAATCTTCAATCAGTTACGCAGACCTTCTGCTCAATCTTCAATCAGTTACGCAAAAACTTCTGCTCGATCTCCAATGACATCAATCTTGATGAACTATCCCCATGATCTTTATGATCTATTTCAAACTTTCAAAATTTATCCAACAACTTCCGGGTTACCTTTTTATTCTTTATATCACTTTCTGGGAATTCCGCTCTGTGTCTCCAACAATCTCGTATCTAAGTCAACAGTACAAGGACTTTCTATATGTTGTCTAAATGTTCTCCAACAATCACGTGTCTAAATCTACAGTACAAGGACCTTCTATTTGCTGGCTAAATGTTCTCCAACAATCTCGTGTCTAAGTCAACAGTACAACGACTTTCTATTTGTGGCTAAATGTTCTCCAACAATCTCGTGTCTAAATCAACAGTACAAAGACATTCTATTTGTTGTCTAAATCTTCTCCAACAATCACGTGTCTAAATCTACAGTACAACGACTTCTATTTGTTGTCTAAATGTTCTCCAACAATCACGTGTCTAAATCTACAGTACAACGACTTCTATTTGTTGTCTAAATGTTCTCCAACATTCACGTGTCTAAATCAACAGTACAACGACTTTCTATTTCTTGTCTAAATGTTCTCCAACAATCACGTGTCTAAATCAACAGTACAACGACTTCAATTTGTTGTCTAAATGTTCTCCAACAATCATGTGTCTAAATCAATAGTACGGAGACTTCTATTTATTGTCTAAATGTTTCCCAGCAATCACGTGTCTAAATCAACAGCATAGTGGCTTTCTATTTGTTGTTTAAATGGTTCCCAGCAATCACGTGTCTAAATCAACAGCACAACGACTTTCTATTTGTTGTCTAAAAGTTTCCCAGCAATCACGTGTCTAAATCAACAGTACAACGACTTTCTATTTGTTGTCTAAATGTTTCCCAGTAATCACGTGTCTAAATCAACAGTACAACGACTTTCTATTTGTTGTCTAAATGTTTCCCAGCAATCACGTGTCTAAAGCAACAGTACAACGACTTTCTATTTGTTGTCTAAATGTTTCCCAGCAATCGCGTGTCTAAATCAACAGCACAAGACTCCAGGAATCTCTCCTCTTTTACTAGTCACTTTAGCACTTCTTGTCCTGTTTAGAATGATTCCTATTCTGTCCGCCTGGAACTTGGGGGGGGGGGGGGGGGGGAGGGAGAATGGCTGGATGAATGCAGTTTAATTTTGTAACATAAAAAACTGACCTGGCTGGCTTCTTTTTCCCATCTTTGTACGCGGAGAGGATTGGAAATCTTTGCTTTAAGAAGTCCCAGGGGCAAATGCCTGGACAATGAAATGAAATTATCCCATCCATCATTGCTTCTACAACTATCAGAGCAGACATTTCCACGAAGTTTATAACAGTGATATCCATGCCAATTCTTTGTCTAATATGCAATAAGGAGCAATGTAAGAGCAATGAGGATTGTTACTCCGGGGGAGAAGGGAGGGAGACTATGTGAGACACATCATATCTATCTATCTATCTATCTATCTATCTATCTATCTATCTATCTATCTATCTATCTATCTATCTATCTATCTATCTATCTATCTATTTATCTTATCTTATCTAATCAATCTATCTATCTATCTATCTATCTATCTATCTATCTATCTATCTATCTATCTTCTTATCTTATCTTATCTTATCTTATCTATCTATCTATCTATCTATCTATCTATCTATCTATCTATCTATTATCTATCTATCTATCTATCTATCTATCTATTTATCTTATCTAATCAATCTATCTATCTATCTATCTATCTATCTATCTATTTATCTTATCTTATCTTATCTAATCAATCTATCTATCTATCTATCTATCTATATATATATCTATCTTCTTATCTTATCTTATCTTATCTTATCTATCTATCTATCTATCTATCTATCTATCTATTTATCTTATCTTATCTTATCTTATCTTATCTAATCTATCTATCTATCTATCTATCTATCTATCTATCTATCTATCTATCTATCTATCTATCTATCTATCTATCTATCTATCTATCTATCTATCTATCTATCTATCTATCTATCTATCTATCTATCTATCTAGCACGCTTATTTGAAAAGAAATAAACTGACAATTACAAACAGCTGTTTAACCAATACACATACGAAGACTTGTACTTCGACCCAGGTGTGTTTCTAGAACTTGTACAAAATAATATTGGGCCTTCAAACACTGGAATATTTCTGACTTGCATTATCGCTCACCCGTAGCCTGGCTCATTTTTATGCTCATGCCACTTACTGGTACGTGAGTAAATATTTGTTCTTCAATACACTCACATTCATGCGGACAGTTTATTTTGGCGTGCTCAGAGATATATCAGCTCTCAGGTCTTAATATTTCTACAGCTGTATCATTAATGTCGGCCATTATGATATTACAAACAATTTAAACTTACATTTAGTCACGCTATAAAGTCAACATAAGACGATTTACATTTGATGACGCCATGTCTACACTAGGCGACTTACATTTGATGACCCTATAAGGCGACTTACATTTGGTCACGATATAAAGTCTACACTAGGCGACTTACATTTTATGACACTATAAAGTCTACGCAGGGCGACTTACATTTGATGACGCCATAAAGTCTACACAGGGCGACTTACATTTGATGACGCCATAAAGTCTACACAGGGCGACTTACATCTGATGACGCCACAGAGTCTGCACAGGGCGACTTACATTTGATGACGCCATAGAGTCTACACAGGGCGACTTACATTTGATGACGCCATAGAGTCTACACATGGCCAAGCTTTACAGTGTGTCAGTTTCATGACACAAAAACTTTACGACAAAATGTAGCAAGTTTTTCTCCATCATTTCCTTCACTGTGTGCTGTCCTCGCGTCTCTAACACTGAGGACTGAAATCCTCTTCTCCTCACAGTGTTCAGCACGCCATTTTTACAAGCATAACATGGGGTCTGGGAACTATCTGGAGAGAAGACGGCCGGATGCATGCTCTCCTGGTCTCATATTCATAATAAACAGGCCTGCACCGAACACAAGACTGTAATATTCGGCCGACTACGAATATTCGAATTTTTGATGACAGAATACGAATACAAATACGAATAATACACTGATGAAGATAATTTTTTTTAAAACTACTTCCTACAAGTATACATGCTTGTATATGAAATTTTTGTTGTAAATTTACAGAGAAGCCTGACACAAATCTAACATTTTTATTCTGTTAGAATAACTCAAACATGTCGTAAAACTGTTTCTTTTCTACCATCTGTTACACAAATCTTCTGCTCAATCTTCAATCAGTTACACAGACCTTCTGCTCAATCTTCATTCAGTTACACAGACCTTCTGTTCAATCTTCAATCAGTTACGCAGACCTTCTGCTCAATCTTCAATCAGTTACGCAAAACTTCTGCTCAATCTCCAATGACATCAATCTTGATGAACTATCCCCATGATCTTTATGATCTATTTCAAACTTTCAAAATTTATCCAATAACTTCCGGGTTACCTTTTTATTCTTTATATCACTTTCTGGGAATTCCGCTCTGTGTCTCCAACAATCTCGTATCTAAGTCAACAGTACAAGGACTTTCTATATGTTGTCTAAATGTTCTCCAACAATCACGTGTTTAAGTCTATAGTACAAGGACCTTCAATTTGTTGTCTAAATGTTCTCCAACAATCATGTGTCTAAATCTACAGTACAACGACTTCTATTTGTTGTCTAAATGTTCTCCAACAATCATGTGTCTAAATCAACAGTACGGAGACTTCTATTTGTTGTCTAAATGTTTCCCATCAATCACGTGTCCAAATCAACAGCATAGTGGCTTTCTATTTGTTGTTTAAATGGTTCCCAGCAATCACGTGTCTAAATCAACAGCACAACGACTTTCTATTTCTTGTCTAAATGTTTCCCAGCAATCACGTGTCTAATTCAACAGCACAACGACTTTCTACTTGTTGTCTAAATGTTTCCCAGCAATCACGTGTCTAAATCAACAGTACAACGACTTTCTAATTGTTGTCTAAATGTTTCCCAGCAATCACGTGTCTAAATTAACAGCACAACGACTTTCTACTTGTTGTCTAAATGTTTCCCAGCAAATCACGTGTCTAAATCAACAGTACAACGACTTTCTATTTGTTGTCTAAATGTTTCCCAGCAATCACGTGTCTAAATCAACAGTACAACGACTTTCTATTTGTTGTCTAAATGTTTCCCAGCAATCGCGTGTCTAAATGAACAGTACAACACTTTCTATTTGTTATCTAAATGTTTCCCAGCAATCACGTGTCTAAATCAACAGTACAACGACTTTCTATTTGTTATCTAAATGTTTCCCAGCAATCGCGTGTCTAAATCAACAGTACGGCGACTTCTATTTCTCTTCTAAAATAACATTCTCTAGCAAACCAACTATAACAATGACCAACAATCTAACCATAAGATTCTAACTATAATCAACTTAACCTGCTACAAGATGGACGGGGCAGCCAAGGACAGGTCTTGTTTATATTATCCCCACCCCCACCGCGCCTGGTGATGTTTCATATTGTCTGGATAATTCTGTTATGTCAGCAGCGACTTGGGCATCAAACCCGCGCCTGACCGCGGCCACGGAAGCCCAACCCTGACTATTTCACGACACCATTTTGTGGGATATGATTACAAGTCCTGGACGTCACAGACTATTGCTGGAGGCCATCAAGTCTACACAGGGCGACTTACATCTGATGACGCCACAGAGTCTGCACAGGGCGACTTACATTTGATGACGCCATAGAGTCTACACAGGGCGACTTACATTTGATGACGCCATAGAGTCTACACATGGCCAAGCTTTACAGTGTGTCAGTTTCATGACACAAAAACTTTACGACAAAATGTAGCAAGTTTTTCTCCATCATTTCCTTCACTGTGTGCTGTCCTCGCGTCTCTAACACTGAGGACTGAAATCCTCTTCTCCTCACAGTGTTCAGCACGCCATTTTTACAAGCATAACATGGGGTCTGGGAACTATCTGGAGAGAAGACGGCCGGATGCATGCTCTCCTGGTCTCATATTCATAATAAACAGGCCTGCACCGAACACAAGACTGTAATATTCGGCCGACTAGGAATATTCGAATTTTTGATGACAGAATACGAATACAAATACGAATAATACACTGATGAAGATAATTTTTTTTAAAACTACTTCCTACAAGTATACATGCTTGTATATGAAATTTTTGTTGTAAATTTACAGAGAAGCCTGACACAAATCTAACATTTTTATTCTGTTAGAATAACTCAAACATGTCGTAAAACTGTTTCTTTTCTACCATCTGTTACACAAATCTTCTGCTCAATCTTCAATCAGTTACACAGACCTTCTGCTCAATCTTCATTCAGTTACACAGACCTTCTGTTCAATCTTCAATCAGTTACGCAGACCTTCTGCTCAATCTTCAATCAGTTACGCAAAACTTCTGCTCAATCTCCAATGACATCAATCTTGATGAACTATCCCCATGATCTTTATGATCTATTTCAAACTTTCAAAATTTATCCAATAACTTCCGGGTTACCTTTTTATTCTTTATATCACTTTCTGGGAATTCCGCTCTGTGTCTCCAACAATCTCGTATCTAAGTCAACAGTACAAGGACTTTCTATATGTTGTCTAAATGTTCTCCAACAATCACGTGTTTAAGTCTATAGTACAAGGACCTTCAATTTGTTGTCTAAATGTTCTCCAACAATCATGTGTCTAAATCTACAGTACAACGACTTCTATTTGTTGTCTAAATGTTCTCCAACAATCATGTGTCTAAATCAACAGTACGGAGACTTCTATTTGTTGTCTAAATGTTTCCCAGCAATCGCGTGTCTAAATCAACAGCACAACGACTTTCTACTTGTTGTCTAAATGTTTCCCAGCAATCGCGTGTCTAAATCAACAGTACGGCGACTCCTATTTCTCTTCTAAAATAACATTCTCTAGCAAACTAACTATAACAATGACCAACAATCTAACCATAAGATTCCAACTATAATCAACTTAACCTGCTACAAGATGGACGGGGCAGCCACGGACAGGTCTTGTTTATATTATCCCCACCCCCACCGCGCCTGGTGATGTTTCATATTGTCTGGATAATTCTGTTATGTCAGCAGCGACTTGGGCATCAAACCCGCGCCTGACCGCGGCCACGGAAGCCCAACCCTGACTATTTCACGACACTATTTTGTGGGATATGATTACAAGCCCTCGACGTCACAGACTATTGCTGGAGGCGATCAATTATACCTTTCCTGTACAGAAGTTTTGTGGCTGGTGGCGTTATACTGCGCATGATCAATGTTGCAGCAGTGTAAAGTGTGCTCTAGAAATATGCTGGTTTGCTCTCACCATATGTAATAGTTCCCAGTGCTACAAGCCGCTAACAATCTTTTCTTGGCAAAAATTATTATCGCAAATAACAACACTTTGTTTTTTTTTTAATATGGTCAAGAAGTTTTAGATGTTATGAACTCTTTCGGCGCCTTTGGTCACTGCATCGACATTTCCGGATTCCCGATGCTTACCAATTGTCGCTACAGCGATATTGGTTTGTTTCAGTAAAACAACCGGTGTAACATTTAGATTGTACATATTTCGTCCGCGATTCCGGTGACACTTTTCAAAATGGCGAAAGAGTGCCTAGTTACGAGCGATGCCGACCGAGAAAAAGGAAGAGAAAGACCGAAATTTTTCAATTTTTGTTGATGTAGATAGGGGTATGGACATGGCCTGTGACCGCCCCGCTGCTCTTGAATGTATCCCAAGTAGATCTAGACATATTAGACGATAGGAGAAGTAGTTAGGATGTTATTTCAGACATTAATTTAGCGAGAATGCAACGTAGAATCACAATACGAGATCGACAAGTAGATCTAGACATCTCAGATGGTAAGTAGTGCATATCTAGACCCAGCCGATGGTGAGCTGGGCACAGTCATTGTCTAAAAACATCACATTACTTCTTTTTTCCTAAAAAACTCTGCATTTATGAAATTTTCACATTCAGTTATACTTTGAAACATAATAAGTACACGGAAATACTGTTTTCCATTCCATTTACAACTATACCCCCAATACCCCCTATACAGATCAGGATCCGCGCTTTTATCCCGGCACCCAGCTGAACGTCCGCGTTTCTTCCTCTGGCACAGAAACAGTTAAGAAAAAAAGAAAGAAAGAAAGAAAGAAAGAAACAACAAAGAAAGAAAGAAAGCAAGAAAGAAAGAAAGAAAGAAAACTATCAGCACGAACGTACGACAAACCATATAGTTAGTTCAATACAAATGACTAATGTGCCAGGCTCTGTATAAAAAGTTGGAGAAAAAAAAACATTCACAAAACTCGCGTCCAAACTTGACAGGAAACGGAACAATCCAACTGCTGAACACTTCCTCCCGGCATTCACCACGCGATGTCTCCGCTTTCTCGCATCGGGAATTCGCAACACGAGCTCTTTAAACAACTAGCAACAACAACCAAAAAAAAAAAAAAATGGCGGACGGAAATTGAATTTGAAATGTTGTGTGGCTGAGTGACACACACGTCCGCTGTGGTGACTAGCAAAGCGCGGCCGCCTGAACAAATCTACGACCTTTACACAAAGTCGCAAACTTGTAACGGACGGGACAACGCCTTCTCTGTTGCTGTGATCAGAAGATCGATATCGATGCTGCACGGCGCCACAAGTGGAAGAATTAAGCCACATCTTACTTCTGTAGAACGGCGGATTGTTCCAGGACATTTCAGAACTATACTACGCGGGACAGTACGGAGTGGCCGGGGTTTAAAACCGCGAGGTCAAACATTTTTAAGAAAAGGAAATCCAGTATTGGTAAAGGAATATCTGAAGGGTGGGGGGGGGGGGTATAAAACGCCCCTCCCTCCCCGAGGGTACGGGCAAATAAATTTTCAGTTATCAATCTTAAAATGTCTACAGGGCCAAGAATGAGATACCCGGACGATAGACCAGCAGATGTAAGGATGGATGGATGGATGGATGGACGGATGGATGGACGGACGGACGGATGGATGGATGGATGATGGATGGATGGATGGATGGATGGAAGGATGGATGGATGGATAAATGACACACTGACACTAATTTTATCGTGGAGCTGTGTTAACTGTGTTGTGTTAGTTGAAGAGCCAACAATATCTGACAGTTCTCTGTGGTGATAGCTACAAGTCTCACCTACAACCAGACTGTGACCTAAAACATGGCTGTAGTGACCAAAAATATTGCTGTAGTAACGTAAAACAAGGCTGTAGTGACCTAAAATATGGCTGTAGTAACGTAAAACAAGGCTGTAGTGACCTAAAATATAGCTGTAGTAACGTAAAACAAGGCTGTAGTGACCTAACACATAGCTGTAGTAACGTAAAACAAGGCTGTAGTGACCTAAAACATAGCTGTAGTAACGTAAAACAAGGCTGTAGTGACCTAAAACGTGGTTGTAGTAACCTAAAACATAGCTGTAGTAACGTAAAACAAGGCTGTAGTGACCTAAAACATGGCTGTAGTAAAGTAAAACAAGGCTGTAGTAACCTAAAACATGGCTGTAGTAAAGTAAAACAAGGCTGTAGTATAACAATATGTTTGGTG
Organism: Achatina immaculata; assembly: GCA_009760885.1. Lineage (NCBI taxonomy): Eukaryota > Metazoa > Mollusca > Gastropoda > Stylommatophora > Achatinidae > Lissachatina > Lissachatina immaculata. The sequence continues at coordinate 35,465,388 of CM019707.1, read as the reverse complement.
TCTTTTTATTTCAAATAGGTGTTCTTTGTACTATCATATTATTCAAGCAGTTACTCTTTCCTCCTCACATCTCACAGTGATTGTTTCATATAAATGGCAATAGAAGATTTCTCATGAACATTTCACTTTTTCATTTTAATTTGACAAATAATATCAATATGATCAATACGTATAGCTGATAACTCACTTGTAATAATAGGCATAGGCAAGATTATACACATTTCGTTATTTTCATCATAGTAGCACGAAATCTCACAAAATCACAATATCAAAATTCTCATAATTCTACAAGCAGTATTTAAGCAGCGTTCACAATATTCAGTAATACAAAAGCTCTTGGTAACAATTACTGTACGATCTCTTGCTACACTAGTTCAATCTAACTCTACTTCTCTATCTGTTATGTTCTTCTATTAGACTACTTGTTTAGGACCTTTTGGTCCTCCTCTATCAAAATCTCTCTCTGCCTCCTCCTCTATCAGAACCCCTATCTGCTCTTCGCCGGCCCTTTTTATATTCGTAAGTTCTGACCACGCCAAAACCGGTCGCAACTAGCGTCTTCGCTTTCTTCTCCGTCGTCTAATTGTTACCTCCCATTAACAAGTCCACCATCTCTTTCATGTTACCTGCTTCGGGACCTAGTCCGTTCTCTGTTCAGTCTTTGATCTACTGGTCAATTGTTCCCCCTGGGCTACTGCATGTGCGCGCGAAGTCGCACCTCTAGAACTGGACCACTCTCACGATCTATCAGATCTATCGATACGGTTTTACTTTTGATCAGGTCTTTGAAGTACCGAGTATCCGTTCCTCGCTCCTCTAACTATAACTTCTCTGCCCCCCAATACATTCTTTATTCCTGATCATGTCACTAATAATAATAATAATAATAATTATAATAACTATAATCATTACTTACAAGGCTATGCTACATGTAACCTAAAACATGGCTGTAGTAAAGTAAAACAAGGCTGTAGTAACCTAAAACATAGCTGTAGTAACGTAAAACAAGGCTGTAGTAACCCAAAACATGGCTGTAGTAAAGTAAAACAAGGCTGTAGTGACCCAAAACGTGGCTGTAGTGACCCAAAAACATGGCTGTAGCGACCTAAAACATGGCTGTAGCGACCTAAAACATGGCTGTAGCTACCTAAAACATGGCTGTAGCGACCCAAAAACATGGCTGTAGCGACCTAAAACATGGCTGTAGCGACCTAAAAACATGGCTGTAGCGACCTAAAACATGGCTGTAGCGACCTAAAACATGGCTGTAGCGACCCAAAAACATGGCTGCAGCGACCTAAAACATGGCTGTAGCGACCTAAAACATGGCTGTAGTGACCTAAAACATGGCTGTAGTGACCTAAAACATGGCTGTAGTGACCTAAAACATGGCTGTAGCGACCTAAAACATGGCTGTAGCGACCTAAAACATAGCTGTAGTGACCATCTTAATGGCTACCAATGATTAGGTAGTGAGGAAAAATAAAATATGCCTGTAGAAACTGAACTTGGAGAAATTGGGATATTCTGGGCACATGCACAAAACTTACAACCTGGCAGTCGTAACCCAACCCCCCCCCCCCCACTCGATCACAACCGTGCACAGTGGAGCTCAGGCAGCGCTGGCTCACATAAACGGCATCAACCTCTTCATTTACATGAAGAATCATGGCAGAACACTTCATCACATACAAACCACCATCACCACCAACGAACCACTACCAAACAAACCACCACCAACATACGACCTCCAGAACTGAAGTTCATCCATCCATCATAGAACTGACAGCTGTCAAAGAAGAGGTCAAGGTGCTCTAAACGACAAAAATCAACACGGAGACCAGTCCAGCCACGGAGTACGAGGAAAAAAGAAAAAAAAAATCAAACCCAAAATGCCAGAATATGTCCGAGATGGGAGCTGTATTTCTTGACTGTGTCTGGGGGGGGGGGGGGGGGGCACGTTAACCCGGTCACATTTCCTGACAAGTTCCCTAATTAAAGAACGATGGCAGCCCACACATCCGAGCCATCTCAACGTCTCACTTCAAATATCCCTCTGACCTACAGCCTGCTAGAGGGCCGAGTGATACGCGTCGCCTGTCACTGATACCCCCCCCACCCCCAGCTACTGGAAGCAAAAGATGATCAGGGAACTGAGTACACATTATGGGTGTCCTTATACCTGACTGTCACGGCCGGTATCGATTGAGAACAGACACTAGCAAGTCTGCGGTGTACACACAGACAACCGTCCGTCCGCCAGTAACTGGGCGGGTTTAAACATTTAATCTCCGCCGGCCCTTTATTAAAGGATGAGTGGCATCTGATTTATCGGTAAGGACCTCCCCCCCCCCCCCCTCCCTGAGCTGGTCTGGTGATAGCGGCCAACAAAAAGAAAAAAAAATGATTAACATCTTATTTTGCTGATTTCATCATTTTTGGTATAAAACTTGAAGGGAAAAAAACTGATCGTGTATAGAAAAGGCCGGAGGATAAGCTATTTCCAGGCCTAACTATACAACACCAAGCCATCATTTTCAAATAGCTTTTTTATGGGTGCTAGATGGCAAAGTTGATTAATGCGTCGCTCTCTCGTGATTCAACTCCCAGGTTATTCTCTTGTCCGCCGTACATATCTCGCGTCTACAAAAACTTTTTTTCCAGGCTCTCACCAGACAATACTGTGCTTTCTTACTTTACCCAGTGATACAGCTCTACCCAGCGATATAGCTCTACCCAATGATATAGCTATACCCAGTGATATAGCTCTACTCAGTGGTATAGCTCTACCAAGTGGTATAGCTCTACCTAGTGGTATAGCTCTACCCAGTGATATAGCTCTACCCACTGATATAGCTCTATCCACTGATATAGCTCTACCCAGTGATACAGCTCTATCAAATGATTTAGCTCTACCCAGTGATTACAGCTTCACCCAATGATACAACTCCACTCTTTGATACAGCTCTACTCAATGATGCAGCTCTACTTAGTGATACAGCTCTGCTCAATGATACAGCTCTACTCAATGATACAGCTCTGCTCAATGATACTGCTCTGCTCAGTGACATAGCTCTGCTCAGTGATATAGCTCTACCCAACGATACAGCTCTACCCAATGATAATACAGCTCTACCAAGTGATATAGCTCTACCCAGTGATTTAGCTCTACCCAGTGATATAGCTATACCCAATGATATATAAGGGGTGATTGATAAGTTCTCGGCATAAGGCACAATGGATTATTTGTGGACAACTTTTTTGGGTTATTTCTCAACATAGTCCCCTTGCAACTTTATCCACTTAGTCCAGTGATCCTGGAGCATACAGATCCCTCCTTTGTAAAAGTCAGCATCTTGTGCCAGTAGAAAGTAGTCTACAGCATGAATGACATCATTATCTGAAGCAAATTTGCAACCACTGAGCTCCTTTTTGAGTTTGGTAAAGAGGTAATAGTCCAAAGGGGTCAAATCTGAGGAATAAGAAGGATGTTCAAGAAGCTGGAAGCCGCATTCATGAATGGCAGCCATTGCAACCAGTGACTTGTGAACTGGAGCATTGTCTTGATGAAAGATGATTCCCCTCGTCAATTTCCCTCCACGCTTTTCCTTCACTTGACCGGCAGTTGCATCGCAAGATTAGCTTAACAGGGTGACCGTTCTGCCTTTTTGAAAATAGTCTACCATAGCAGACCTTCTTAACCCAAGAAGATGGAATCCATCACTTTGCCTGCAGACAGAACTACCCTTGCTTTCTTCGGAGGTGGGAACGTTAACCCGGTCACATTTCCTGACAAGTTCCCTAATTAAAGAACGATGGCAGCCCACACATCCGAGCCATCTCAACGTCTCACTTCAAATATCCCTCTGACCTACAGCCTGCTAGAGGGCCGAGTGATACGCGTCGCCTGTCACTGATACCCCCCCCACCCCCAGCTACTGGAAGCAAAAGATGATCAGGGAACTGAGTACACATTATGGGTGTCCTTATACCTGACTGTCACGGCCGGTATCGATTGAGAACAGACACTAGCAAGTCTGCGGTGTACACACAGACAACCGTCCGTCCGCCAGTAACTGGGCGGGTTTAAACATTTAATCTCCGCCGGCCCTTTATTAAAGGATGAGTGGCATCTGATTTATCGGTAAGAACGCAGCCCAGACTTCGCCACAGGTGGACCTCCCCCCCCCCCCTCCCTGAGCTGGTCTGGTGATAGCGGCCAACAAAAAGAAAAAAAAAATGATTAACATCTTATTTTGCTGATTTCATCATTTTTGGTATAAAACTTGAAGGGAAAAAAACTGATCGTGTATAGAAAAGGCCGGAGGATAAGCTATTTCCAGGCCTAACTATACAACACCAAGCCATCATTTTCAAATAGCTTTTTTATGGGTGCTAGATGGCAAAGTTGATTAATGCGTCGCTCTCTCGTGATTCAACTCCCAGGTTATTCTCTTGTCCGCCGTACATATCTCGCGTCTACAAAAACTTTTTTTCCAGGCTCTCACCAGACAATACTGTGCTTTCTTACTTTACCCAGTGATACAGCTCTACCCAGTGATACAGCTCTACCCAGCGATATAGCTCTACCCAATGATATAGCTATACCCAGTGATATAGCTCTACTCAGTGGTATAGCTCTACCAAGTGGTATAGCTCTACCTAGTGGTATAGCTCTACCCAGTGATATAGCTCTACCCACTGATATAGCTCTATCCACTGATATAGCTCTACCCAGTGATACAGCTCTATCAAATGATTTAGCTCTACCCAGTGATTACAGCTTCACCCAATGATACAACTCCACTCTTTGATACAGCTCTACTCAATGATGCAGCTCTACTTAGTGATACAGCTCTGCTCAATGATACAGCTCTACTCAATGATACAGCTCTGCTCAATGATACTGCTCTGCTCAGTGACATAGCTCTGCTCAGTGATATAGCTCTACCCAACGATACAGCTCTACCCAATGATAATACAGCTCTACCAAGTGATATAGCTCTACCCAGTGATTTAGCTCTACCCAGTGATATAGCTATACCCAATGATATAAGGGGTGATTGATAAGTTCTCGGCATAAGGCACAATGGATTATTTGTGGACAACTTTTTTGGGTTATTTCTCAACATAGTCCCCTTGCAACTTTATCCACTTAGTCCAGTGATCCTGGAGCATACAGATCCCTTCTTTGTAAAAGTCAGCATCTTGTGCCAGTAGAAAGTAGTCTACAGCATGAATGACATCATTATCTGAAGCAAATTTGCAACCACTGAGCTCCTTTTTGAGTTTGGTAAAGAGGTAATAGTCCAAAGGGGTCAAATCTGAGGAATAAGAAGGATGTTCAAGAAGCTGGAAGCCGCATTCATGAATGGCAGCCATTGCAACCAGTGACTTGTGAACTGGAGCATTGTCTTGATGAAAGATGATTCCCCTCGTCAATTTCCCTCCACGCTTTTCCTTCACTTGACCGGCAGTTGCATCGCAAGATTAGCTTAACAGGGTGACCGTTCTGCCTTTTTGAAAATAGTCTACCAATAGCAGACCTTCTTAACCCAAGAAGATGGAATCCATCACTTTGCCTGCAGACAGAACTACCCTTGCTTTCTTCGGAGGTGGGAATACACGATATTTCCACTGCTTTGACTGTTCTTTGGTTTCATGTTGAAAATGATGAACCCAAGTCTCATCCATAGTCACAAATTGCTAAAGAAACTTTTCAGAATCTGCAGAAAAATGGCCAAGATTGTCTCTTGACATGTTGAGACGCTGTTGCTTGTGATCAGCTCCAAGAAGTTTCGGGACCTATTGAGCAGAGACCTTTGTCATTTGAAGATCTTTGTGAATAATGGCATGAACATGTTCTAGGAGATGCTCAACTCAGTAGCAATGTACCACTCAGTTAGTCGTCAATCCTCCATTATCATGTCATGGATTATGCCGGTGGTTTCATCAGTAGTTACTGTTCTTGGTCTTCCTGGACGGGGATCATTTTCCAGACTCTCCCTTCCATGTTTGAATTGAGCTGCCCATTTCTTCACTGTGCTGTAAGTAGAGGCACTCTCCCCTAGAGTCATTTATATATGTATGTAATTACTTCTGTACTGAGTGAATGGATAAGAGTGAAACATAAATGTTATACTTTATTTTATGTCTCTCAAGTTCAATGTTAATTGTTTGCTACATGAACAGCATATTTGTAGAATGTCTGGAATAGAGTGAAAGATGTATGATAAAGGACTGAATGTCAGACAGACCTGTGTGCCCAATTCTTATCCCTTTTGAAAAAAGATCAATCAAACAATCAATCTCTACCATATCCTCATGGATCTCCTTAAATGATAAGCCCTTGATGCAGAGGTAGCGAATGACTGCTCGATGATAAATTGTATCCATTTTCTCAATTTCTGCCACCCCTTACCACTTCAGTAGCATGTAAACAAAAATTGGTTGCAGTTAATTTCTTGAAACTTGGTGTTTAACCTTACATTAACCTGATCTACAAATGCACCTAATATCAAGTGTGTGTTTCAAGTATTTGTACCTTATGCCGAGAACTTATCAATCAGCCCTCGTATCTCTACCCAGTGATATGGCTCAAGTGAGTGAGTGAGTGAGTGAGTGAGTGAGTGAGCGAGTGAGTGAGTGAGTGAGTGAATGAGCGAGTGAGCGAGTGAGTGAGCGAGCGATGTGTGGATGGATGGATGGATGGATGGATGGAGGATGGATGGATGGATGGATGGATGGATGGATGGATGGATGGATTCTGTGGACACTTCTCGTAACCTACTGGCACTGCGCCTGCTCTCAGACACTGTCTGGATAGTTAGGGGAAATCCATCACCTAGAATGCCCGGCTCACATTTACTAAAACAATCACGACTGTACACCTGGGACAAAGTGGCCCATATCATGACCTCACAGACCAGCACATCCCACTAGTATATCATGTTGCTCTCATTTGTTTCAGTACTCTCAGCGCACAGAGATTCAACAAGGCAGACACACTGAAAGCCAGGCAGGAAAGCTAGCATTAGACGCTCCCTGGAACCGACCAGACAAATGACTGCTACAACATGAAGAAAGCAAACACTGTCATAATCATTCTGAAAGTTTAAAATGTCAGGTTATCGCAGAATCAAACCCCCCCCCCCCAGTATTGTTGATGGGCAGTCGTTCTAGAGTAGCATAGCTCTCACTTTTACAGGGTTTTTATTTCATTCACAGATAGCTCTATCAGTGTGATATAACACGGGCAGTTTTACGGCTGTAATATAACACGGGCAGTTTTACGGCTGTAATATAACACGGGCAGTTTTACGGCCGTAATACAACACGGGCAGTTTTACGGCCGTGATATAACACGGGCAGTTCTACGGCTGTGATATAACCCGGCCAATTCTACGGCCGTAATATAACACGGGCAGTTCTACGGCTGTGATATAACCAGGCCAATTCTACGGCCGTAATATAACACGGGCAGGTCTACGGCTGTGATATAACACGGGCAGTTCTACGGTTGTGATATAACCCGGCCAATTCTACGGCTGTGATATAACCCGGCCAATTCTACGGCCGTGATATAACACAGGCAGTTCTACGGATGTGATATAACCAGGCCAATTCTACGGCTGTGATATAACACAGGCAGTTCTACAGCTATGATATAACACGGGCAGTTCTACGGCTGTGATATAACCCGGCCAATTCTACGGCTGTAATATAACACGGGCAGTTCTACGGCTGTGATATAACCAGGCCAATTCTACGGCCGTAATATAACACGGGCAGTTCTACGGCTGTGATATACAACGGGCAGTTTTACGGCTGTGATATAACACGGGCAGTTCTACAGCTGTGATATAACCCGGCCAATTCTACGGCCGTGATATAACACGGGCAGTTCTACGGCTGTGATATAACACGGGCAGTTCTACGGCTGTGATATAACCCGGCCAATTCTACGGCCGTAATATAACACGGGCAGTTCTACGGCTGTGATATAACCCTGCCAATTCTACGGCCGTAATATAACACGGGCAGTTCTACGGCTGTGCTATAACCTGGCCAATTCTACGGCCGTAATATAACACGGGCAGGTCTACGGCTGTGATATAACACGGGCAGTTCTACGGTTGTGATATAACCTGGCCAATTCTACGGCTGTGATATAACCAGGCCAATTCTACGGCCGTGATATAACACGGGCAGTTCTATGGCTGTGATATAACCAGGCCAATTCTACGGCCGTGATATAACACGGGCAGTTCTACGGCCGTGATATAACACGGGAAGTTCTATGGCTGTGATATAACCAGGCCAATTCTACGGCCGTGATATAACACGGGCAGTTCTACGGCCGTAATATAACACGGGCAGTTCTACGGCCGTAATATAACACGGGCAGTTCTACGGCTGTGATATAACCCGGCCAATTCTACGGCCGTAATATAACACGGGCAGTTCTACGGCTGTGATATAACCAGGCCAATTCTACAGCCGTAATATAACACGGGCAGTTCTACGGCCGTGATATACAACGGGCAGTTTTACGGCTGTGATATAACACGGACAGTTCTACAGCTGTGATATAACACGGGAAGTTCTACGGCTGTGATATAACCCGGCCAATTCTACGGCCGTTAATATAACACGGGCAGTTCTACGGCTGTGATATAACACAGAACAACGATGAGACCAGGCACGGTCAGACAACTACCCCAACTTCCAGTCAGCGTGAGCTGTCTGTTACATGCCTGGGTCATAGACGTCTCACATTTGTGAGACAGATTAGTATCAATGTTTTCAGCGAACAAAGAAGATGAAGAACCCGGATGATAATAAATAAAATGACCAACAGTCCCGTATTTTAAGAATTTGTCCCGGGAATCATATTACATTGGCCAGGGTGACTAAAATGTCCCCCATTTTAATGCATGTGTCCAATTATGTCCCGTATTCTAAATTCTGGCCGCCACATATTCAAAGATATCTGGAATTTTAACAAATCATGTTAGTAGAAATGCTGTTATTTTGAAGAAAATCCACTCTGTAGAGAAGCACAAGAAGGCCCAATATTTGTAAGACATTCGTAAGTCAAGTTATAAACCTAGCTTTCAGATTACAATTTAAATTTAACTCTCCCATCCCTCCTCCTCCTAGCTAGATTAAGTGTCCCGCATTTGTACTTGAAAAGATTATCAGTTTATAATAGGGACATGCTTCTATGAAGGTCCTCCAGCTTCCGTCAAGAAGCGTTCAAAGTGTCAGGGGCTATAATCAGTGTATTACGCGCTTCATATTAACAGAAAGCAGTTGCTTCCCCCTTCTGACAACTGACAACACACAGTCTCTACAGCGAAGGCGCTTACTTGTGATTGGCACTGCATTCTCCGGGAATGTTTACATTCATTGTTTTGTGCGTGCCGAAAGAAAAGAAAAGAGCATGGTATCTAGTCATTATTAGAACTGGACATAAGAACACAGCACAAAGTCCTACAAGGTTTTGAACAGAAGATTACAACTTCTTCTTCTTCTTCGTTCACATTGTCTGTCTATATCTGCAGTCCTGTCTCTTGGATAAATTTCACTGTTTTTTGTAACTCATGTATGGAACCGTAGAGCTTATCTTCTTTAGTGGTTTCACTGGGCCAGTAATTATTTCTCAGTGTCTCGTAGTTGATGCAGTTCTGGAGGATATGTTCCACAGTTTGGGGCACCTGGGCACATGTACACAGATTAGTAGTACCAACTTTAAACTTTGTATACATATGACTTCGGAGTCGGCTGTGTCCTGTTCGGAGACGGAAGATGGTGACTTGTTCCTTTCTGTTTAGCATGTGATAGTCATCATGTGGTGGTGTTTGTGGCTTCCTGTAGGTTTTTATCATGCTTTTCTTCTGATTATAGGTGACTGGTATGTCTGGTTGCTCCATTTCAGTGCCCTCTTTGGCCAGATGGTCAGCTTTCTCATTGCCTGGTATCCCACAGTGGGAGGGAATCCATTGTAAAGTGACTCCATGTTGTAAGCCAATTTTTGACAAGGCATCTTTAAGGTCTGGTAGTTTGTTGCTCTGAAGAGCTTCCAGTACTGATCTTGCATCTGTGAGAATTACTACAGGACATGTATCAATTCTGGAGTCTGATAGTTTTTCAACTGCAGTAATAATTGCCCTAACTTCTGCATCAAAGTTGTTGCAGTATTTACCAGTGGGTATGGAAATCTTGTCAATGGTGTTGTTTTGATATTCAATATATGCTCCTGCCCCTCCATTCTTTATGGCATTATGTGCAGATCCATCTGTATACACACGTATCCAGGTGTCACATGGATATTTGTCATCTAGAACACTAAGTGTGGCTGTTGATCTTACAAGACTGCTCTGCATCTCACCATTCTGCACACCTTTCACTTCAGTCTGAATAGTTATTTGTATATAATCTGCTTCTTTCCATGGCGTATGCTCTGGTACAGATGATAATGGAGCGACTACAGTTGGAAGGTCAGGTATCAGCTTACACATACGCTTGGCCTGATGAATGAAGCTGCTTCTTTTAAGCCGTCCTAATGCCAAGTTATTGAATCTCTCCTTCAGGGGATGGCTTACAGAGCTAAGGAATTTTTCTCCCATGATCATGACCTTTGTGTCTCTACGTTCCTTTAGCGGTTGAACACCAACTATTTTCTGCATTTCTATTATTGGTGTGGACCTCATGGCACCTGTGATAATCCGTAGTGACTGATTTTGAACCTTGTCTAGAGTATGCAGCGTAGTGTTTGATGCTGTGCACCAAGATGTTGAGCCATATTCTAAATGTGGTAGAATACTTTGCTGATATACATTCTTGAGAATTCTTTCACTAGCTCCCCATGTGGTTCCACTCAATTTTCTTAATATGGCTAGTTTTCTTCTGACTTTTGCTTCTGCACTGTTGATGTGTTGCTTCCACGTCAGTTTTGAGTCAAGAGTCACTCCTAAGTAAGTGGGTTGGTTGTCCATCCTTAAGGGTATTTCATTTACAAAGATCTTACCTGCTTTCTGTTTAGATGAGAGGGTGAACAGAGTGGTACTTGATTTCTCTGTGTTGATACTTACACACCATTTGTTTGTCCATAATGTCAAGATGTCTGCTGCTCTTTGGAGTCTCTGTGTAGCAACTGTCGCATATTCATCTGTACACCACATGACCAGATCATCTGCATACAGTGCCACTTTGATTCCATAGGGAAGTTCCTTGACCAGGTCATTAATGAATACAAGGAATAGTGTAGGCGAAAGGACTCCTCCTTGTGGTACACCATGTCGCAGAAGTACTTTCTGGCTTTTGTGTCCATCCATTACTACTCTAGCTCTTCTATTGTGTAAATAGGACTTTATCCAGTTGTACAGTCTTCCATTCACATTGCAGTTTCTTAGTTTCCACAGCAGACCTCTTTTCCATACTTTATCAAAGGCTTTCTTCAGGTCTATCCACGCTGCTAGTACAAGGTTTTTCTCTTGGAATGCATCCTCAATCTCTTGAGAGAGATAGGTCACTTGATCTTCCGTACTGTAGTACTGCCTAAATCCTGCTTGTTGTGGAACGAGAAGGTTTTCACTTGCTAGGTACCATTTTAGCCTCAGGTCAATGATGTGTTCCATCGTTTTGCATAGGCAGCTAGTGAGACTGATTGGCCTGTAGCTGGATGCAGTATCACTGTTTTTCCCTGGTTTTAGCAGTGGTACCATGCTTGCTTCCTTCCAGATTTGAGGTAACTTACCTGTGCTCCAGCACATATTGAAAATATCCAACAGCTTTCCCATTGCTGCCATTCCCAGGTTCTTGATCATTTCATTGGACACTCCATCTGGTCCTGGTGATTTCCTTGGTTTCAGTTTACTGACTGCTAGGTCTAACTCACTGCATGTGATTTGTGCATCCATGACCTCCACTTTTCTGACCTTTTCCTCCTCTTTCTGTGGCTCGATGCGCACTGTATGCTCCTTCTCTGGATGGATATCAATGTTGCAGTCCTGTGCAAACATGCGAGCAAAGTGATCTGCTACTTGCTTACCTGTAAGAGTTTTCCCATCCTCTATTAGTGTAACCTTTGTACTTCTTCCAGTACTCTCATCATTTAACTGTTTGATTAGTTTCCACAGCTTCCTTCCATCCTTTTCAAAGTTTAGGGACTCTGTTTTCTCTCTCCAACTTTCCCGTCTGGCTTGCAGCTTGGCTCTCTGAAATTGGCCTTAGAATGTTGGTAATTATTGTGGTGTTTTTAGCATGATCTATTTTCTGCTTGCTTTCGAGCTACTTCCATATCATCATGGAGTTTTCCCAGCTCACTAGACCAGTATGGTTTATAGTCCCTGCGAGCTCCTCTGGGAATGGTTTCACGAGTGGCCTGAAGGATACAAGCATTGAATTCCTTCACTATGCTGTTAATATCCTTACCTTCTATGGACAGCTGTCCCACCAGGATACCTGTACGATGTCTGTACATTGTAAGATTACAACAAAAGGTCCTACAAGATTTTGATCAGAAGATTACAACAAAAGGTCCTACAAGATTTTGAACAGAAGATTACAACAAAAGATCCTACAAGATTTTGATCAGAAGATTACAACAAAAGGTCCTACAAGATTTTGAACAAAAGAATACAACAAAAGGTCCTACAAGATTTTTAACAGGTTCCTACAAGAATTTGAACAGAAGTATACAGCACAAGGTCCTACAAAATTCTGAACAGAAGTATACAAAACAAGGTCCTACAAGATTCTGAACAGAAGAAAACACAACACAAGGCCCTACAGAATTTTGAACAAAAGAATACAACAAAAGGTCCTACAAGATTTTTAACAGAAGAATACAGAACAAGGTCCTACAAGATTTTGAACAGAAGAATACAGAACAAGGTCCTACAAGATTTTGAACAGAAGAATACAACACAAGATCCTCCAAGATTTTGAAACAGCACAAGGTCCCACAAGATTTTGAACAGAAGAATAAACAGAACAAGGTCCTACAGAATTTTAAACAGAAGAGCACAAGGTCCTATAGGATTCTGAACAAGTTGTATAATTATCCTCCCACAAGAAATTAAGACATAAATGTGTATTGTGTATTTTGATTGGTCTTCACACTGGAAGTACACAGTCTGAGCATGAACAAAATAATCTATTGTTGTATGGATAATTATATTCATATGGCCTGTCCCTTGTTCAACTTTGTTCTCCTGATAACCTGCATGAAAGTGTTTCTTCCTCCAGCTCAAATGTCCCACTCAGTGAGCATGGTGTTGAGAGTGTCTGTGATGTTTTGCACCCTGTTCTAATTCCAAGGATCTACACCCTGAATGGTTCTTGTTAGACAATCATGTCAATGAATATGCCCAAGGACAACTTTCTTTTCTTAATGTATAAAAGAAAACATAAGGTACCTGTGTCAGCAAACACATTTTCCTTCATTTGGTCAGTACACTAGAGGGTGATGTGGTCAGTACACTAGAAGGTGATGTGGTCAGTACACTAGAGGGTGATGTGGTCAGTACACTAGAGGGTGATGTGGTCAGTACACTAGAGGGTGATGTGGTCAGTACACTAGAGGGTGATGTGGTCAGTACACTAGAGGGTGATGTTGTCGGCATAATGCCTGGCCAATTTCTTTTCTCAGCTCCAGGAGCTAGGTACCCATATCTATATCTGGTTGTCTGGGGCAGCTCCAGGAGCTAGGTACCCATATCTATATCTGGTTGTCTGGGGCAGCTCCAGGAGCTAAGTACCCATATCTATATCTGGTTGTCTGAGGCAGCTCCAGGAGCTAGGTACCCATATCTATATCTGGTTGTCTGGGGCAGCTCCAGGAGCTAGGTACCCATATCTATATCTGGTTGTCTGGGGCAGCTCCAGGAGCTAGGTACCCATATCTATAACTGGTTGTCTGGGGCAGCTCCAGGAGCTAGGTACCCATATCTATATCTGGTTGTCTGGGGCAGCTCCAGGAGCTAGGTACCCATATCTATAACTGGTTGTCTGAGGCAGCTCCAGGAGCTAGGTACCCATATCTATATCTGGTTGTCTGGGGCAGCTCCAGGAGCTAGATACCCATATCTATATCTGGTTGTCTGAGGCAGCTCCAGAAGCTAGGTACCCATATCTATAACTGGTTGTCTGAGGCAGCTCCAGGAGCTAGGTACCCATATCTATAACTGGTTGTCTGGGGCAGCTCCAGGAGCTAGGTACCCATATCTATATCTGGTTGTCTGAGGCAGCTCCAGGAGCTAGGTACCCATATCTATATCTGGTTGTCTGAGGCAGCTCCAGGAGCTAGGTACCCATATCTATATCTGGTTGTCTGGGGCAGCTCCAAGCAATTCACATCACCAACTATGCATTAAGACACTAGAGCACTATCCACTTCACTACTCAGGTCCCCTTGATGTATAAATGTGTGCCTTAAAACTGGTAACCGTTATGTCACTTTATTACTGGTATCTGTATAACAAGAGTTTCTGGTTACACCTACATCTCTGTTGATTACATGTGCTCTGAATGTAAGGGAACCTCCAACAAAACATGTACATGCATGAGAAAGAGAAATTGAAAGAAGTACATACAACCAAAGGAAAGTGCAACATACTGGCTCCCTAAGCTAACCGAAACATGGTAGGTTATCTAGTATATGCAAATACTTACTGCATGCGGCAGCTTCTTCTCGTAAGTAGCCTTGACTGTTGGCCCTTCCTCTGCCAGAGGTGACGATATGGAACGGGAATGTGGTGCAGTAGATGGTGGGGGAGGCAATTCATCTTCATCCACAGCATCGTTCCGCTATAGAAAAAATATATAGCAAGTATTGGGTTATCACATGAAGTTATGTACTTGTCATTCTCCAACCTACTTACACATAAACCTAAATCACAATAAATACTGGATTAATTTATCATATGAAGTTATGTACTTTCTCTCCCTCCAATTTTCCTACTGAATCATGACAAACACTGGGTTAATTTATCACATGAAGTTATGTACTTCTCTCTCTCTCTCTCTCCCTCCCCAATTTTCCTACTAAATCACACACAAACAAAAAAAAAGGGTTATCATATGAAGTTATGTACTTGTCTCTCTCTCCCCAATTTTCCTACTAAATCACACACAAAAACAGGGTTAATTTATCACATGAAGTTATATACTTCTCTTTATCTCCCTCCCCAATTTTCCTACTAAATCACACAAAAAAACAGGGTTAATTTATCACATGAAGTTATATACTTCTCTTTATCTCCCTCCCCAATTTTCCTACTAAATCACACAAAAAAAACAGGGTAATTTATCACATGAAGTTATATACTTCTCTTTATCTCCCTCCCCAATTTTCCTACTAAATCACACACAAAAACAGGTTAATTTATCACATGAAGTTATACTTCTCTTTATCCCCTCCCCAATTTTCCTACTAAATCACACAAAAAAACAGGGTTAATTATCACATGAAGTATATACTTCTCTTTATCTCCCTCCCCAATTTTCCTACTAAATCACACAAAAAAACAGGGTTAATTTATCACATGAAGTTATATACTTCTCTTTATCTCCCTCCCCAATTTTCCTACTAAATCACACACAAAAAACAGGGTTAATTTATCACATGAAGTTATATACTTCTCTTTATCTCCCTCCCCAATTTTCCTACTAAATCACACAAAAAAACGGTTAATTTATCACATGAAGTTATATACTTCTCTTTATCTCCCTCCCCAATTTTCCTACTAAACCACACACAAAAAACAGGGTTAATTTATCACATGAAGTTATATACTTCTCTTTATCTCCCTCCCCAATTTTCCTACTAAATCACACAAAAAAACAGGGTTAATTTATCACATGAAGTTATATACTTCTCTTTATCTCCCTCCCCAATTTTCCTACTAAATCACACAAAAAAACAGGGTTAATTTATCACATGAAGATATACTTCTCTTTATCTCCCTCCCCAATTTTCCTACTAAATCACACAAAAAAACAGGGTTAATTTATCACATGAAGTTATATACTTCTCTTTATCTCCCTCCCCAATTTTCCTACTAAATCACACAAAAAAACGGTTAATTTATCACATGAAGTTATATACTTCTCTTTATCTCCCTCCCCAATTTTCCTACTAAACCACACACAAAAAAAAACAGGGTTAATTTATCACATGAAGTTATATACTTCTCTTTATCTCCCTCCCCAATTTTCCTACTAAATCACACCAAAAAAACAGGGTTAATTTATCACATGAAGTATGGCTCCCTCTATCAGAAATCACAAAACAAGCAAATCCTTCTCTTTCACTACAATTACCAGACCACTAAACTTGTCACACAACATTATACATCAATATATTCACTCAGTCTGTAATAATAATGTGTACATTCATGCAGTCATGACCCAAACTGGTGGCTGGGGTGTAGTGGGTGAGTGTCATCTCTGAGGTAAAGTTGCAAGAGGATATTATGAAAGGTGTTAAAAAAGAAGAAACAGAAAACAAAACAAAAAAGTTTAGAGAAATCCTTCTACACTGTTTTCAAACCTAAATTTTAATTTAACAACACAACTCGTTACTATTAGTGACAAAGTTACATCATATTAAAGACGGTGAAATAATTACTTTTTGCTGAATTTCTGTACTTTTTTTCAAATCTTTTTTTTTAGGTCTTAGGTTACACAAACCTGCTGATTCAGGGTTGTACTCAAAAACTAGTTGAAAACTGATGACTGTAGGGAAATGTGCTGTCACATTTTGCCTACTATCACAACACAGAACACTCACAAAAATGCACTAGAAACACCAGTGATATGTCACAAAAATGCACTAGAAACACCAGTGATATGTCACAAAAATGCACTAGAAACACCAGTGATATGTCACAAAAATGCACTAGAAACACCAGTGATGGCACAAAAATGCACTAGAAACACCAGTGACATGTCACAAAAATCCACTAGAAACACCAGTGACATGTCACTACCTTCAGCAACAGATGAAGCACTCTGCAAAACTATCTGGCAACCTTAACGTATGTATCAACAGCAGATGGTGCATGACGCAGAACAAAAAGAGAAAAAAGAGAAAATTGAAAGATGGAAAAAAATACCAAACAGACCCCAATCTCATGATATAGAAGACATACTAGCAGCAATAGAAGAACATACATGATCTATAACAAGAGAAAAGGCCAAGACTGGGATAAAGAAACTAAAAGTTGGCAATCCCCAGGCGAAGCAAGTGCAGGAATGCTGAAAGCAGAAGACAAGGAAACATCAAATTATCTGTGAACAATATAACAAAGTATCTGGGACAACGAAAAAACCCACGAGGACCGGAAGACTGGGTTAAAAGTCAAACTAGCCAAGAAAGTAGATCTGAGCATGTGTGAGAACTGGAGAGCTCCTCTCACTCACCTGCAAAGTTTTCACTCAAATCATCTTCAACGAATGACAGTCAGGGGAAACGAAACCAGGAAAGAACAAACAGGCTTCAGAAAATCCTGTATAGATCAGATCTTCACTTTAAGGCAGACAAAAGAACAATCTGATGAGTTGATCAGCCTATTCTATATCCTGTTCATAGACTCTGAAAAGGCATCTGACAGTACAGACAGAAATATTCTGTGAAGAATCCTCAGGTTGCATGGATTCCCACATAAAAAATGTTTAACGTTATTAAAGTTACATACAAAAGATTTCACTGCAGAGTAATCTATGGAAATACATCTCTCAGGCCATTTTGATGTCAAACTGGGGTGAGACAGAGATACATTCTGTCACCAGCACTGTCCATCCTAGCCACTGATTGGATGATGAGAGAAAGAGCAACAGAAGCATCCTATGGTCATTCATCAACACTAGAAGACCTGGACCTTGCAGATGACGCAACACTAAACAGCCACAAGGACATGCACAAATGGACAGCTAGGCAGACAACAAAAGCAAACAATACTGGACTATGAGTGACCAAAAAGAAGACCAATCTACTAAAACAAAATGCTAAAATCACTAGGTCAAACACAGTGAACCACTGGGCCAGGTGAAAAATTCAAGGAATTCAAATACCTTGGTAGTACAGTAACAGCAGACGAAGACTGTAGCAGAGGTGTCAGAGTAAGAACAAGGAAAACCTTACAAAACTGGACTGCACTTAATTATATCTGGAAGCCCGCAAACATACATTTAAAAAAAAAATAAAAGTAGAATACTCAAAAGTGATGTTTAAAGGAATGGTGAAGAAAGCAGCATGTATGCCTGACACCTTCTAAATCAAGTGCCTACATAAGAATAATGGAACGCTCTAGCCAAACACCAAAAGCAATGACATACTGTTAGTTATTCTTAACATACTGTCATGAGAGACTGACATGACACCACTGTCAACAGTGACTGACAGAAGGGGTTGATGATGGGGTGGTCACAGAATGACTGATGAATCTTATCACAAACAGCTTTGATGTGGACTCCACTAGGATACAAGCAGAATGGGACAACTCATAGAGACATGCAGTAGAGAGAATGCTGGTAAACAAAGAACTGACAGAGAATGCTGGTAAACAAAGAACTGACAGAGAATGCTGGTAAACAAAGAACTGACAGAGAATGCTGGTAAACAAAGAACTGACAGAGAATGCTGGTAAACAAAGAACTGACAGAGAATGCTGGTAAACAAAGAACTGACAGAGAATGCTGGTAAACAAAGAACTGACAGAGAATGCTGGTAAACAAAGAACTGACAGAGAATGCTGGTAAACAAAGAACTGACAGAAGTGGAAATCTCTTGCTACCACCAGCTCTGTTTCTCTTGGGCACTGAAGGGACTAAAGAGAGAGAGAGAGAGAGAGAGAGAGAGATGACAAAAGTTTGTGATGATTACTCGTGAATAATGCAAAAGACAGCACATCCTTGTACTGGAAGGTTGTGGGAGTAGTGTGGAGCTGAAGCTCTGGTAAGCAAGGCTGAGACATAATAACACCAGAATGATAAGTAAGCAAGACTGAGACATATTAACACCAGAATGATAAGTAAGCAAGACTGAGACATATTAACACCAGAATGATAAGTAAGCTAGACAGAAACATATTAACACCTGAATGATAAGTAAGCAAGAGTGAGACATATTAACACCAGAATGATAAGTAAGCAAGACAGAGACATATTACCACCAGAATGATACAACCAAGCAATAAAAATATGTGAAACAAGAAATAGTTGTGACACATGCAAATACTTTCTACCAAGTACATATTCTTGTATCTTGTTACTGATAGCATATTTCTTTCTCTATGCATCTCTTGTACTTTATAATGTTGTATAGAATACTGTATACAAGAATACATATCTGTAGATATGGATTTCACAGAATCAAATACAACATACTTGATGTTCAAAGCTTACTACTGTCTATCCCCTACCAACCCACCAGCCCACACAATCCATTTCTCTCCATTTACAAACAAACAAACAAAACTTTAAATAAAGTACATGTTAAACATACAAACAGCTAAAGAAACAGGGAAAACCTGTCGACAAATCAAAAACCTGCCACAATCTCTCAGGTGTGTAAGTGATGAGCTTGGGACCCACAAATATTTGAGAATAAATAATATTTTCAACAAACTGGGGAAGATCTGGGTTAGAGGATCACAGATGTGGTTAGTTGTAATTTGTGACATGAACAAATGTGATCACAAGTTGAAGGGTGCAAAATTAAGATATGAATCTATAATGCATTTATGTTACAATCCACAATTTACAATATGAAACTATAGTGTTTTTGTGTTACAGTTCACAAGTTAAAAGTCTGAAACTAAAATGTACTTTTGTTACAGTTCACAAGTTAAAAGTCTGAAACTAAAATGTACTTTTGTTACAGTTCACAAGTTAAATATCTGAAACTAAAATGTACTTTTGTTACAGTTCACAAGTTAAATATCTGAAACTAAAATGTACTTTTGTTACAGTTCACAAGTTAAATATCTGAAACTAAAGTGCACTTGTGTTACAGTTCACAAGTTAAATATCTGAAACTAAAATGTACTTTTGTTACAGTTCACAAGTTAAATATCTGAAACTAAAATGTACTTTTGTTACAGTTCACAAGTTAAATATCTGAAACTAACATGTACTTTTGTTACAGTTCACAAGTTAAATATCTGAAACTAAAGTGCACTTGTGTTACAGTTCACAAGTCAGCAACTCCTCAAATCATCATAGCACCTGTCTGTGAGAGATATTCTTCCACTGTTTGACTTCTATGATAATGACAGATGGTGACTGTCCTATGACTGGTTTTGACTGTCATATGACAACTAATGACTGTCTTGTGACTGGTGGTGACTGTTGTGACTGGTGATGGTTGTCCTGTGACTGGTGGTGACTGTTGTGACTGGTGGTGACTGTTGTGACTGGTGATGGTTGTCCTGTGACTGGTGGTGACTGTCCTCATCCTTTAACTTCCAGATACAATATCAAATATCTGCAGTTTTACGTTTCTGTTTTCTTGATTCTATTTCTGTTTTCACTTATATTCTCAAATTTAAAACAAAATTAGTTGAGACACAATTCCGATTACTGATATTCCCAGGAAGTAAAACCATGCAACCAGGGTAGAAGTTATAGAGAGACTGGAAGATGAAGGGGACTACAACAAAGTTAAACCATGCAACCAGAGTAGAAGATATAGAGAGACTGGCAGATGAAGGGGACTACAACAAAGTTAAACCATGCAAGCAGGGTAAAAGATAGAAAGAGACTGGCAGATGAAGGGGACTACAACAAAATTAAACCATGCAACCAGCCTAAAAGATAGAAAGAGACTGGCAGATGAAGGGGACTACAACAAAGTTAAACCATGCTAGCTGGATAAAAGATAGAAAGAGACTGGCAGATGAAGGGGACTACAACAAAGTTAAACCATGCTAGCTGGATAAAAGATAGAAAGAGACTGGCAGATGAAGGGGACTACAACAAAGTTAAACCATGCTAGCTGGATAAAAGATAGAAAGAGACTGGCAGATGAAGGGGACTACAACAAAGTTAAACCATGCTAGCTGGATAAAAGATAGAAAGAGACTGGCAGATGAAGGGGACTACAACAAAGTTAAACCATGCTAGCTGGATAAACGATAGAAAGAGACTGGCAGATGAAGGGGACTACAACAAAGTTAAACCATGCAAGCAGGGTAAAAGACAGAAAGAGACTGGCAGATGAAGGGGACTACAACAAAGTTAAACCATGCAAACAGGGTAAAAGATAGAAAGAGACTGGCAGATTGATGGGACTACAACAAAGTTAAACCATGCAAGCAGGGTAAAAGATAGAAGTAAAAAGGTAAAGGTAACCTTGTCATGCCTTAGAGGCACATAGGGATATGGTGTTAGTGCCCATATTTTCCTTGACCTGTCAGCACACTAGAGGGTGATGTGGTCAGTATCACGCCTGGCTGCCTTTCCTTCCCCAACTCCAGAAGAAGTCGGGTGCCCATTTCTACAGCTGGGTGACTGGGGTGCCGCCGGCCGGATTCGAACCCCCGACCTTCGCCATGAGAGACTAGTGAAAAGATAGAAAGAGACTGCCAAATTGATGGGACTACAACAAAGTTAAACCATGCAAGCAGGGTAAAAGATAGAAAGAGACTGCCAAATTGATGGGACTACAACAAAGTTAAACCATGCAAGCAGGGTAAAAGATAGAGTAGCATATGAAGGAGACTACAACAAACTTAAACCATGATAGCTGGATAAAAGAAAGAGAGAGCAGCAGATGGAGAGATTAGCAAATAAAGGGGATTACAACATAGTTAAACCATGCTAGCTGGATAAAAGATAGAGAGAGTAGCAGACAAAGGGGATTACAACAAAGTTAAACCATGCTAGCATGGTAAAAGATAGAGAGAGTAGCAGACAGAGGGGGCTACAACAAAGTTAAACCATGCTAGCATGGTAAAAGATAGAGAGAGTAGCAGACAGAAGGGATTACAACAAAGTTATGATTATGCAATTATTTAACAAAGGACCAAAGGACTTAATGTTACATGTCCCCAAGAAAACCTTGTATATGGCTGTAGCATAGATTTACCGTCTGTTGATTGTATAGCTTACTACTGTCTGTTGATTGTATAGCTTACTATTGTTTGTTGATTAGCTTACTACTGTCTGTTGATTGTATAGCTTACTACTGTCTGTTGATTAGATTACTACAGTCTGTTGATTGTATAGCTTACTACTGTCTGTTGATTAGCTTACTACTGTCTGTTGATTGTATAGCTTACTACTGTCTGTTGATTGTATAGCTTACTACTGTCTGTTGAATGTATAGCTTACTACTGTCTGTTGATTGTATAGCTTACTACTGTCTGTTGAATGTATAGCTTACTACTGTCTGTTGATTGTATAGCTTACTACTGTCTGTTGATTGTATAGCTTACTACTGTCTGTTGAATCTATAGCTTACTACTGTCTGTTGATTGTATAACTTACTCTTTCTCTCTGAACCTTAAGTGCCCAGGGCACATGAGGCTTCCGCAAGGGTTTTCCACAAATGCCTGTCTTTCGCCTTTTTTTCTACTCTTGCCCAGGTGAGCCCTCTATTGCTCAACATCCTTTCTGTTGTTCTTCTCCATGTCTCTTTTGGTCTACCCTTACTTCTGTTCCCCTGTGGTGTCCATCTTAGTGCTACAGTATAGCTTACTACTATCTGTTGATTGTATAGCTTACTACTGTCTGTTGATTGTATAGCTTACTACTGTCTGTTGATTAGCTTACTGTTTGTTGATTGTATAGCTTACTACTGTCTGTTGATTGTATAGCTTACTACTGTCACTATATATTTTCACAAATGTATGACATGTCATCTACACACTCGCTGTTAGATAATGTAAAATTCTTGTCATTAAAACATTCACTGTTAGATAAGTCTTGTCATCTAAACATTTACTGTTAGATGAGAAAATCATGTGACATACCATCTAAGCATTTACTGTTGCATACTTCAAAAGTCATGTGACATTCTACCTTATCACTTAATGTTAGGTAACTGAAAGCCATATCACATATCATCTGAACATTTACTAAACTACTCATAGAAATGGAAATTCTATCATTTAAATTTTAGACACAAATAATAATAATTTGTTCCCCCCCCCCCCCCAAACGTGTCATGATTTATAATCTGACTGTGCTCATCTGACATGTGTGAACATAGAATATATTTTGCATGCACATGTGAACACTGAAACACTTTAGGTTCACTTTTTTTATGACTGGTCTATGAAAGATGTTCATAAGTATAATTTTGCAAGTTTCCCTTGTAGTTAGCAAGTGTTTACAACCAATAGGCCTACAGGAGAGCTGTTAGAGAGACAAAGTTCCGCAAGGGACACGCAGGTGACTGGCTGGCTGACCTTTGTAGTTATCCTTGCTAAATGTCATACTGCTGACTTTATAGTCACCCTTGCTATATGTCATACCGCAGACTGTGAAATTTTCCTTTTACTAGCCTGTACGTATTCTTTATCAAGTGTAAAGTAACAGAGAATGGTACTGTATGGTTAGGTAGCACTTCTAGACATGAGAGAAAGAAAAATCACAAGAGAATTACCTGGGACCCCAAAGCTGGGGATGCTGAATGCCCATGCTGGCCATGTTGGCCAATGTCGGATGGTTGCTCATCCTACCAGAGTCCATGGTTCAAGTCCCTGGTAATTCTCTTGTGATTTTTCTTTTTCTCACATTTAAAAGTGTTTTATTTATAATTCTCTCAAGATCTAGCCATACAACACTCTGCTCTGTTGCTTTACTGTGTGAAAGCCTTGTCTCCTGCTTGTAAAAAATTTTTTTTTTTTAATGCTGCCATTTTTTAAGAGTTTTAACTGACTTGTGTCTTAAGCTACAGTCAAGGCCAGGCATGCTTGGGGAGGCTTTTTTGTGGGGGTGAATGTCAATATTGTTTTGTTTTTTTTTAAAGAACTTCCCTCTCATAATTTGCTTTCTCTACATACGATTTTTACTTTACAAATTCATTCATTACTTATCAGTTTGTTATCATACTTCTCCATCCTGTGTGATCCTTGCTGTCTCCGATTAATTAAAATACCCCCCCCCCAGATGCCACTTGGTCTACTGCGATATTTTGCTCTTGATCTTCCTCTTTTCTTTTTCCCTTAAATTTTCCAGTCACTGGACAGTTGTCTTCTCATGACATGTCCAAGAAATTTGTACTGTCTTTTTCTTATCATTTTAACTAGTTTTTTATTTTTCTCAAACTTCTCTTTGTTTTTCTGTCTGTCCAGAGAGGGTATTTGTTGCATCTTTCTCCACAACCACATCTCTGCTTGCTTCCAGTTTCTTTATGATATTTCCATTCACTGTCCAAGTTTCACAACCATATAGCAATGTAGAGCTCTATACACCACTTTAATACCTTTTTTTTCTCACTTTTAAGGACAGCTTCTTATTTGTTAGTTTCTTCTTATTTGTTACTGTCTTCTTATTTGTTAGTTTCTTCTTATTTGTTACTGTCTTCTTATTTGTTACTGTCTTCTTATTTGTTACTGTCTTCTTATTTGTTAGCAACTTCTTCATGTTATATAAAGTTGCTTTTGCCTTTCCAAATTTATTTAATAAATAAATAAAAGACATTTCTTTTAAACAGATAAAAATTGTCAGAAATGAGAAACTTGCTTTCTGTCATTTTTTTTTTTTAAACTAGACTCTGTCACTAACTAGTGCCTGTTCATGTGTTTCTACTTGCTATTCTAGGCATCATCCGTATTGGTGTGACGTGTAGAGAATATGGCATGTACAAGTTGGTGCTGGTGTGATGTGTAGAGAATATGGCATGTACAAGTTGGTGCTGGTGTGACGTGCAGAGAATATGGCATGTACAAGTTGATGTAGGTGTGACATGTAGAGAATATGGCATGTACAAGTTGATGTAGGTGTGACGTGCAGAGAATATGGCATGTACAAGTTGATGTAGGTGTGACGTGTAGAGAATATGGCATGTACAAGTCGATGTAGGTGTGATGTGTAGAGAATATGGCGTGTACAAGTTGGTGCTGGTGTGACGTGCAGAGAATATGGTGTGTACAAGTTGATGTAGGTGTGACGTGTAGAGAATATGGCATGTACAAGTTGATGTAGGTGTGACGTGTAGAGAATATGGCATGTACAAGTTGATGTAGGTGTGACGTGTAGAGAATATGGCATGTACAATTTGATGTAGGTGTGACGTGTAGAGAATATGGCATGTACAATTTGATGTAGGTGTGGCGTGTAGAGAATATGGCATGTACAAGTTGGTGCTGGTGTGACGTGCAGAGAATATGGCATGTACAAGTTGATGTAGGTGTGACGTGTAGAGAATATGGCATGTACAAGTTGATGTAGGTGTGACATGTAGAGAATATGGCATGTACAAGTTGATGTAGGTGTGACGTGTAGAGAATATGGCATGTACAAGATGTGTAACTGTTGAGCCACGTGTCTGTCATGATGACTTTCAGAAAGATGGCAACTTTAAATCCGTAAATTCACAATAGCTTTTGCAGAAATATGCAAAACCACAGGAAAGAGGCAGGTTTAGTTCAATACATGAAGAAGATGAAAAGAAAAAAAAAAAGGTTCAATGTACAAAGAAAATAAAATGTAAAGTTTTTCATGCCTTGTTCAAGGTCAGCTAAATAATGTGAAAACACCCACCACCAAACACATATAATATGCAGTCATGTAATGTTAGTCACATATAAAAGGCAAATATAAAGTACAGTTAGACATTCAAGTAAGCAAAGTTCAAAGTTAGTGAAACAAAAGTCACAGAAATATTAGTTAATATACAAGCTGGTTCAAGTTTCACACGGGGAGAAAACATTCAGGACACGGGCGGGTGCAAGAAAATGTTGGGTTCAGGGTTCGCTTTGGGAAAATAAATGAGAACTGTTATATAAAAAATAAAAAAACAACATAGTAAAAATGAAAGGATTATGTACTTTCAAGGTACTAGTGTTTTCTGGAGCAAACTCTGGGTGCGTGTCCCAGTTGACATGGGGAGGTTCTTCTTCGTCCTGCGAGGTGAGGCGCGCAGGCGGGGGCCGGGAGACGACAGGACCAGGCGGCAGGTGCTGCAACGATGTAACAAACAGTGCGCTGCCACAAGGCTTCAACCTCACACAATGCTCAACAACAAAAACACACAACAATGATTATCCATTTTCTTCTTGCTGCTAGTTCCTGCTTTAGTTGCCCTGTACAGTGAACGGCCTCAGAGAAATACATTTCTACCAAGTTCTTGCCTGTTTTCTTTTGGTGGCTCCTGTTCCTAGTTCTTACATATCTGAGGTGATGTTCCCCTGTGCAACCTGTGTGAGTGCAGGTGGACCTCGGAGGATATACTCTGCGCACGTGCCCCGCTGCTCACAAACTGCCTCATGAGCCCCGCTGCTCACAAACTCTGCTTCACAGATCCCAACGTTCGCAAACTCTGCCTCATGGGCCCCACTGCTCACAAACTCTGCCTCACTGTTTTAGTCCCTTTAAAATTTCTCCACATTTCTTTTTCTGGGTCATCATGTTTCTGGTCAGCTTTTATCTTCATTTTGTTTTACACATTATCCACTCTATTGTTTTCTTTGTCCTTTTTTTTGCAACTTTCTACTGCTTTGTCGGTTAAGCTACCTCATTTTTTAAAGACTTTTTAATTAATACACTCTAATAAAGAAAGAAAAAAAATATGATGATGCCCTTTAAAGTACGGGACATATTACAATGTTATTCAATAGCTGACATGACATTATGACCAATATTTTCCAGTTTGAAACATCTCTTGTAAGCTTATCTGGCAATTTCTGCCACGGCGTCGTTCCATGTTACTGACTGCAGTTTTCACTCATCTAACCAATGCCCCATGCAGGGATGATAACAAAAAAAAACCAGCTATGTTCGGCAAACAGAAATGGCCTATCTCTCCTCCAGATAAGAGAACAAAAGTTGAAACTACAAAATGTTACACTAAAACTATTCACAAATTTTCACCACCTAAGTGACATTCCGTCTCACTAGCAAGATGAATGCGTAACTTTGCTAATAATAAGCAGAACCTGTATATTAGTTGTAATATTAGGTTAATCAAGCAGATAATAAACATAATATAGTAGCTGATGCTTCCACTAAAAATACAGAATACCAATAATTTGTTCAAGAATGACACAGATCAGTGCTTCTCACAGTGACAGTGCTGCTTCATATATACACATAAGCGTAACATCATTTTCTGTACTATTTTCATCTTTGAACCCCAGTTTTAAACTTTCACTGTCAATCTAGGAACAGTTCTAACTTTTGCTGTCAATTTAATGACAGTTTTAACTTGCACTGTCAATCTAACAACAGTGTATTGTCAATATGCTTCATGTCAACATATAATAGCAATTCTGAGAGTTAAAAGTGTGCTATGGGGGCCATGGAAGTGGTAGATTTGGAAGTTTGAGAAACACTGTTGCAGCTTATTATAAAGCACTAAATTCTAGCTTATTAAAGATATATAGTTATATATATGGTTATAATTTTGTTAGAATAGCATATTTTTATGTTACATGAAACACTTCTTACATCTTACATCCTTCCTGTGCCATTAAACATCACATAGGGCTCACATCATAGTTTGTCAAGTTTTCCTGTTTTCAGATAGCTTTTCAACCTCATCAAGAGACTTTATGCCTATTAATTTGGCCTCTCTTAACAGCGTTCTCTTTAAAGTTTCATGTGGTTGGCCTCTTTTTCTTCGTCCTCCTGTGTTGCACTTGATAGCCTGTTTTGGAATTCTCTGACTGTTTCTTCTCATAACGTGACCGACATATGTCCATCTTCTTTTTTCTGTTCACACATGAGACAGGCTGCTGTTCGCTCATCTGCCTTATATCTGCACTGTTCTTGAATTCGTTCCACTTTATATCAAGTATTTTTCTTAGGCATTTATTTTCAAAAGAGTTTAATTTCTTTAGTTGTTTTCCAGCTTTCACATGCATAAATGAGGTGGATATTACATCTGAATAGAATAATTTTAACTTGGTTTTCGCGCTTATTTGGCGCTTATAAGTTTTGAGTGCCATATGTTCTCAAGATTCTTGTAGGTCACTGCTGCTTTTGCAATTCTAATCCTAACTTCCTTTCTGGTGTCACCATCCTAGTCTATGTAACTGCCAAGGTATGAAAATTGGTTTACTTCTTCAACAGCTGCTCCTTCTAAGTATAATTTTCCTTCTTGATTAATGGAAAGTTTCATTATTTTCATTTTTCTCCTTTTTAATTTCAAGTCATATTTTGCTAGCCAGTGAATCTCCAAACAGGACACAGCCGACTTCAAAGTCATATGTTACAAAGATTAAGGTTGGTGCTACTACTCTTTGTACATGTGCCGAGGTGCCCCAAACTGTGAACATATCCTCCAGAACTTCACCAACTACGAGACACTGAGAAGTAATTACTGGCCCAATGAAACCACTAAAGAAGATAAGCTTTACGGTTCCATACATGAATTACAAAAAAAAAACAGTGAAATTTATCCAAAAGACAGGACTGCAGATTTAGACACAGAATGTGTATGAAGAAGAAGAAGCTAGCCAATGAAGACAGGGTATCTGTTATTTCTTGCACCAAATGTCACTGATAAGAGTTATGTCATCTTCAAAATCAAAATGTTCTAGTTGGGTCCCATGTACCCAATCAATGCTCGTTTTACCTGTGCAACATTTTTTCATTACGAAGTCTATGGTAATTTCAAAAAGCAAGCAAGATAGTATACATCCTTTTTTTTCATGCCTGTTTCAATCTGGAACCATTCGCTCATTCCTTCTTCTGTCCAAAATGCTGACAGTCATCATTTTTTCTTGCCAGCTCCTGTCCAAAATGCTGACAGAGTCATCATCTTTTCTTGCCAGCTCCTGTCCCAAAAGCTAACAGAGTCATCATCTTTTCTTGCCAGCTCCTGTCCCAAAAGCTAACAGAGTCATCATCTTTTCTTGCCAGCTCCTGCCCCAAAAGCTAACAGAGTCATCATCTTTTCTTGCCAACTCCTGTCCCAAAAGCCAACAGTCATCATCTTTTTTTTTTGGCCAGCTCCTGTCCCAAAAGCTATCAGAGTCATTGTCTTTTCTTGCCGGCTCCTGTCCCAAAAGCTAACAGAGTCACCATCTTTTCTTGCCAACTCCTGTCCCAAAGGCCAAAATCATCTTTTCTAAAGAATATTCACCCAACAAAAAAAAAAAAGGAGAAAAGACTAGGAAAGATACCTCAGCTTTACGCTGGATATGTGTAAATGGTTGTTCCCGTTCCCATTTGCTGGCAATGCGTAACGTCTCCAGAGTCTTCTCTTGTGGCGTCTTGTTCTCATCTAGAAGAGTTGATTCATAAAATTCTTGAATATCTGGAAAGAAGAGAAAAACCAACACAGTCAAATGAGCTGAACATTAGGTTCAACAAGAACACAGAATATTCCAGCCTTTGAAATGATAAAGAGCACGAAATAATGAAGTCAAAACTTCTCTACAGTTCTTTTTTTTTTTTTATTTCAGTAACAATGTGTAAACTGGACAAAAGTTGCTGGAAATTGTAGAGTATACAGCAGGCTGAGACAAAAATTGCAGGAAATTGTAGAGTATACAGCAGGCTGAGACAAAAGTTGCTGGAAATTGTAGAGTATACAGCAGGCTGAGACAAAAGTTGCTGGAAATTGTAGAGTATACAGCAGGCTGAGACAAAAATTGCTGGAAATCGTAGAGTATACAACAGGCTGAGACAAAAGTTGCTGGAAATTGTAGAGTATACAGCAGGCTGAGACAAAAGTTGCTGGAAATTGTAGAGTATACAACAGGCTGAGACAAAAGTTGCTGGAAATTGTAGAGTATACAGTAGGCTGAGACAAAAGTTGCTAGAAATTGTAGAGTATACAGTAGGCTAAGACAGAAGTTGCTGGACATAAAAGACTGAATAGTAATCTGAGACAAAAGTAGCCAGACACAGTCGAATGTATAGTTGTGACTGAGATACAAGGTGCTAGACACAGCTGAATGTATAGTTGTGACTGAGATACAAGGTGCTAGACACAGTCGAATGTATAGTTGTGACTGAGATACAAGGTGCTAGACACAGCTGAATGTATAGTTGTGACTGAGATACAAGGTGCTAGACACAGTCGAATGTATAGTTGTGACTGAGATACAAGGTGCTAGACACAGCTGAATGTATAGTTGTGACTGAGATACAAGGTGCTAGACATAGTCGAACGTATAGTTGTGACTGAGATACAAGGTGCTAGACACAGCTGAATGTATAGTTGTGACTGAGATACAAGGTGCTAGACACAGCTGAATGTATAGTTGTGACTGAGATACAAGGTGGTAGACACAGCTGAATGTATAGTTGTGACAGAGATACAAGGTGCTAGACACAGTCGAACGTATAGTTGCGACTGAGATACAAGGTGCTAGACACTGTCGAGTGTAGTGTATGAGACAAAAACTGCTGGACAGACTCGAGTGTACAGTAGTCTGACACAACAGTTGACGACACAGAACAAGACCAGCCAGTACGACACAGTCTTTCAGTCAAGCAACACAGCCAATACCCCTATTTTTATCTGACTACATCACTGTTTGAACAAGACAGACAGCCTGCAGGAATGAAGGCTTGATGCAACATTTAAATGCACAATTAGCAGATAATTGCATTGCAACCTGCGGGGACTTGCACAGAATGTCAAAACATTTTTTTTTCTTTTCTTTTGATAAGTTCCCCAGCTTATCACAAACAAGCAGGACAAGTGCTAGAAACTTGTGATTATCAGCGACTGTGCACTGTAGAAATCACATGACAATCTCATAGATTCTAGCATGTGAGCTTCCTTTAAGATATTTCTTCAACTTTATGTCTGCATAACTTATAAACCAACTGGAATTCTCTGTTTGAGAGAAATGTAAATATATACAAGCAAGAAATTCACTTTAACCTCACACACCTTTAGCCTGTAAAAGAACTGTAAAATCTGCTTGTCTCCAATACAGATTAAATACATCATTATGAACCGCACCGACATTGTAAAGACTTATAAGACCAGTATGTCCCTGAAGTTCAGCATCACAGGAAAATTATGTCTGTCTAAATGCAGACTTTGAAGTTCAGCATTATAAGAAAATTATGAATCTAACTTTACAGAACATAATTTTGATGAGTAAGTAAGAACAGACACAGATTATTCTGCTCACTAGAGACTACAGACAAGTGGAGCTTCCTGCTATCAGGTCATCTGTTCATGGCAAGTACACAGCGTTGTCTTAGCAGACTTCTTATATACAGCATTGCATTACCAGACTTGTATACAGTGTTGTGTTAGCAGACTTGTTTATACAGCATTACATTAGCAGATCTGTAAACAGCGTTGTCTTAGCAGACATGTTATATACAGCATTGTGTTAGCAGACTTGTATACAGCACTGTTTTAGCAGACCTGTACACAGCATTGACTTAGCAGATGTTGTACACAGAGGTGTGTTAGCAGACTTGTATATAGAATAGTGTTAGCAGACTTTTACACAGAATTGTGTTAGCAAATTTGTTGTACAAAGAGTTGTATCAGCAGATTTGTACACAGGGTTGTATTTGCAGACAGTGTGCACAGAGTTGTATTAGCATACTTGTACACAGAACTGTTTAAGTAGACACGCTGTGCACAGAGTTGTATTTGCAGTCTTGTACACAGAACTGTGTTAGTAGATATGCTGTACACAGAGGTGTATTACCATACTTGTACACATAACTGTGTTAGAAGATATGCTGTACACAGAGTTGTATTTGCAGTCGTATACACAGAACTGTTAGCAGACTTGTACATAGAACTATGTTACCAATTTGTACATAAAACTGTGTTAGCTGACCTTTACACAGAATTGTGTTGGTAGAATTTTTGTACAGGGAGTTGTGTTAGTAGTCTTGTACACAGAGTTGTGTTAGCAACCTTGTTG
The DNA here is from genome assembly GCA_009760885.1 of Achatina immaculata. NCBI lineage: Eukaryota > Metazoa > Mollusca > Gastropoda > Stylommatophora > Achatinidae > Lissachatina > Lissachatina immaculata. Next base: position 35,433,358 of record CM019707.1, on the reverse strand, counting down.
TGCACAGAGTTGTGTTATCAACCTTGTTGTACACAGAACTGTGTTAGCAGCCTTGTTGTACACAAAAGTTAGCAGTCTTGTTGTACAGTGTTAGCAGCCCTGTTGTACACAGAACTGTGTTAGCAGCCCTGTTGTACACAGAACTGTGATAGCAGTATTGTACAGTGTTAGCAGCCTTGTTTTACACAGAACTGTGTTAGCAGCCTTGTACAGTGTTAGCAGCCTTGTACAGTGTTAGCAGCCTTGTTGTACACAGAACTGTTAGCAGCCTTGTTGTACACAGAACTGTGTCAGCAGCCTTGTACAGTGTTAGCACCTTTGTTGTACACAGAACTGTGTTAGCAGCCTTGTACAGTGTTAGCAGCCTTGTTGTACACAGAACTGTGTTAGCAGCCTTGTTTTACACAGAACTGTGTTAGCAGCCTTGTACAGTGTTAGCAGCCTTGTTGTACACAGAACTGTGTTAGCAGCCTTGTTGTACACAGAACTGTGTTAGCAGTATTGTACAGTGTTAGCAGCCTTGTTGTACAGAGAACAGTATCAGCAGCCTTGTTGTACACAGAACTGTGTTAGCAGCCTTGTTGTACACAGAACACTGTTAGCAGACATGTCAAGTTTAAGACGACAATATATGTACAAGATAAACAACATAATGGGCCTTCCTGCCTTCCTATGTCACTTACTCATCACTTTCCTGCCAGAGTTGGAAAGACCGAATCTTTCAGGCCCATGACAAATACATATAATCTGACCAGTAACATTAGAATGTTTGCGTGATGGTAGACAACTTCAACAGATACAAGATCCAGTTACACGAGCATAGAAGTGATATCCTACTGCGCTACTTCAGTGGGTGTCAAAAGGCAATTACAAGTTGAAACTCAAGTCAGTCTCTCTCTCTCTCTCTCTCATACACACACACAGACCAATTACTACAGTATTAACATCTCTTTTACTCTAGTTCATTTACAATAAATATACTGCTGAACAAAAAAAAAAAGAAATGCAACAAATACAATGTTGCAATTTAAACTGAAGTTTGCTGATCAGACAAGGGCAAATTGCCTGAAACGTTCACTTGGACATCAACCTCACGTGCTGACCTGAATTGTACTCAGCAGATGATTCATGAGCACAGAAAAGCGACACTAGTCAAAACAGCATTTTTGACAATAACTCATGACAGGTTCATGAGAATCCCGTGAAACTTATTGAACACAAAACTCTCTGACCATGTTATTAAAAGCCTATAAAAGATTGATGCTCCTCGAATCAATTCATCTGAAAATTGAATGCACAAGTATGGTTCATCTCACTACAGAACAATGGCTCATCATCACTGGATGTTTACAATTGGACAGTCACAAAGTGTTGTGGCCAGACAATTTAATGTGGTTAGAAGCGCCATTAGTCGGTTTTGGAGACGATTTCAAGAAACTGACTCAGTTGCAGACCGGCCGCGCAGTGGAAGACCCATAGTCACAACTCCTGCCAAAGACAGCTTCATACGGCTGCGTCACCTCAGGAATCGATTTGCATCTGCGTCCTCAACAGTCCAGTCAATGACAGCAGCTCATTGAATTTCAGATCAAACTCTCAGGAACCAGCTGCACGATGCTGGTCTTTGGGCTAGAAGACCCTACAGAGGTGAGGTTCTGTTTTTATGGACCAACATCATCAGAACCGACTGCAGTGGGTGAACCAGCATCATCAATGTACCTTTGTGAATGATTGGAGAAGGGTTTGGTTTAGCGATGAATCATTCTTTCTCCAGTGACACGACAGACGGAGAAGAGTTTACCGCAGAGTCCATGAACGCTACGCCCAGAACAGCGTGGATGGGACTCCTCCACATGGTGGTGAAGGTGTACTAGTGTGGGGGGACGATCAACTTCATGAGAAGAAGTGACCTGGTGCAAATTAAAGGATGCCTGAATGCCCAACGATATCAGTCATTTGTCCTCACGTCCTTCCACTTATGGCTGCACCAGGGTCGATTTTTCAGCAGGATAACGCTCGATTCATGTGGCACAACACACCACCCAGTTCCTCGCTTACAACAACATCCAGACCATTTCATGGCCATCCACGCCATCAGACATGAACCAAATAGAACGCTTATGGGATGACCTCAACAGACAAGTCCACCTGCGAGACACGGCACCAACCAATATCCGACATTTTCTCTTGCACTGCAGGAAAAGTAGGCAGCCATCCCACAACAACAAATCCAACGGTTAATAGGATCCATGTCAAGGAGATGTCGTTCTCTGATACAGGCCAGAGGAACCCATACTCCTTACTGATACGAAGGCCTCAGTCGCAGAGAATAAAAGTCCAAACCAAATTTAATGAACATCATTTCATTGTTAAAGTTTTAAAGTTTCCTTGTGCCAAGAGTGAAACATTAATTCCATAAAATAAAATTTTGATACAAGTCTGAAATTTGGTGTCCATTATGACTATGGTAATGTTGTGTTTCTTTTCTTGAACAGTATACAATAGCCTGTAATCTTCACATATACTCATGTGTATACAGTCTACGGCAATTAGTCTTCGATTTTCCAAATCAGTAAGGATACTGTAAGTTGCTGAACAATTACTGTAAAGATTTAAGGAAACATGAAAATTACACGACATTTTTTTTATCGCATTATTCCACCCTGAAAGATCAAACAAAACTTTACACCGGAACTTTGCAAAATAAAGCATTTCTAACTGCAGCAATTCTGATCTTAAAATAGCATGAATTTTCATGAAAAAATGATCAATATGTCTGCCAGTCCTGTTGTCAGTCATCCGCTCTGTTGTTAGCCCTGCTGCCAGTCATCTGTTTACCAGTCCTGTCAATCATCTGTTTACCAGTCCTCTGTCAATCATCTGCTCTGGTGTCAGTCATCTGTTTACCAGTCCTGCTGTCAGTCATCCGCTCTGGTGTCAGTCATCTGTTCACCAGTCTTGTCAGTCACCTGCCCTGGTGTCAGTCATCTGTTTAGCAGTCTTATCAGTCATCTGCTCTGGTGTCAGTCATCTGTTTACCAGTCCTGCTGTCAGTCATATGCTCTGGTGTCCATCATCTGTTTACCAGTCCTGCTGTCACTCATCTGCTCTGGTGTCAGTCATTTGTTATGTTGTCATTCTTGCTGTCAGTCAACTGTTGTTATCAGTCCTACCATCAGTCATCTGGTCTGTTGTCAATTCTGCTGCCAGTAATCTGCTCTATTAGCAGTCCTGCTGTCAGTAATCTATTGTCAGTCCTACTGTCAGTTATCTTTTCTGCTGTCAGTCCTACCATCAGTAATCTGCTCTATTATCAGTCCTGCTGTCAGCAATCTGCTCTACTGTCAGTCCTGCTGTCAGTAATCTGCTCTATTGTCAGTCCTGCTGTCAGTAATGTGCTCTACTGTCAGTCCTGCTGTCAGTAATCTGCTCCATTGTCAGTCCTGCTGTCAGCAATCTGTTGTTGTCAGTCCTGCTGTCAGTCATCTTTTCTGCTGTCAGTCCTGCTGTCAGTCATCTTTTCTGTTGTCAGGCCTGCTGTCAGAATGAGCACCTAGATTTCCCAGCATGCAAAGCAAACAAATATGTTTGATTGATGTGTCTTTGCTCTTGGTGGATCAGATGTCCATTGATCTGCCATACTGAGAACCACTGAATCAAAAAAAGAACAAGGCCTGTATCTGCACAGATCATTGCAGAACCGTCATCACCGTACTCATCATAAATTACACCCCCACCCAACAGCTCTTCCAAGTACCAGCAAGAATGCAATAATCAATGCCAAGATATGCTAACTTGGCACGATATTAATTATATTTGATGTGCTCCTCTATGGACACGTTTCAAATGTCTGTAGGGTGTAACTTTGACACAGCTCATTTTTCAGCCAGTCATTAAGTTACATTGTTTATTAAATTAGATCCTAGAAAGTCAACTCTGATATATATATGTGCCAAATGAGAAAAAAATTGAGTGACTTTAAACTTTGTTATAGTATTACGTGTATAATTGTCTTCTATGTGAAATATGAGCCTGCTTGGAGACACAGCTCACACTCAACTGGGACAAATAGCTAAATTACTGTGGGCTCTCTATCTGGCCCCGGGGATTTATCATATAAATAAGTAAAAATTCTCTGTAATTTTGGTCAAAAATATTTCTTTAATAAAAATATAGCAGCACAACTCTTAATTCTCTCACAACACACCACTATGCTGTGGCACACCACTAACTCTCTCACAACACACCGCTATGCTGTGGCACACCTCTAACTCTCTCACAACACACCGCTATGCTGTGGCACACCTCTAACTCTCTCACAACACACCACTATGCTGTGGCACACCTCTAACTCTCTCGTGGCACACCACTATGCTGTGGCACACCTCTAACTCTCTCGTGGCACACCACTATGCTGTGGCACACCTCTAACTCTCTCGCGGCACACCACTATGCCACAACACACCTTTAACTCTGTCATGGCACACCTCTAACTCTGTCGAGGCACGCCTCTAACTCTGTCAAGGCACACCTCTAACTCTCTCGTGGCACACCACTATGTGGCAGCACACCTCTAAGTCTCTCGCAACACACCACTGTGAGGCAGCACAACTCTAATTCTCTGGTGGCACACTACTGTGCGGTGGCATGTCTCTAATGCTCTCGTGGCATACCACTGTGCGAGGCACACCGTTTGAAAAACTACGCATTGATGTATTAGGTACCCATCTTTACATCTGTGCTAGCAAGTCTTGTACTTGCAATCCTGACATGAGATGCTGAAACCACTGCACAGGAATGACATGATTATGTCACAGATGACGTGTATCCTGATGTCAGGATCTAACTAGCCACATACAGGTTTGTTTCTTCTGGAGAAATCATCATGTGCCATCAATGGATGCAAAAGTCAGGATCTAACTAGCCACATACAGGTTTGTTTCTTCTGGAGAAATCATCATGTGCCATCAATGGATGCAAAAGTCAGGATCTAACTAGCCACATACAGGTTTGTTTCTTCTGGAGAAATCATCATGTGCCATCAATGGATGCAAAATTATCTACTTCGTAACCATATAGACCAGTACTGATGGCATTATAATGGGAGCAAACAACATCCCACAACATGACAACCAAAACATAGTGCTTCAAATCTTCATAAGAAACATTAACAGAAATGAAAAAAATGAGGGAGGACACACTCAGGAAAGAATAAAAAACAAAATTCTTTTAAAGGTAGGGAAACCACCAAATGTAATCACATTCTTAACTAAAAAGTGTTAACCACAAGTGTTCAATCACCCAACCATCTCTTCTTTTCTAACAGGTCCTGGAACCATCCTTTCTTATCTAACAGGTCCTGGAACCATCCTTTCTTATCTAACAGGTCCTGGAACCATCCTTTCTTATCTAACAGGTTCTGGAACCATCCTTTCTTATCTAACAGGTCCTGGAACCATCCTTTCTTATCTAACAGGTTCTGGAACCATCCTTTCTTATCTAACAGGTAGAGGAAACTATCCCTTCTTACTTAATAGGTTCTGAAACTATTCCTTCTTATCTAAGAGGTCCTGAAACTATCCCTTCTTATCTAAAAGATTTGAAATAATCCACTCTTACTTTACTGGGTCTGAAATAAGTCATTCATTAACAGGGCCTGAAATAATTTCTTCTTATCTAACAGGACCTGAAATAATCTCTTCTTATCTAACAGGACCTGAAATACTCTCTTCTTATCTAACAGGCCCCCATGTGGTACCCGGGATCTGCAAAGAATAAGATCACTGTACCCTACCACGCATGATAGTAAAAGGCAAGTAAGGAGGGTTCAGCATAGGGCCAGCAACCCTATCTGGTAAAAAAAACTATCAGACTGCTACAGAAACAGAAGCAAAGGAAACAACAAATGCAGGTGGAAGGAGAAATGCTTATCAGGAAACTGAGCCCATGAAGGTTGTGGATGAAAGCCAGCCACTGGAAGTCCCCAGCCTGACTGCAGACCTCCTGGAACCTAAACAAAAGATGCAAATAGGCAGCTGGAATGTAAGAACACTTAACCAGACTGGAAAACTAGCACAAACCATCAAGGAAATGCACAGATACAAACCAGACATACTAGGAATACAAGAAGCAAGATGGACAGGACAAGGCAGAAGGAAATTAACAACACAGCACACAGAAGATACAATAATATGGTCAGGTAAAGAAGATCTTCATGAAGGAGGAGTAGCATTGATTATAACAAAAGAAGCATCAAGAGCATTGCTGAAATGTACCCCTATAAATGAGAGATTATTATATGCACGCTTCAACTCAAGATTCATGAAGCTGTCCATTATAGTTTGTTATGCACCCACAGAAGCAGCTGAAGAGGAATTAAAAGAAGATTTTTACAACAGCCTCCAAGCCACAGTAGAAACAATACCCAAGCATGATATGCTACTCATCTTGGGTGACTTCAATGCAAAAGTAGGTGAGGGAAATGAAGACAGAAGAAGAATCATGGGAAGAGAAGGAATCGGAGAAATAAATGAAAATGGAGAAAGACTGTGCAGTTTCTATGAAGAGAAAGATTGTGAAGTTTCTATGAAGAAAACATGATGACCATTGGAGGGACAATTTTCCAACATAAAAACATCCATAAAGTGACTTGGAGGTCCCCAGATCTTCTTCTTCTTCGTTCGTTTCTACCACCAAGATCGCCCCGTGATTCTGCTGAATTTACTCCTGTGGTCCTCGATGTGTCCCATGGTCCCCCTGTGGTCCTTGAGAGGCCCACGTCCCCAGATAAAACCACAGAAAAACCAAATCAATCACATACTAATAAACAACAAGTGGAAACGGTCACTACAAGATGTGAGAGCAAGGAAAGGAGCAGATGTAGGAAGTGATCACAACTTTCTGGTAGCAAAAATACAACTAAAATTAAGGAAAGCCAAAATCGGAGAACACAGAAAGACACGTTTTGGTGCAACAAAACTGAAAGACCAGCAAACAAGGAATGAATTCTCAATAGTACTTAAGAACCACTTCAGTGTCCTACAAGATGAAGCAGAAATGTCCATACTAGAGTTCAATAAAACACTACAGGAAACAGCAAAAGAGGTTCTGGGATATCGTTAATGGAGAAAAGAGGAATGGATAAGCAAGACCACATGGGAAAAGATACAGCAAAGGAAGGAAATCAAGAAAAAATTGCTGAACACCAAATCACAAAGGCTAAAAGAACAAGTTTTAAGTAATTATGCACAAAAAGACAAAGAAGTGAAGGAATCATGCCGTCAAGATAAACGTCAATACTATGACAACTTAGCAGAAGCAGCAGAGAAAGCAGCATATACAAATGATATGAAAACCATATACAAAATCACAAAGCAGATGACAGGTAACTTCAGCACAAGATGTGAGAGTGCAATAAGGACACATATCCTGGCCAATGGAGAAAGAGAAAAGATTGAAAGATGGGGGGAGGGGGGACACTTTAACACCCTACTAAACAGAACACAAGCAGCACAAACAATAGACATACCTGAAGCAAAAATGGAACTAAACATCAATACAGGACCAATAACAATAAGTGAAGTAAAGGAGGCAATAAAGAAGCTAAAATTAGACAGGGCACCAGGTGAAGATGAAGTGACTGCTGAGATGTTGAAAGTAGAAGAAACGGAAACACCAAAACAACTCTGCTGGATACTACAACAAATTTGGGATCTAGAAAAAGCTCCAGAGGAGTCGAAAACTGGCTTTATAGTAAAACTACCAAAGAAGGGTGACCTCAGAGATTGCAGGAACTGTAGAGGCATTACCCTACTGCCACTCACCAGTAAAGTATTTTGCAGAATAATTATTGACAGAATTGTACCAGCACTTGAGGGAAAACTTCAGAAAGAGCAGGCAGGATTTAGGAAAGGAAGATCGTGCACAGATCACATATTTTACTGAGACAAATATTCGAACAGGCAAATGAGTGGCATAGCACAACATATGCATTGTTTATAGATTTTGAGAAAGCCTTTGACAGTGTCAACAGAGATGCACTGTGGAAAATCCTAAGATGGCATGGCCTCCCCTATAAGATAGTGAATGTAATCAAAGCCCTATACGAGGGTTTTCAGTGCAAAGTGATCTGTGGAGAACATACCTCCAGCAGCTTTAGGGTACAAACAGGAGTGAAGCAGGGATGTGTACTATCACCAACATTATTTATCTTGGCAGTAGACTGGTTAATGGAGGAGGCAACATCAGACAAACGCAAAGGATTACAATGTACCCTTGACACAGTGCTGGAGGACCTTGACTTTGCGGACGATATTTGTCTACTATCAAGCAGCCACAAAGACATGCAAGATAAAATAAACAAGCTAACTCAGAATGGAAACAACACAGGACTAAATATCAATGTAGGAAAGACAAAGTTAATGAAGCAAAATGTGAACAACAGAAATGTACTCAGAGTAGATAGCAAGTTAGTGGAGGAGGTCAACGAATTTGTATACTTTGGCAGTAGAGTAGTAGAAAATGGAGACAGCACAGAGGACATCAACAGCAGACTTACTAGAGCAAACCAGGTTTTTGCAATGCTGCAGATTATATGAAAATAAAAAAAACTAAGCATGAATACGAAAATCAAGATATTTAAGAGTAATGTTCTAAGTGTACTACTCTATGGAAGTGAATGCTGGAAAATCATCAAAACAATAGAAAATAAGTTGAACTCTTTCCAGACTACATGTTTACGAAGAATCAGAAAAATATTTTGGCCAAACACCATAAGAAATAACATCTTGTTGGCAGAAATGCAGACGAAGCCACTGACAGCAATTATTGAGGAAAGACGCTGGCAGTGGTTGGGACATGTGCTCCGAATGACTGACAACTCACTACGAAAAACAGTACTAAGATGGACACCACAGGGGACAGAAGTAAGGGTAGACCAAAAGAGACATGGAGAAGAACAACTGAGAGGATATTGAGCAATAGAGGGCTCACCTGAGCAAGAGCAGAAAAAAAAGGCAAAGGACAAGCATTTGTGGAAAACCCTTGTGGAAGCCCCATGTGCCCTGGGCACTTAAGGTTCACAAAGAGAGAGAGAGAGAGATCTAACAATACCTGGAATAATCTCTTCTTATCTAACAGGACCTGAAATAATCTATTCTTATCTAACAGGACCTGAAATAATCCCCAGCAGGACCTGAAATAATCTATTCTTATCTAACAAGACCCAAAATAATCCCTTCTTACCTAACAGGACCTGAAATAATCCCTTATCTGACAGGATCTGAAATAATCCTTTCTTATCTAACAGGACCTGAAATAATCCCTTTCTACCTAACAAGGCCTAAAATAATCCCTTCTTACCTAACAGGATCTAAAATAATCCCATCTTGCCTAACAAGATCTGAAATAATCCCTTTCTACTTAGCAGGACCTAAAATAATCCATTCTTACCTAACGGGACCTAAAATAATCCCCTCTTGCCTAACAGGACCTGAAATAATCCCTTCTTACCTAATAGGGCCTGAAAGAATCCATTCTTTACCTAACAGAGCTTGAAACAATCCTTATCTAACAAGACCTGAAATAATCCCTTCTTATCTAACAGGACATGAAATAATCCTTTCCTATCTAACAGAACCTGAAATAATCCCTTCTTATCTGAAATAATCCTTTCTTACCTAACAAGGCTTGAAAAAATCCTTACCTAACAGAGCCTGAAACAAACGGCTCTTGAAAATGCGGATGACACGTTCAATGGCAGTTTTCAGAGGTCGGTCCTGCGGCTTGCTCAGTCTCGTGTGGTAGTCTTCCAGGAGCTCCAGGGCCCTGTGAGCATCTGCAGAAAGTGCCATAAACACTTAGTCAGCAACAATCACACCAACACTGGCCACAAACACTTGGTCAACAACACACACACCAACACTGACCACAAACACTTGGTCAACAACACTAACACCAACACTGACCACAAACACTTGGTCAACAACACTAACACCAACACTGACCACAAACACTTGGTCAACAACACTCACACCAACACTGATCACAAACACTTGGTCAACAACACTGGCCACAAACACTTGGTCAACAACACTGGCCACAAACACTTGGTCAACAACACTAACACCAACACTGGCCACAAACACTTGGTCAACAACACTGACCACAAACACTTGGACAACAACACACACACCAACACTGACCACAAACACTTGGTCAACAACACTCACACCAACACTGGCCACAAACACTTGGTCAACAACACCTACACCAACACTGGCCACAAACACTTGGTCAACAACACTCACACCAACACTTTCTTCCATCAATGCTAGACCCCGTACTAGCAGCAACAATGATGGCAGTCAACTACAGCCAACAAAAAAAAACATGGTGACATTTTGGTCTGCATTTTCATCACATATAACAACAGAAAATAAACATAAACAGCAAGTGATGTTAGTTCATGATCTCCTTACATTCTATTCTGTTAGCTGATGATCTCCCTACATTCTGTTAGTTGATGATCTCCCTACATTCTGTTAGTTGATGATCTCCCTACATTCTGTTAGTTGATGATCTCCCTTCATTCTGCATTGTTGGTTGTTGATCTACCTACATTCATTTTGTATTGCTGATTGATGATTTCCTTATATTTTATATGCTGATGGATGATCTCTCTACATTTTATACTGACTGAATGATTCCCCCTACATGTTATATGTTGACTGGTGATCTCTCTACATTTTATATGTTGACTGGTGATCTCCCTACATTCTGTGTGTTGACTGATGATCTTCCTATGTTCTGTGTGTTGACTGATGATCTCCGTACATTTTGTATGTTGACTGATGATCTCCCTACATTTTATATGTTGAGTGATGATTCCCTATATTTTGTATGTTGACTGATGATTCCCTATATTTTGTATGCTGAGTGATATCACTCTACATTTTGTATGTTGACTTATATCACTCTACACTTTGTATGTTGACTGATATCACTCTACACTTTGTATGTTGACTGATGATTCCCTTATTTTGTATGTTGACTGATATCACTCTACATTTTGTATGTTGACTGATATCACTCTACACTTTGTATGTTGACTGATATCACTCTACACTTTGTATGTTGACTGATATCACTCTACACTTTGTATGTTGACTGATGATTCCCTTATTTTGTATGTTGACTGATATCACTCTACATTTTGTATGTTGACTGATATCACTCTACACTTTGTATGTTGACTGATATCACTCTACACTTTGTATGTTGACTGATATCACTCTACACTTTGTATGTTGACTGATATCACTCTACACTTTGTATGTTGACTGATATCACTCTACACTTTGTATGCTGAGTGATATCACTCTACACTTTGTATGTTGACTGACATCACTCTACACTTTGTATGTTGACTGATATCACTCTACACTTTGTATGTTGACTGACATCACTCTACACTTTGTATGCTGAGTGATATCACTCTACATTTTGTATGTTGACTGATATCACTCTACACTTTGTATGTTGACTGATATCACTCTACACTTTGTATGTTGACTGATGACCACATAGCAAAATGTCAACCTGAGGTCTCAGAAGACATTATGAAGATCTTAACAACAAACACTAAGATTGGGCTGAGGACAGGCTCTGGTCGCTCTCCTAACTTCCAGAAGCTGAGCTGAGACTTGCTTTTCAACCTGCTCCTGCACATCTGGGAGCACATCTGTCTCTGTTCTACTGTTCAATCTTTTTTATTAGAAGCACTTCAGTGAACAGGACAGAATACTGACCAGTCTGTTTACCAGTAGTACTGCCGTGGAAGTATGACGGTACTACCTTGATAAATGTGTTCTGCCATCTTTTGTCATCGTTTTCTAAGGTTCTTCAGTATGAATAAACTACCAAACTGTTCTGGAAGAAGTGAGCAGACAGTAAGAAAGCTGTGATCTTTATATCCAATATTTAGTAGTAATAAACCTGTGATTTCTGTTTATATCCAATATTTGGTAGTCAGAAAGCTGTGACTTCTGTTATATCTAATATTAAACAGTAAGAAAGCTATGACTTCTGTTTATATACAATATTAGACATTAAGAAAGCTATGACTTCTGTTTATATACAATATTAGACAGTAAGAAAGCTGTGACTTCTGTTATATCTAATATTAAACAGTAAGAAAGCTGTGACTTCTGTTTATATACAATATTAGACAGTAAGAAAGCTGTGACTTCTGTTTATATACAGTATTAGACAGTAAGAAAGCTGTGACTTCTGTCCACATACACACATTTATCAAGTGCAACATACAGCGTATCGGTAATGTTCTCCAATACCATCTGTTTGTACAATTTCATTAATCTGTAATAAATGTGTTTCCCCCCCCCCACCCCCTGAACTCTGATTTATAGCCTGTCCTTCTTTTTAAACTATATCCCCACATCAGAAGTGGCACCTGACTGATAATGCCCTAAGTGATGCAATAAGCTTTACGTGCATCTGTCTGTCCCACTATGCTGTCTTTGTATATTATCTTGGGTTAATGTAGTTGTCTCTCATCAAGCTATCACTGCCCTCAACACACTCTAGATTTTCTCTGTATCTCATGGTATAACCCTGCCAAGTTTATTCAGTTCTCTTTACTGAATGACTCATTTCTATACACTGCTTCCAGTTGTGTGCATGTCTTCTTCAAATGTGAGATGGGTGTCAGTATCATCAGTAAACAAAGATCTGTATTCAAGTTAGACTCTCAATAATGACATGCTTCTAAGATAAGCATCTCAAACAGCAAAGTATAACACATCTCTTGGGCTTTCCTGGTGAACTGAGAATGTCATTACTTCTTTGGCAACTCACAGAAGGTTGCTGGCATTGTGCTGCACCAACTAAGTCAAACTCTTGACCTCATTCTTCAAGTAAAAGCTAAACAAAACATTGCTACGGTACATAGTTAAGAAGGTCTGTGTTTCATTTAATTTCTTAAAATGCCAATGAAATTATTTACACTTCACTCTTTATAAGAAAACTAATTTTGAGGCAAACAAAAAAAAAACAAACAAACCAAAAAAAAACCATTCGTTTCAAACAAATCTTATTTAGTTTCTCCAAACACATCAGTGAAAACAACATCTTTGTCACGGAAAGTTCTGAAAGATAACCGGACTGCTTCTGCTAAATGACAGACTGACAGATAACCGAGTCAGAATAATATATCTGAAAGTTTAACCACTTTCTCTGAGCATATTTTACAACTTTCAGATTTTTTTTTTTAGTGTAAACAAAATTCGGCAACAACATGATCATTTCCTGGTTTTGCCCTCAAGCTACTATCAACAGATTTTAACCATTTCCACATTGTGTCTTCCATTACTGTTAATCAGTCTTAACCACTTCCCCATTCTGACTCCAGATCTTGACCATTTCCCAGCTTGTCCCCATATCCTGATCTGTCCCAGGATACCTGCCATTTCCTTAGTCAGTCCTCAGATCTTGACCATTTCTATTTTGTCCCCAGTTAACAGATCCTGACCATGTCCTTATTCTGTCCCCAGTTACTGTTAACAAATCTCAACTACTTCCCCATTCTGTCTCCAATTACATCAACACATCTTGACTATTTCCTCATTCTGTCCTAGTTACTGTTAACATATCTCTGTCATTCTCCTCTTCTGTCCCAATTACTGTCAACAGATCTCGACCATTTCCCTATTCTATCCCAGTTACTTTTAGCAGAACAATTTTTTATAATTTTTTATAAATAGGAAACTACGAGGCTTTGGTATAGTAAAGTAAGAGAACAAATTTTGTATGATTAGACCTCGAAAAAATCGTAGACAAAGCACTTTAGTGAGACGTGAGAGAAAGAAAAATCACAAGAGAATTACCTGGGATTCGAACACGGACTCCGGTAGGACGAGCAGCCGTCTAGCCACGAGAGAGCAGCTTACTATCGACTTACTATCGACTGATTTTTTTGGGGTGCTAGTTGGCTAAGTCGATAGTAAGCTGCTCTCTCGTGGCTAGACGGCTGCTCGTCCTACCGGAGTCCGTGTTCGAATCCCAGGTAATTCTCTTGTGATTTTTCTTTCTCTCACGTCTCACTAAAGTGCTTTGTCTACGATTTTTTCGAGGTCTAATCATACAAAATTTGTTCTCTTACTTTACTTTTAGCAGAACTGTCGCTTCCCCGTTCTATCCCCGTTATTGTAAACAGATCCTGGCCATTTCCTCGTTCTATCCCAGTTACTGTTAACAGTTCTCGGCCATTTCCCCGTTCTGTCTCAGTTACTGTTAACAGTTCTCGATCATTTCCCAATTCTGTCCCCGTTACTGTCGATAGATTTCGCAGGCGACATCTGTATTACACCTTGTACACTATTAAACTTTTAAATACAATATGCATAGCAAATATTCTGAGGGATGCAATGGAATCAACTGCCAATGATATAAACAACGTCTGACTAATGTATAGAGTACTTTTACACAGATAAAACGAGACTTACCTTCTTTTCTTACCGGCATGTTGACAATGCCAGAGTTGAGAATCAGTCGGTGGTTGACCCACTTACGGCCGAAACGTGAGTCTCAAATATGTTTATATCTACAGCAATATATGTATCATCCAGCTTAACCACGTCACTTCTGCTTGAAATCTGTTCAATTCGACCGTCAGAAAAGCCTGTCAATTATTTGGTTAACAGAAGAGAAATCGAGCTCACCTCTTCTCTATTACACTTCAGGAAGTGACTGCCTCAGGTTTAGGAGGACAAATATGGCGGCAGCTAAACAATTGATCACGTGACACAGGACCTATATTGTTGACTAAGTACTATCTTCGTCTTCAGTTTCTCCACACACACATTGTCTTACAGTGTGGAATATTCCCTAACTTTAATCAGTTTCATTGTATTGTAATTTATACGCATCGAGTTACAGTTTATTATCCTATAACATACAAGATGGTCGTGAAAATGAACCACCTGAGAAAATGATGTCTTAAAGGAAGATAATCTGAGAAATGTGGAGGGAGAACTTTTGTGCTCAGTTGCTGAACTTGTCTGTTTTCACTTCGTGTTGAGAAACAGTAAACTCTATCTGCACAAAACATCCACAGTACATTGTTCTTTTGAATGCATCATTTTATATAGCTTGGAAAAAGTGGTTAAACATTCAAATATATTATACTAACTCAGTTGTCTATCCAGATAAAAGAAAAGAGATTTACTTTCTGTCTGTCATTTAGCTGAAGCGGTCTGGTTTAGACTGTATTTCAGAGAATGAGAAACATATTAGCTAACACATGCTTATCAATGAATGTTAGAAAAGAGTCCTAAAATGCTATATTGAACCTATCGTGTTACATGGAAGTGAATCATGGACAATAGGCAAGTCTGCACAAAAATCATTGGAAGCACCAGAAATGTGGTTTATTAGAAGAATGTTGCGAATCCCCTGGACAGCAAAAATAACTAATGAAGAATGTATGAGAAGAGCTGGAGAGACAAAAAAAAAAAAACCTTGCCAAAAATATAAGAGAGAGACAATGTACTTTCATAGAACATGCAATGAGAAGAGGGGGCATTGAAACTAGTATAACAACAGGAAAAATAGAAGGAAGTTCAAGAGGAAGACCAAGAGAAATGATACTGGACAGTCTGACGAAATGGTGTGAGAGGAGATCACCAACTGAGCTGATGGCCTGCATGAAGGATCGGATACTCTGGAGAAGCATAATAGCCAACGCCAGTCGGCACGGCACCTAATGATGATGATGGTGGTGGTGGTGGTGGTGGTGGTGGTGGTGGTGGTGGTCTGGTTTATCTTCTGTGTAAATAATTTCATTGACATTTTAAGAGATTTTGAAGCATATAAGCATGGGAGATATAGAGAGGATTTAGCCACAAGGGTACAGAGTGGATCAGATAACAGGCCGGTGTAAGGATAACATTCATTCATTCATTCATTTGCATGTCCCTTGCGGAACTTTGCCTCCCAAACAGCACTCTTGTAGGCCTCTCAGTTGTGAGCAAGGTGGCCTGCTGCTGTTGCATCCATTTCCAGATCGTCAACGATGTCTTGCAGCCATCTTCGTCTTGGTCTTCCTCTTTTTCTTCGTCTTGGTCTTCCTCTTTTTCTTTTTCCCATTATGTATCCTTATGTATCCTAATGTATGTGAGGATAACAATGCTGTGATAAACCTGGAAAAAAAGCCAACATCCTGTGGTGCTCATTAAATAACAGAATTGTAGGATCTGAACTTCCGATTGTGAAGTGTAGGGGCCAAGATATTAAGAGAGTGAGGTATCTAGGGATCACATCTGACGTGTGAACAATACATTACATAAGGCCAGGAGAGTGTTGGGAGCGGTTAGGTTAATGGCTGCAGCAAACTTTCCACAGCGAACTCTCTTCTTGCTGATGCGTGGGCTGGTGATGTCACAATAGTCTTGACCTACTAACCCCTGCCCAAAGCACAGATGAACAGACTAGAACGTTTATGGCTTATGGTGTGGGTCATCATCATTGCACTCCGAACATATACACAGGTGATAAGATCCCCCCCCCCCCCATATATCCACTCACCGTACTACGGCTGATAGAGTCTAGAGCGTGTACAGAACGAAGCACTTAGAACAGTCTTGGACTGCACCAGGAATACTCCGGTGGCGGCCATGCACTTTCTGCTTGATATGCTGAATAATGAGGTCTAAACACAGGTATGCTCAGGTAAAGACATACATCAGGGTTGTAGGCATGAAGGACCATCCTCTTCATAAGGAGCTGGGGTTGATAAAAGGCAGACACATCAAACAAGACAGATACTGGATAGGTGAGGCTGAGGAAACAATAAAGTTACTTTGCGTTCTAAATGAGGTGCCCAAAGGCGGTGATTGGTTAGGAGTACAGGACCAGCCTCAGCCAACAAACACAGAAGACCCGTGAATGTAGAGACTGGGCACAGAGAGCAGTTGAACTTTGGGCTCAGTATCTCATCCAGCATCACCGTGGGTCTTCCGACACTGTAATATCTACAGATGGCTCAGTGACTCGGAACAACAGAAGTGGTTGGGGTTTTGTTGTCCACCGAAACGGAAGAGTAGCGGCACAGGGTTCGGGAGCCTTTGAAGTCAGCAAATCAAGCGTGCCAGTGGAAAAAGAATCTGTGTCCCCAGCTATGGAATGGCTGGTTGCCTATTATGTGATTAATGATGTCATTGTGACCGATTCACAGAGTATGTTTCGTAAGACTGAGAAGAATGGATTCACCTGTTAAGCCAGTCAACTGCGACAAGCCTAACGTGGCCTTACTGTCCAGGGCATGTGGGAGAACATGGCAATGAAGTTGCAGGATAGGATTGCTGGACAGGCTGAGAATGAACAAGGGTGACATTGTTAAAGCCATATTGGAAAGACTGCGGGAATAGAAGATCAATGTAGCTGTGAAGAGACTGCTGAAGCTAGGACAAATGAAGGGTGCTGGCAGAAAATCCGAATTGTGTGGCAGAAAATGCATCATAAAAAAAAACAATACATGATGGGAACTATTAGCAAACATACTTTTGGATGGATGCTGCGGCATGTAGCAGAACTGTCTTGAATGCTGTGAATTATCCATTTTCATAATTCTTTGAGTTCTGAACATTACTTGTATGTGGTACAATATTACTCAAGTATATTACTCAAGTTATCAAGTCATGCTGGGATAGAAGCTCTTGTACTTTCAAGTTTCTGAGAATCAACAGTATTGTCAGTTTCACTTTGTTCTTCACTTTCACATTTCCCTCCTATAATAAATGTATCCATGTTTCACTGTAAAAAAATTAAAATAATATATTACCGTCCTGAATGTAACAAAAAATGTAAACAACCAAAAATACTTGTCATTCTCCTAATGATAAGAGACCAGTCCTCAGTAAAGACCAAACATTCAGTCCAGTTTGTCTCCTGTATGACTTATACTATCTGCTCTCGGGCATTAAACAGTTCTACCGCTGATTATGTCTCTGGTATCACTTTGCAGACAATACAACCAACCAGCAAAAAACCTTGACTACCTTTTTTGCCTGTATCAGCTTTTTACCATCTTAACTGCTAGCAGCAATCACACATCAAGTTGGACACCTCCCTCTGGAGTTTCTCACTTGCTGTTCTTGTGTGGCACATTTCATCTAAAGAGGCAGTTTTGAAGTAGGCAGGTATCAGCTGTTGTGGGTTCCAGCATGCATCATCTCAGCTGAGCAACTCGTCTCACGGCTGATCCTATCAATGCTGGACTGGCACAGTCAGCCATAGTAACAGAAAGCAATGTTTGTGTTGTAAGATCCAGTTTTCTTGTGCTTGCATCTTCTGATTTCAAGGTTGGTCTTCATTTCCACCTCAAATGACGCTGCACCCTTGAGTAGAGTCACTCTCCACATATCTTGGTCTTTCATAAGTTCTTCCCAAACATTGCAGATTATAAACATTGTAGCCTCCAACTCAAATTCCTGGTTTATTTTTTATTTCCTTCATGATATTTTCACTGTACAGTGAGAACAAATCTATTGAGAGGACACAACCTTGCCTAACTCTTTGTTTTATTGGTTGATATTTGCCATTCTTAGCTTTATTAGTTGATATTTGCTATTCCTAGCTTTATTAGATGATATTTGCCATTCCTAGCTTCATTGGTTGGTATTTGCCATTCCTAGCTTTATTAGTTATTTGCCATTCCGAGCTTCATTGGTTGATATTTGCCATTCCTAGCTTCATTGGTTGAGGAAAAATTGGAAGAAGTGGAGAGTTTTGAATATCTTGGATCACTATTAACTAATAATGGAGATACAATGAGGGAAATTAAAAGGAGGACATCTATTGCTCTTCAGAAAGTAAAACAAATAAATAATCTGTGAAGAGGAGCAGACGGAACTACAAGAATAAGATTTTTAAGGGCATGCATCTTTCCCATCACAACATATGCCTGTGAGACCTGGACACTTAACAAAACAGCTGAGAAACACATAAATGCCTTTGAATGTAAATGCTACAGAAGAGTTCTCCAAATATCGTGGACACAAAAAAGAACAAATATATCTATACTACAAGAGCTTAATATTGAAGAAGGCTGGCTAGTAAATAGGATTAAAGAGAGAAAACTGAAATATTTTGGACACATTAAACGTCATGATAATTTAGAGAAGACTGTATTGGAAGGATACATAATGGGAAAAAGAAAGAGAGGAAGACCAAAACAAAGATGGCTGCAAGACATCATTGACGATCTGCAAATGGACACAGCAGCAGCAGGCCATCTTGCTCACAATCGAGAAGCCTACAGGAGTGCTGTTTGGGAGGCAAAGTTCCGCAAGAGACATGCAAATGAATGAATGAATGAGCTTCATTGGTTGATATTTGCCATTCCTAGCTTCACTGGGTGATATTTGCCACTCCTTGCTTTATTAGTTGACATTTGTCATTCCTAGCTTCACTGGTTGATATTTGCCATTCCTAGCTTTATTGGCTGATATTTGCTATTCCTAGCTTCATTGGTTGATATTTGCCATTCCTAGCTTCATTGGTTGATATTTGCCATTCCTAGCTTCATTGGTTGATATTTGCCATTCCTAACTTCATTGGTTGATATTTGCCATTCCTAGCTTCATTGGTTGATATTTGCCATTCCTAGCTTCATTGGTTGATATTTGCCATTCCTAGCTTCATTGGTTGATATCTGCCATTCCTAGCTTCATTGGTTGATATTTGCCTGTCATGTTTTTTTAACCCTGATGGCTGCTCCTTGATTCCATATTACCTGTTTTTTTTTTTTTATTATTCTCAGATTTTTGCCATCAATATTTTATCCTCTAAATTTTCATGATTTCAAAATATTTTACTTTTATCAAATGCTTTGGAAAGTCAATGAAACCCCTTTTACACATCCAAATTGCTCATCTCCTATTTCTATCTTTATTTTGTGTCTAGCTCTTCTCATATTAATTCTCAGTTGTAGTTTTGTGATATGACTTGGAAAGCTTATTGTTCTGAAGCCTTCACACTCTTAGACTCATGGCTTCTTTGCAAAGCTATGAAAGTGGATTAAATGAATAGTTACTTATATTAATAGTTATTTATCCAGTGTTATACATGTCATTCAACAATTCTGCTCTCACTTTTACACCAAGTTAATCAAAGGCTTTTAATTCGTATACAGATATCTTGTCAGGTCCTGTTGCTTTCCATCTCTTCATGTGTTTAGTGGCACCTAAGAGTTCCTCTTCAAGTATTGCTGGTCCATCAGAGTTGTTTAAATTTGACAATATGTCAGGTCTTGCTCCATCTTACAATTCATCAATGTAGTCCATTCATCTTTCTATAGTGTTTTCCTTCACATTATCATTTTGCCCACGTGTGACTTCAAGAAACCTGTGTTGTATTATGTTTTTCTGCCAGTCTGATCCGTTAGCGCACACTTTTAGAACCTTTTCAAATATGGTCTTCATTTTGCATGCACTGCTAATCTAGCCACCCTTCTTTAGTTTGTTTGAATTTGCTTCTTATCTTTTTGTCAACCACGTCATATTTTTCTATGTGCTTTTTATTTCTTCTTTCATCCATCAGCTGCAGTATTTCTGGTGTCATCCACTTTTTCTTTACTGTTTCTTCTCTCTCAGGTTTTGCTTTTCTTCTTGTATGATGGGACGAGTCTCTGAGCATTTCCCGCTGATCATCAGCACTTTGTATTTCTGCTAATGCATTGTATCTATTCATAACCCTAACTCTATGCCTGTCCTTTAGTTTTTCATTGCTTTTAAATAGGTCCAGGTCTAGCTTGATGTTTGTTATCCTTCTGTATGTTTTCTTTAATTTTACTCTTATTTTGCCACATAACGGATCATGATCATTATTGCAGTCACCCCCTGTCATGGTTTTTGTTGTTAATAAGGCATTTCAGAATCTTTTATTAATGAGAATGTAGTCAGTTTGATTAAACTTCTTTTTGTCTTGGCTGCTCACCATAGCCAGTCTTCTTGAAAGTTGCTTAAATCATGTTTTCTAAATAATCATGTTGTGCATTTTGCCCATTCTAATGGTTCTAAGGACTGCAAACGCGCCTCAAACAGCCTCTGGCAGTCAAGTCCAGCTCCTGGCCTTCCCGTGGCAGAACTTTTTAAACTGACAGGAGAAGGGGCGAGGGCGAATATCTGGCGCCTGAAAACCAGATACTTAGGGTAGATGAGTGGCACGTTTGGTAGCTCATCTGCCGCTGTTGGCGAGATTTTCAGCTGCCGTGCGTGGAGCGGTGCTCCTCCCGGCCAATGAAGAAATTTGCAAATGAGGTTGCCGCGCAGCATCACTGCGGAAAAGGTGGTAGAAAGGATAAAGCGAAGCAAACAGTCAAATCACGGCACCTCTGGTCTGGAGGTCGGCCACGTCCTGAGTGCAGTCATATCGGGTGAAATGCATGAACCAGCTTGTCCCAGAGGTTAAGACACTGCTGGCGAGACTCTTCAAATGCCGCGCGTGGAGTGAAGCTCCTCTCGGTCAAGGAAGAAATGCGGAAAAGAAATAAAGGTTGCTGTGCGGCGCCGATGGGAAAAGGTGGTGGAAAGTGAAGTTTAACCGGTATGTCCAGTAGTATCGCTACGAGAGCTATACCACGACACCTCTGCTCTAGAGGCCGGCCACGTCCGAAATACACCTACACTGGTGAAATATGCCTAAACTGGCACACACCAGGGGTGGAACTTGATGGCTAGACATATCATGCCACCTCCGCTCTAGAGGTCGGTAACGTCTGATATACACCCATACTGGTGAATTTTGCCTAAACCGGCTCATACCAGGGGTGAATCTTGAAGGCTATGCATGTCACAGTACCTCTGCTCTAGAGGTCGGTCTCGTCCCAAACACGCCCATACTGGGATAATGCCTAAACCAGCTCAACCCAGGGGTAGAAGTCACTAGTGGTCACAACTAGGAAGGGTAGCGGCCACGACCGCAAAATGCTGAAGTCGGAGACACTGGACCAGGGAAGTCTAGGTAGGCAACCACCTCTCACCCGGCGGGGATGTTTGCGTATCCTAATCACGCTGAGGTTTTCCGGTGAGAAAGTCCAACTCTGGACTGGATGGGCAACCACCTCTCACCCGGCAGTGATACACGGGTATCTCAAAACACGTCGAGGTTTTCCGGTGAGAAAGTCCAACTCTGGCCTGGGTGGGCTACCGCCTCTCACCCAGCGGGGATGCACTGATATCCTAAACACGTCGAGGTCTTCCGGTGAGAAAGTCCAACCCTAGACTAAACTGGTGCAATGAAAACCATGGTGTCACGCAATCCCGCTTCCGAGACCCACCAAGAATACAAGCTAAAGCCCTGTGATACTCTGAACCCCTTGTGGTCCCTTCGTGGACCTCGTGTGGTCTTTTTGGGGACCACACAGGGGACCACGGGACCTGACGAAGACCACAGGCATAAATTCAGTAGGATCACAGTGCGGTTTTGGTGGTAGAAGCGAAAGAAGAAGAAGAAGCCCATTCTAATAATTTATCTCCTCATTCATTTCTCATTCCTAGACCAAAGTCCCCTACTAAGTCTTTTATTTTTTCATGTTATAACTTTGGCATTCAAATCACAGTATTAACTTCATGTGATTTGGTGTGGCTCACAGCTTATTCTAAGTCATTATAAAATATTTGAAAATCTTCTTCAGAACTGTCTCCTGATGGAGTATATGCTTTACAATGTTTACATTTATAGATCTTTCCTTCATCTGAACTAATAGCTTTCCATCTTAATATCACAGAATCCTTTAATTGTTTTTTCCGCTTCCCCATCAAAGATTATCTCTACGCCTCTTTCGTGTTTATCTCCTCTTGAATATATGATAGTGTGCTGTCCTGACATCTGTCCATCTCACTTCACTCTTTTTTAGGATGTTGCTTTCTATGCTTTCCATCTATGCTGTTACATTTTCTAGTCGTTGAATCTGATATAATGTTCTCACGTTCCAGGTTACAAGTTTGAATTTGTTTTGCCAACAGTAGCTTGATGGCATCACCTGTGGATCATTAAATGCCAAACTGGCAAGGTTGCTCTATTTGAACGCCGATTAATGTTAACTTCAATTTTTTTTTCTTTTGTAGATCTGCATGACTACTCCTGAGAGTTACGACAGTGGTTTCCCATTGCCTTCTGTAGGTTTGTGTACGGTCTCTCCACTAACATTTGGACTTGATCATACCTACAAGACAGCTGGAGCTTGGGGGTTTTAATGCGTCTCTTACCTGCCTGACAGATACGCCCCTGAGCATGGAGGGACAGTGATACCATTTCCACCTTCTACTCCATGTCTGCCGCCAGCTGGCCCCCGCCTGCGTTTTTAGACAAGTCCACAGTATCTGAGGGACGTTCACTGTCTGCTATCTGTGACGCTCAGGTTGGCAGTGATCGCCCCGTCCGATAGAGAGAGAGAGAGAGAGAGAGGGGGGGGGGGGAGAGAAGATCCAGAGGAAGACAGATAAAAATGATACTGGGCAGTCTTCTATCTGACGAGATGGTGTGAGAGGAGATCACCAACTGAGCTGATGGCCTGAATGAAAGATCATATACTCTGAATAATGAAAATTCCTCTCAATCAAAATGGAAAAATACACATAGAAGGGACAGATATTGAAGAAGTCAATCAATTTGCATACCTTGGCAGCTACATAAACCAGGATGGTGACACTAGAAAGGAAGTTAGGATCAGAAATGCAAAAGCAGCATCAATCTTCAAGAATCTTGAGAACATATGGAATTCAAAAGTTATAAGCACAAAAACCAACTTAAGACTATTCAATTCAAATGTAATATCCACCCTCATTTATGCATGCGAAAGCTGGAAAACAACTAAAGAAACAGAAAAGAAATTAGACTCTTTTGAAAACAAATGCCTAAGGAAAATACTCGGCATCAAGTGGAATGAATTCAAGAACAATGCAGAGATAAGACAGATGACTGAACAACAACCAGTCTCATTGGTGATCAGGAAAAGGAGATGGACATATGTTGGTCACTTGATGAGAAGAAATGATCAGAGAATCCCAAAACAAGCTATCAAGTGGAACACAACAGGCCGAAGAAAAAGAGGCAGACCGCGTGAAACTCTGAAGAGGACATTATTAAGAGAGGCCAAATTAACAGGCATAAAATCCTTTCATGAAGTTGAAAGACTCGCCGAAGACAGGAAAAATTGGCGAACTACTTTGCGAGCCCTATGTGACGTTTAACGGCACGGGAAGGACCATACACAGATTGCTTGCTTTTTATAATAATAAATGTAATGTAATAATAAATGTAAATCGCTTGTAAATTTGTAACGTATAAATCGCTAATAAATGTGAATCGATATTATGCTCCACAATGCAGTGACTACTGAGTATTGCAAGATTTATGACTGTCCCATTTTCCATTTTGTGGACATATCTCAACGTGCTGACCTACTTAATATTTAACACATCATAACACGTTTAGTTAACTTATAGTTAACTTATTATACTTCCCTCTCCCTCGGAAACTAACTGAGAAGTACAGTTCGCCTCTCGGGAGGCCACCATCTGATTTAATGCATGCAAAAAAAAAAAAAAATGAATCACGCCATAATATCACAAGTATGTCGTGGCGTGATTGTGCCTTTTCTTTGCATGCGTGAAATGAGACATTGGCCTCACTTGCAGCTCTAATTAACCACCAGTCTACTTTAGATAAATCGTTCTGTATTATATGGTAACATACATTCATGTATCTTTAGGTTTCCGAAAGAACGTTTGGAAAATCGTTTAAGGATCGTGAAAATAGAGAAACAGCACGTCAGTTTTTGTTTCATGATTGCATTCTGGGATTATAAATCAGTGCAAGTGCCATCTTCCCACGGAAACATAACCAGTGAAAAACCAGGCCCTTACCATCTCCCCCCCCCCCCCACATGAAATGCGCGAGCAACATTATAAACTAACTCATCTCACTCAGAGAAACATATCAGTACAACAGTGTACAGTACATTCAACAATGATGTCAGCTCTACCATCTGTCAGCAGCGAATCTGCCTGTGAAATGATTGTGACACGTGTGCTTACGTGGAAATGAAAACGCCCTTCCATGAAAGCTTGTGCCAGTGCCACCACTGGTGCACATTATTCATGCATATATCGAATATTTTTCTCTTTCCAGACTGCACTGAGTAACGAGAGCGTCAGGAGTTGTGGATCAGAAGAAAAATAGAACAATTCCGTACAACAGCAACAGAGATTTCAGATAGATAAACCGCATGCATGCTACATTCATTCCCTTCAACGAATTCAGGTATCACGCCATATGCTTTTCAAATTTTGCCAGAGTTGGCAAAATAAGCCGAACTAGTCAATGTTGGGAGGTCAGGAGTCATAACAAAGAATTATTCTGTCCAGGCTTTGGCTAGTCTGAATCTTTATTGTCCCAGTTGTTCTCATGTGCTGAGTTGCGGAGTGGAGTGGAGGGTAAGGGTTAATATTTTAGTGCGGTAAGTAACAATTGTTTTGTTCGTAGAACGTTTTGTGACCGTTATTTGAGTCCAGTTTTTTGTTGTATATACACATTAATATGGCGGCGTCCATGAAATTGCAGGGACACGGCAGCAGAAGACAGATTTTATCTTTTCTCTGCCACTGCTCAAAGGTTAATGTTTCGCCTCAGTTAAATTTGCATCACGCCATATTTTGTGTGACCTTTAATCGTTTGTAAGTCATTCTCTACAAAAGGAAGAGAGCTCACATCTTTGTGGATGCCCATCGTTTACACGTAACTGTTGAATGTAACAGAAATTAACGGATGATTTCGGATTGTTTAATTTACTGTCGAGAATTAGGTTTACAGTTAGCTTCTCGACATAGAACTGTTTTGTCTTGATTTATAGAGTATCGAGGCTAGGGATAGTGGAATGAGCAACACTCATTCGACTACCACCATTTTGAGACTTTGTATTTGTTCATCATGCAATTAAGACAGAAGTCGAGTTTAAATGGCCGATTTGATGTTTTAATTACTGAAATCTGTAACGCATGTGACCTTTTGATTGCAGCTGAGGCAGTTTCTAGTTGATAATTCCGATCTACTTTTTGACCTTTTTGGAGTGAGGCCGTCAAGTCAGAATTAAACAAATACTGATTAGAATTTATGAAGTTAAACCAGTGCAGGCTGAAGACAACTTACCTATATATATATCTATTTCATTTCCATGCCATGGCTTCACGTCACCCTGATCGGGGGCTATACGGGTATAGCATCACTAGGCTACAATCCAGTAAGTGATATAATCCACACAATCAGACTTAAGGGCATTCCTAGAAATGTAACAATCATCCAGATATATGCACCTACATCAGCAGCAGAAGAAGAGCAAGTAGAAGACTTTTATAACACACTGCAAACGACAATAGACCAGGTACGGAAAAATGATATTGTATTAATAATGGGGGATTCTAATGTAAAGAGTGGTACAGAAAGAGCAGAAGATGAGGGAAATTTAGCATAAGACATAGAGCTAATGATCACTAACACACTTTTTAAACAATATCCAAGAAGACTTTACACATGGACATCACCTGATGGGAAAACCAAGATTCAAATAGATTACATTTGAGTCCAAAGAAGGTGGAGGTCAAGTATAACATCAGCAAAAACTTTACCAGGTGCTGACTGTGACACGGACCATGAGTTATTAATAACAGACATGAAGATAAAGATAAAAAAGACAGTTAGGGGATCAAGACCACTCAGCTTTGATCTTTCAAAAATTACAGAACAGTACGGTATAGAAGTGAAGAATCGTTTCGAAATCCTGATGGCTGTACAGGAGGAGATGACACCAGATGAATTGGCTACGCAGGCCAGAGATATCTTAGTAACAACAGCTAAAGACATGGTTCCAGTAAAGAAAACACAAAAGAATGGATAGATTACAACAGGTACACTAGAACTGATAAAACAACATAGAGAAATGAAGACGCAATGGAAAGTAACAAACAACAACAAAGAGGAATATAAAACTTTAATAAAAGAAGTATGAAGAAATATAAGAAAAGACAAAAAACAATACATACAAGATTGTTGTTAAAGAATAGAAGAACATCATAAGTCTGGAAGAGATAGTGAAATGTTTAAAGAAATGAAGACATTGATGAGAAATGTCACACCTAAGCTAAATGTAATTTGTGATGAGATGGGGAGTACCTTGACAGAGACAGAGGAAATTCTAGAAAGATGGAAGGAATATTGCAGAGGAATGTATGAAACAACCGACTGTGGAAGCAGAAATCAACAGTGTGAATTATTATTGGAGGAGAAAAAAACCTGAACCGACAATAGAAGAAGTTTTATGGGCAATAAAGAATCTGAAAAATGGTAAATCACCAGGATGTGATGAGATAACAGTTGAATTCATTAAAGCAGGAGGAAAGGAATGTGCAACAATCTATCACACACTGTGTAAAAAGATATGGCATTCAGGTATTTGGCCAAAAGAATGGAAAAGAATTATATTCATACTACTGCCAAAAAAGAGTAACCTGAAATTATTATGCACAAACTACAGAACTGTTGCCCTGATTAGTCATGCCAGTAAAATTCTGTTAAAAATTATAATGGGTAGACTTCAAAAGAAATTAAAGAAGTCAGTATAGTCCAAGATGGTTTCAGGCAAGGAAGAGGATCAAGAGATCATATATTCAATATAAGATTAATAATAGAGAAATGCAGAGAGTTTAATGTGAATCTATATTTATCCTTTATAGACTACTTAAAGGCATTTGATTGTGTACAACACCAGAAACTTTGGGAAATAATGGAAAAAATGGGATTTCCAACACATTTGATACAATTAACATCACTGCTGTATCTAGACCAACAAGCAGTAGTAAGAATAAATGGTGAAACAACAACTTGGTTTGACATAATACAAGGGGTCCATCAGGGGTGCATATTGTCACCTTACTTATTTAATTTGTATACTGAAAGTATAATGAGGAATGTTAGAGAAGATATAGACAAAGAATATTACGATGCCATAACAATTAGAGGTTATGAAATACCAGAGATTAGATATGCTGATGACACAGTATTACTGTCCACAACACAAAAAGGAATGGAAAAACTAATTATGTCAGTCCATAAGAACAGCGAAGAGGAAAACCTCTATCTTAATGCAAAGAAAACTAAATTGATGACAAGTGACAAAACAAACAAGGCAGCTGAAATATGTATCAATGAGGATAAACTGGAAGAAGTGGAGAGTTTTGAATATCTTGGATCACTACTAACTAATAATGGAGATACAATGAGTGAAATTAAAAGGAGGACATCTATCGCTCTTCAAAAAGTAAAACAACTAAGGAATCTGTGGAGAGGAGCAGACAGAACCACAAAAATAAGATTTTTAAGGGCATGCATCTTTCCCATCGCAAAATATGCCTGTGAGACCTGGACACTTAACAAAACAGCTGAGAAACACATAAATGCCTTTGAATGTAAATGCTACAGAAGAGTTCTTCAAATATCGTGGACACAAAAAAGAACAAATATATCCATACTTACAAGAACTTAATAATGAAGAAGGCTGGCTAGTAAAGAGTATTAAAGAGAGAAAACTTAAATATTTTGGACACATTAAATGCCATGATAATCTAGAGAAGACCGTCTTGGAAGGATACATAATGGGAAAAAGAAAGAGAGGAAGACCAAGGCGAAGATGGCTGCAAGACATCGTTGATGATCTACAAATGGATGCATCAGCAGCGGGCCATCTTGCTCACAACCAAGAGGTCTACAGGAGTGATATTTGGGAGGCAAAGTTCCGCAAGGGACATGCAAATGAATGAATGAATTCCATGCCATTAAGGCATATTGAGGATTCAGTGTTAGGCCTGTATTTCCACGACCGTCGGCACATGAAAGTGTGATATGGCCAGTATCACGCCTGGCCACACTCACCGTCCCAGATTTCTCTGCTACCCGTTGTTAGAGGCTGGGTGGACTCAGTGCCCTTTTTTATGTGTACCAGAAAAAAATCCCACTGCTGGGATTGAACCCGGTACAACTGGATTAGTAAAAGCGAATGCCTTATCACTCAGCTAACCAGACCTCATAACATGTCCACCTCACTTTCTTTACCCCAATCAGGGGCATAGGTCATCAAAAAAAAAAAAAGGACTTTCCATTTATTTTTATTTTGGGCTGTTTCTTCAGTCGGTCTCCAGGTGTAGTTGATCTCTCATTATAACATACTAACATAATACGGGTATGGCACACATACATATTAGTGTCCCCTTTAATCTGAGCTGACATATTTTTTGGTATTGCTCTTGATGTTTTGATGTTTCTCAGTTCACATGTTTTCATTTACATTACTTTTTAGGTTATTCATGTTTGAAATGTCACATGGAAGTGTAAATATGTGGAGTAAATGTGACTTAAACTATGTCAAAATTGAACTTGAAACTTTCTGCTCATAATTTGTTGGATTACACAAATTATTGCTCATGCAAAAATAGTTTTACCCATGCTGAATTATTTCTTAAAGAGTGTGAAAAGTATTCATTCATTTGCATGTCCCTTGTGGAACTTTGCCTCCCTAACAGCACTCCTGAAGGCCTCTCAGTTGTGAGCAAGATGACCTGCTGCTGATGCATCCATTTGTAGATCATCAGCGATGTCTTGCAGCCATCTTTGCCTTGGTCTTCCTCTCTTTCTTTTTCCCAGTATGTACCCTTTCAAGATGGTTTTCTCTAGATTATCATGATGTTTAATGTGTCCAAAATATTTCAGTTTACTCTGTTTAATACTCTTTACTAGCCAGCCTTCTTCAGTATCAAGTTCTTGTAGTATGGAAATATTTGTTCTTTTTTGTGTCCACGATATTTGAAGAACTCTTCTGTAGTATTTACATTCAAAGACATTTATGTGTTTCTCAGCTGTTTTGTTAAGTGTCCAGGTCTCACAGGCATATGTTGCGATGGGAAAGATGCATGCCCTTAAAAATCTTATTTTTGTAGTTCTGTCTGTTCCTCTCCACAGATTCTTTAATTGTTTTACTTTCTGAAGAGCGATAGATGTCCTCTTTTTAATTTCCCTCAGGTTCTAAGGACTATTATTGCCGGAGGTGGTGTGGAGAATTCGCTCTCCGCTCCAACGGCGTGCGTCACAAATAGCCTCTTCCAGTCAAGTCCAGCTCCTGGCCTTCTCATGGCAGAATTGTTTAAAACTGACAGGAGAAGGGGCGAAGGTGAATATCTGGCGCCTGAAAACTAGACACTTAGGGTAGATGAGAGGTACGTTTGGTAGCTCATCTACCGCTGCTGGCGAGATTCTTCAGCTGCCGTGCATGGAACGATGGTCCTCCCAGCCGGTGAATAAAGGTGCAAATGGGGTTGCTGTGCGGCACCACTGCAGAAAAGGTGGTAGAAAGGATAAAGCGAAGCAAACAGTTAAATCATGGCACCTCTGATCTTGAGGTCGGCCACATCCTAAGTGCACTCATATCGGGTGAAATGCCTGAACTGGCTTAACCCAGAGGTTAAGACACTGCTGGCGAGACTCTTCGAATGCCACGCGTGGAGTGAAGCTCCTCCCGGTCAAGGAAGAAACTGCGGAAAAGAAGTAAGGGTTGCTATCCGGCGCCGATGTGAAAAGGTGAAGGAAAGGATAAAGTGAAGTTTAATCGGTATGTCCAGTAGTATCGCTGCGAGAGCTACACATACCACGGCGCCTCTGCTCTAGAGGCCGGCCATGTCCGAAATACACCTACACTGGTGAAATATGCCTAAACTGGCTCACACCAGGGGTGAAACTTGATGGCTAGATATGCCACCTCCGCTGTAGAGGTCGGTCACGCGCAATATACACCCATACTGGTGAAATATGCCTAAACCAGCTCACACCAGGGGTGAAACTTGAAGGCTACACATGTCACGGTACCTCTGCTTTGGACGTCGGTCATGCCCCAAACATGCCCATACTGGGATAATATGCCTAAACCGGCTCAACCCAGGGGTGGAAGTCAATAGTGGCGAGGATTCGTCCTCCTGGACAAAAGCTCCATCCTGGTCACAACTAGGAAAGGTAGCGGCCACGACCACAAAATGCTGAAGTCGGAGACACTGGAGCAGTGCAGTCTAGATAGGCAACCACCTCTCACCTGGCGGGGATGTATGCGTATCCTAATCACGCTGAGGTTTTCCAGTGAGGAAGTCCAACACTGGACTGGATGGGCAACCACCTCTCACCCAGCGGGGATATACTGATATCCAGAACATGTCGAGGTCTTCCAGTGAGAAAGTCCAACTCTAGTTTAAACTGGTGCAGTGAAAACCATGGTGTCACGCAATTCTGCTTCTGAGACCCACCAAGAATACAGGCTCAAGCCCTGCGATACTCTGAACCTCTTGTGGTTCTCTCGGGGATCTTGTGTGGTCGGGATCACGGGACTTAACGAGGATCACAGGCGTAAATTCAGTAGGATCACAGGGCAGTCTTGGTGGTAGAAGCGAATGAAGAAGAAGAAGAATTTCCCTCATTGTATCTCCATTATTAGTTAGTAGTGATCCAGGATATTCAAAACTCTCCACTTCATCCAGTTTTTCCTCATTGATACATATATCAGCTGCCTTGTTTGTTTTGTCAGTTGTCATCAATTTAGTTTTCTTTGCATTAAGATAGAGGTTTTCCTCTTCACTATTCTTATGGACTGACATAATTAGTTTTTCCATTCCATTTTGTGTTGTGGACAGTAATACTGTGTCATCAGCATATTTAATTTCTGGTATTTCATAACCTCCAGTTGTTATGGCATTGTAATTTTCTTTGTCTACATCTTCTCTAACATTCCTCATTATATTTTCAGTATACAAGTTAAATAAGTAAGGCGACAATATGCACCCCTGACGGACCCCTTGTTTTATGTCAAACCAACTTGTTGTTTCACCATTTATTCTTACTGTTGCTTGGTGGTCTAGATACAGCAGTGATGTTAATTGTATCAGATGTGTTGGAAATCTCATTTTTTCCATGAATTCCCAAAGTTTCTGATGTTGTACACAATTAAATGCCTTTGAGTAGTCTATAAAGGCTAAATATAGATTCACATTAAACTCTCTGCATTTCTCTATTAATAATCTTATATTGAATATATGAAAAGTAACCAGATAATAAAATGACAAGAAAAAGCTTTGGTTTAGTAACAAGACAAGGGGGTGAAGATGTTCAGTTTGGTAGTCAGTGACACACAGCTGGCATGCTAGAATCAGGGTTGGCAAACTATAACTGACATTCTAGAATCAGGGTTGGCAAACTGTAGCTGACATGCTAGAATCAGGGTTGGCAAACTATAACTGACAGTCTAGAATCAGGGTTGGCAAACTGTGGCTGACATGCCAGAATCAGGGTTGGCAAACTATAACTGACAGTCTAGAATCAGGGTTGGCAAACTGTAGCTGACATGCTAGAATCAGGATTGGCAAACTGTGGAAAGTTGACAAACTATTCTGATATGCTAGAATCATTGTTGGCAAACTACAGCTGACATGTTAGAATCAGGATTGGCAAACTGTGGAAAGTTGACAAACTATTCTGATATGGTAGAATCAGGGTTGGCAAACTACAGCTGACATGCTAGAATCAGGGTTGGCAAACTACAGATGACCAAGATCCAGTCCCACTTCTCCTGTGGTACCCCCAGTAACAGAACTAACCTGGCAAAAAGGTCATCAGCCACCATAGTCCCCATGGTGGTGGAGTCTGCTAAAGAAGCATTGCACACCCTCTGCTTTTTAGTTGCAGCCAGGGACTGAAAAAATAACTGCCACAACCCACCCCCAAACTGACATGGTGATGTGCCTCAACATTTCACTGTGTCAGCTGCGGAGAAGACCAGCTTGCACTTCCAAGGACATTGGAGGAGGAGAAGAAGAAACAAAACAAAAACAGTGTGATATTTGGTTTTCACATTTTCTCAGCAACAGCCAAAAAAAAAAAAAAAAAGGAAGAGAGAAGATACTGTGATTTGTAGATTACAAAACAAAACAAAAAAAAAAGACTTGCTAGATCTGCAGTTCATTCATTCATTCATTTGCATGTCCCTTGCGGAACTTTGCCTCCCAAACAGCACTCCTGTAGGCCTCTCGGTTGTGAGCAAGATGGCCTGCTGCTGTTGCATCCATTTCCAGATCGTCAACGATGTCTTGCAGCCATCTTCGTCTTGGTCTTCCTCTTTTTCTTTTTCCCATTATGTATCCTTCCAATACGGTCTTCTCTAAATTATCATGACGTTTAATGTGTCCAAAATATTTCAGTTTTCTCTTTAATCCTCTTCACTAGCCAGCCTTCTTCAATATTAAGCTCTTGTAGTATAGATATATTTGTTCTTTTTTGTGTCCACGATATTTGGAGAACTCTTCTGTAGCATTTACATTCAAAGACATTTGTGTGTTTCTCAGCTGTTTTGTTAAGTGTCCAGGTCTCACAGGCATATGTTGTGATGGGAAAGATGCATGCCCTTAAAAACTGCAGTTCATAGAAAGTGAAATGAAGAAATAACACATGCTGCAGTTCATAGCATGTGTTATTTCTTCATTTCACTTTCTTTGTTTGCTGTTCTGTTCTTGTTTGATAATTGAAAGTCAATATATGAAGTCATTTGTCTTGTTATTATAGTATAGCTTTTTCCTGCCGTTTTCTTGTTCAAGTAGTATTCGTCAATGTATTATTCTCCAATACTCTGCAGCTTTCAAGAGAAGCAGTAACTGGTAAGCAGTTAATAATATCAGGAAATTAGTAGAAGATATCACTGGCTTTGACACAAGCTGAAGATGCATGGGAAAGATTTGGCACCGCCGCTTGAAGCAGAGATTGCTAGGCCATAGTGAGACGTGAGGACTTGGAGAATCAAATATGTTGGAGAAGAAATGGCACAAGTGGAGAATGTTGGAGAAGATATGGCAAAGGTGGAGAATGTTGGAGAAGAAATAGTACAAGTTAAGAATATTGGAGAAGAAATGGTACAGGTGGAGAATATTGGAGAAGAAATAGTACAAGTTAAGAATATTGGAGAAGAAATGGTACAGGTGGAGAATATTGGAGAAGAAATAGTACAAGTTAAGAATATTGGAGAAGAAATGGTACAGGTGGAGAATATTGGAGAAGAAATAGTACAAGTTAAGAATATTGGAGAAGAAATGGCACAAGTGGAAGATGAGAAGGAATGGCACAGGTGAAGAATGTTAACATGAATTGATATGACTAGCCTAGAAAAGACATAAATACAGGAGGTTTGTCAATGTCAGGGGCAGTGAAACCATGGCACACATACCAAGAATGTCAGGGGCAGTGAAAACCACGGCACACGTACCAAGAATGTCAGGGGCAGTGAAACCACGGCACATGTACCAAGAATGTCAGGGGCAGTGAAAACCACGGTACACGTACCAAGAATGTAAGGGGCAGTGAAAACACGGCACATGTACCAAGAATGTAAGGGGCAGTGAAAACCATGGCACACGTACCAAGAATGTAAGGGGCAGTGAAAACCATGGCACACGTACCAAGAATGTAAGGGGCAGTGAAACCATGGCACACGTACCAAGAATGTCAGGGGCAGTGAAACCGCGGCACATGTACCAAGAATGTAAGGGGCAGTGAAAACCACGGCACATGTACCAAGAATGTCAGGGGCAGTGAAACCACGGCACATGTACCAAGAATGTAAGGGGCAGTGAAAACATGGCACATGTACCAAGAATGTAAGGGGCAGTGAAAACCATGGCACACGTACCAAGAATGTAAGGGGCAGTGAAAACCATGGCACACGTACCAAGAATGTAAGGGGCAGTGAAACCATGGCACACATACCAAGAATGTCAGGGGCAGTGAAACCGCGGCACATGTACCAAGAATGTCAGGGGCAGTGAAAACCACGGCACACGTACCAAGAATGTCAGGGGCAGTGAAAACCATGGCACACATACCAAGAATGTAAGGGGCAGTGAAACCGCGGCACATGTACCAAGAATGTCAGGGGCAGTGAAACCGCGGCACATGTACCAAGAATGTCAGGGGCAGTGAAACCATGGCACACGTACCAAGAATGTCAGGGGCAGTGAAACCGTGGCACATGTACCAAGAATGTCAGGGGCAGTGAAACCGCGGCACATGTACCAAGAATGTCAGGGGCAGTGAAACCACGGCACATGTACCAAGAATGTCAGGGGCAGTGAAACCACGGCACATGTACCAAGAATGTCAGGGGCAGTGAAACCACGGCACATGTACCAAGAATGTCAGGGGCAGTGAAACCGCAGCACATGTACCAAGAATGTCAGGGGCAGTGAAACCACGTCACATGTACCAAGAATGTCAGGGGCAGTGAAACCACGGCACATGTACCAAGAATGTCAGGGGCAGTGAAACCACGGCACACGTACCAAGAATGGGTATGCAGATTTTTTTTTGCACACACAAAAACCCAGCAGTGTCACATTCCCAAATACACATTAAAGTTCTTGGTGGCCCATGAGAAAAGTTTAAAAATAAAAACAAAATTAGACAGTTTTGGCGCTGCTGGCGAGATTCTTCAGCTGCCGTGCGTGGAGTGGGGGTCCTCCCGGCCAGTGAAGAAAGGTGTGATTATGGGTTGCCGTGTGGCACTGTAGAAAAGGTGAAAGAAGGGAGTAAGTGAAGTAATTGGTACTCTCAAGGTCAGGACTGTTCAAATCACGGCACCTCTGTTCTGGAGGTCAGCCACGTCCCATGTACACTTATACCGGGTGAATTGCCTGAACCAGCTTAACCCAGGGGTTAAGACGCCTTAACCCAGTTGTTAAGACGCTGCTGGCGAGACTCTTTGGATGCCACATGTAGAGTGAAACTCCTCCCGGCCAATGAGGAAAATGAGGAAAAGCAATCAGGGCACCGATGTGAAAAGGTGATGGAAAGGATAAAGTGAAGCTTAATCGGTATGTCCAGTAGTCTTGCGGCGAGAGCTACTCATATCACAGCACTTCTGCTCTAGAGGCCGGCCACATCCATTCTACACTCATACTAGTGAAATATGCCTAAACTGGCTTATACCAGGGGTGAAACTTGATGGCTACTCATGTCATGGTACCTCCACTCTAGAGGTTGGTCACATCCAAAAACTCACCCATACTGGGATAATTTGCCTAAACCAGCTCAACCCAGGGGTAAAACTCACTAGTGGTGAGGATTCGTCCACCTGGACAAAAGCTCCATCCTGGTAACAACTAGGAAAGGTAGCGGCCACAACCACAAAATGCTGAAGTCGGAGACACTGGACCAGTGCAGTCTAGATAGGCAATCACCTCTCACCTGTCGGGGATGTATGTGTAACCTAATCATGCTGAGGTTTTCTGGTGAGAAAATCCAACACTGGACTGGATGGGCAACCACCTCTCACCCAGCGGTGATACACGGATATCCCAAAACACGTCGAGGTTTTCCGGTGAGAAAGTCCAACTCTAGGCTAGATGGGCAACAACCTCTCACCCAGTGAGGATATACTGATATCTAAAACATGTCGAGGTTTTCCGGTGAGAAAGTCCAACTCTAGACTAAACTGGTGCAATGAAAACCACAGTGTCATGCATTTCCGCTTCTGAGACCCACCAAGAATATAGGCTCAAGCCCTGCAATACTCTGAACCTCTTATGGTCCTCTCTGGGATCTCGTGTGGTCCACACGGGGGTCCATGGGACCTATTGAGGACCACAGGAGTAAATTCAGTAGGGGCGGTCTTGGTGGTAGAAGCAAACGAAGAAGAAGAAGACAGTTTTGGCATGGGAAATCTCAGAAAGGTTCTCCATGTATGATCTGTGTAGTATTTCTGGAAGAGTTCAGAAGGAGGGAGGAGCACATCAAACTTATGTAACACTTATCATGATTCCCATTATTACTGACTTCAGGCAGGCAAAAGGGCACCAACTTGGAGGAGCACATCAAACTCATATAACACTTATCATGATTCCCATTATTACTGACTTCAGGCAGGCAAAAGGGCACCAACTTGGAGGAGCACATCAAACTCATGTAACACTTATCATGATTCCCATTATTACTGACTTCAGGCAGGCAAAAGGGTACCAACTTGGAGGAGCACATCAAACTCATGTAACACTTATCATGATTCCCATTATTACTGACTTCAGGCAGGCAAAAGGGTACCAACTTGGAGGAGCACATCAAACTCATGTAACACTTATCATGATTCCCATTATTACTGACTTCAGGCAGGCAAAAGGGTACCAACTTGGAGGAGCACATCAAACTCATGTAACACTTATCATGATTCCTATTATTACTGACTTCAGGCAGGCACAAGGGTACCAACTAGGAGGAACACATCAAACTCATGTAACACTTATCATGATTCCCATTATTACTGACTTCAGGCAGGCAAAAGGGTACCAACTTGGAGGAGCACATCAAACTCATGTAACACTTATCATGATTCCCATTATTACTGACTTCAGGCAGGCACAAAGGTACCAACTAGGAGGAACACATCAAACTCATGTAACACTTATCATGATTCCTATTATTACTGACTTCAGGCAGCACAAGGGTACCATCTAGGAGGAGTGTAGAATGTAAAAATGCATGTTGATAAATAGAAAGACTCAGGACTTGGTTAGATAGAGAGTTTTTGTGTCTTCATTGTACATTTTGGGCATGGCAAGTTCTGGTAATGATCATACACTATAACTGCTTCAGATAAATATATTTTCCTGTGAGGTAGACAGATATCTTGAATAAATAAAAATATATAGTGTCACATTTATTTGATATTTTTTCCTCCATGCATTACTTGCTAGCACCCAGCAGACAGATAGAATATGAAAGTAGCAGCGTATGAAAGAAGAAAAATAGTGAAATTAAGACAGATATAAAACTGTTACTGTGAGCTTAAGATAAATGTAGTTTATAGCAGTGATCATGATAGGATGTTTTGAAACCTGTACTGCTACCTTGCATGGAGCACTTTCCTAAGTACTGGTTTTTGTCAGCACAGCATCAATACCTTATACTTTTTTTTTTTACATATAAAATTAAACACACTTTACATACATCACTGGGAATTAAATGTTTTCAGCATCACAGTAGAACTTCTTCTGTAGCGACCCTTTGCCTGACTGGGTTGTGTAGCTGATAGCTCTGGAGAGTGGGTCGTGATATTTGTTGCTCTTAGCTGCAGGCACATAGATCTGCAGGGGCCAGTTTTAGTTTCTGGTATAGATGGTGTCTCAGCCTGCACTGCACTCTTCTCAGCTGGAAGATTGTCATGTGCTCATTTCTTGAGAGTTTATAGTATTTGCCATCTGTTTTCGCTTTGGAGTGTCTGTAATTTATAATCTGTAACACAAGACTCACATCCCACATTCTATATGTATATTATACGAATTGTGTTTTTTTTTTCCTTCCTTACTCCAACAGGTACTAAGTTTTAATCTGAGAGTTT
This sequence comes from Achatina immaculata, assembly GCA_009760885.1. Classification (NCBI taxonomy): domain Eukaryota; kingdom Metazoa; phylum Mollusca; class Gastropoda; order Stylommatophora; family Achatinidae; genus Lissachatina; species Lissachatina immaculata. The sequence goes on along the minus strand of CM019707.1, from coordinate 35,394,828 downwards.
GTGGAAATAAACGATCACTGAAAACTGCTATGAAACTTTATGACAAAGAGATGTACTGGAATGATAAGTATATCCCAGAAGAAGCGGTAAGTTTGCATTTTTGTTATCCATTAAAATATATGGCCCAGAAGAAGCAGTGAGTTTGTCTTCTTGTTATCCATTAAAATATATACCACAGAAAAAGCAGTAAGTTTGTATTTTTATTATCCACTACAATATATACCCCAGAAGAAGCAGTAAGTTCATATTTTTATTATCCACTACAATATTGCCCCAGAAGAAGCAGTAAGTTTGTATTTTTATTATCCACTACAATATATGCCTCAGAAAAAGCAGTAAGTTCATATTTTTATTATCCACTACAATATATGCCCCAGAAGAAGCCGTAAGTTCATATTTTTATTATCCACTACAATATATACCACAGAAGAAGCAGTAAGTTTATATTTTTATTATCCACTACAATATATGCCCCAGAAGAAGCAGTAAGTTTGTATTTTTATTATCCACTACAATATATGCCTCAGAAGAAGCAGTAAGTTCATATTTTTTATTATCCACTACAATATATGCCTCAGAAAAAGCAGTGTTCATATTTTTATTATCCACTACAATATATGCCTCAGAAGAAGCAGTAAGTTTGTATTTTTGTTATCCATTAAAATATATGCCCCAGAAGAAGCAGTAAGTTTGTATTTTTATTATCCACTACAATATTGCCCCAGAAGAAGCAGTAAGTTTGTATTTTTGTTATCCATTAAAATATATGGCCCAGAACAAGCAGTAAGTTTGTCTTCGTGTTGTCCGTTAAAATATATGCCCCAGAAAAAGCAGTAAGTTTGTATTTTTGTTTTCTATTAAAATATATGCCCCAGAAAAAGCAGTAAGTTTTTCTTCTTCTTTATCTGTTAAAATATGTATCCCAAGAGAAGCAGTAAGTTTATCTTCTTGTTATCCATTAAAATATAAACCCCAGGAGAAACAGTAAGTTTATATTTTTGTTATCCATTAAAATACATACACTGGGAGAAGCAATATGTTTCTTTTTTGTTATCCATTAAAATATTTGTTTATGTTAGGTATCTGAATCCAAGAGTAAAGAGGAGTGTTTGAAGCAAGTAACTTGCTACTTGAAGTTACAAGTATATGAACCCCAGAATGATAGAAAAGATTGCACAGATATACGAACCTCAGAATGATAGAAAAGGTTGCATGGGTATATGAACCTCAGATTGATGGGAAAGATTGTACAGGTATATGAACTTCAGAATGCTAAAAAAGGTTGTACAGGTATATGAACCTCAGAATGATATAAGAGGTTGCACATGTATATGAACCTCAGGAGGATAAAAAAGATTATACAGATATATGAACTTCAGACTGATAAAAGAGGTTGTACAGGTATATGAACCTCAGAATGATAGAAGAAGCTGTACAGCTATATGAACCTCAGAATGATAAAAGAGGTTATACAGCTATATGAACCTCAGAATGATGGAAGAGGCTGTACAGGTAAATGAACCTCAGAATGATAGAAGAAGTTGTACAGGTATATTAGCTTCAGAATGATACAAGAGGTTGTACAGGTATATGAACCTCAGAATGATAGAGGAGATTTTTCAGGTATATGAATCTCAAAATGATAGTAGAGTTTGTACAGGTATATTAACCTCAGAATGATAGAAGAGGTTGTACAGGTATATGAACTTCAGAGTGATAAAAGAGAGTTGTACAAATAAATGAATTTCAGAATGATAGAAGAAGTTGTACAGGTATATGTACAAAAAGTATCCCAACTTGTGATTGGGAAAAATACAATAACCCAACTGGAGGTCTGAAACCCTGATCCCATTCTAAGTACTCTCCTTGGAACTGCACACACTTCTTCAAGTTAACACACTTCTCCAAGTGGTCTCACTATTGTTAGAAGCATTTCATGAAGGCCTCTTTGGAAATACAGTAGAACTCAGCTGTTGTGTTACACATAATGTCTTCTCATGATTCAAATGCCCTTTCAGTGGCATTTTCAGTTTGGGGAACAGCCAGAAATGTTGGGAGAGCATGGAGTCTGACAAACCAGAGGAATGTTGTTTTTGGCCAAGAAAGTCTGAATCAGATTCAAAGAATGGGCTGGTGCATTGTCATGATGGAGCTGGCAAGTTCCTTTTACCTAAAGGTCTGGTTGCTATGTCATGCAGCATCATGAAGGTGACAGATTACCTCCAGGTAGTACTCTTTGGTAATATTTTGGCCCCTATTCATATTCATGATGCATCACCCCACAGGAGTTGAAGAAAACAAACAACATGACTTTGACGTTGCTTCACACTTGCCTTGCTTTCTTTGACCTCAAGGATGATGCATGTACTTCTTAATTTGTGTGATGCTCATGTAATCATTGCCAAATACCTGCAGAGTTTTCTGGTTTCTGCTTGGGTATCGCCAAGCTTTTGGTAAAATTGATGCAGTATTGCTGCTCAAGTCATTCCATCATTTTGTGGCTAATAAAAATTTGACGGGCGTTCACTGCAAGCTGACTCACAACACCACCCCCCCCCCCCAACCCCCTGGGGACACCTCCCATGCTTGATTTTTTTTTCTGCAGGAAAAATTAACGTTGGATACTTTTTAAACAGGCTTCATGTACAAAACAATTATGCAAACTGTTTTATTTCAGAAAAAAAATGATTTCATTCTTACTTTACAGATTACTTTTTTTTTTAAACATGGAGTAGGCATATGTAGATCTCTTGTTTCACTGTGATTCTTATCATTTCTGTGTGACTCTGTTTTGGCAGAAGTTTGATAAAATTTTGATAGCCAATCGTGGAGAGATTGCTTGTCGTATAATCAAGACATGTCAGCGTCTGGGGATCAAGACAGTGGCTGTACACAGCAGTGCTGATTCTCTTGCTGTGAGTGTCATCATTTTTAAGTGTAATCATTGGTCGTTTATGCTTACTTTATCAGCTGTTTGTGTTAAATACAAATCTCTTTTATGACAGAGCTTACAAAACAGCATGGAATGCAGTCAACTGGGAGGCCATAGACTGATCTTCTTATGTACACTTTAGTAATTAAGAAAACTACAGCAGCACGCTGTCATCAGATTACATCATCTTCATCATCAAAGGTCAAGCATCAGGGTCTCATACACATCAACAATCATTGTTTGTATCTTAGAAAATAGCTTATGATGGAAGATATCTGTTGTTTGTATTTTAGCTCATGGCTTATGATGCAGGAAGATGTCTGTTGTTTGTGTTTTAGCTCATGGCTTATGATGCGGGAAGATGTCTGTTGTTTGTGTTTTAGCTCATGGCTTATGATGAAGGAAGATGTCTGTTGTTTGTGTTTTAGCTCATGGCTTATGATGAAGGAAGATGTCTGTTGTTTGTGTTTTAGCTCATGGCTTATGATGAAGGAAGATGTCTGTTGTTTGTGTTTTAGCTCATGGCTTATGATGAAGGAAGATGTCAACTGTTTGTATCTTAGAATATGGCTTATTATGCAGGAATATGTCAACTGTTTGTATCTTAGAATATAACTTATGATGTCAGCTGTTTGTATCTTAGAATATAACTTATGATGCAGGAAGATGTCAACTTTTTGTATCTTAGAATATGGCTTATGATGTAGGAAGATGTCAGCTGTTTGTATCTTAGAATATGGCTTATGATGCAGGAAGATGTCAACTGTTTGTATCATAGGATATGGCTTATGGATGCAGGAAGATGTCAACTGTTTTTATCTTAGAATATGGCTTATAATGCAGGATAATCCCCATCAGCGTGTACGGCTTTACGTCAGCGTGAAAAAAGTGCATGTATTCCTAGCCTGTACCAGATTTTCTCTTGATTATGTAGCCATTTCTTTGCTGCATGAATCACTCCTTCATCATTTTCAAATCTTACCCCTCATAGTGCATCTTTAAGTGGACCAAATAGATGGAAATCAGAGGGTGCCAAACTGGGACTATAGGGTGGATGAGGTAGTACAGTCCAACCCAGTTTGGTGATTGCTTCCTGTGTTGTCAGACTTGTGTGAGGGTGTGCATTGTTGTGAAGAAGAGGTAGGTCTGGATTCTTGTGCGGCCGAACTCTGCGAAAGCGCTAATTGAGTTTTTTCAGCGTCAGCGAATTGATTGTCTCTTCTCTTGGCGTAACATCCACAAGAATCACACCTTCGATGTCCCAAAAGACAGTGATCATGACCTTTCCAGCTGAAGGAGTTGTCTTGAATTACTTTCTTCGTGCTGATTGCAGATGATGCCACTCCATTGACTGACTTTTTGTCTCAGGTTCAAAATGATGTGCCCAGGTTTCATCACCTGTTACAGTCTTAGCCAGAAAGTTCTCTCCCTCAGCATTGAAATGCTCCAACAATTCATAAGAAATTGCTTTCCTTTGCAATCGATGGTCATTTGTGAGACTTCGAGGAACCCATCTTGCGCAAACCTTAGAAAATCTGAGAGCTTTTATAACTGCATTTGCACTACCATTGCTGAATGACAGCTTTAAGGCCAATTGTTGAGTAGTGATACGTCTGTCAATAAGAATAATGCCCTCAGGGCATTTTAACATTTCTGCCTTGGTGGCTGTGGCAGGACGTCCACAGCGCGGTCGATCATGCAACTCCTTATCTCCACTTATTGGTTCTTTGATTCTCTGAACTCAGCAACTTACTGTACTCCTGTCGGTACTAAACTTTCATACACATCACATAGGCGCTTGTGAATGTTCACAACAGTTTCCTTCTCGCAACAAGAAATTCTATCACAATTTGCTGCTTATACTGCAAGTTGCTAACACACTCCATTTCAACGGTTAGGGCAGCCATATTCTTTGGCCAGTTGCGGTGTAATTTGGTTCACACGATCGACACATGCCATATTTAAAGTGTGCAAATTTTCATACTTCTGTCTTCCTTATTAGCTAAAAAAAAATGATGTGGATGAGCTAAAATGATGTGGTGCATTACTTTCTGAACACCCCTCATATATATAATTACACATGCATGAAACATCATACTCTACTAATTTGCTAAGTTATAGCTTTGGGGCATTATTTATATTCTTTATCTTTTACCATCTTTTCTTGTCAAAGATGTTAAAGTGACAGCACAGAATGATTAGCCAGTGTTGATGATGTATGTCTTTTTTTAATGTTACAGTATTAAAATGATTATTTTCTATTCTTCATCATTGTATATTTTGGAGCATGCTTCCTTTTATGATGAAGAAAGAATGTTGTAGTTTAGACACATGCAGTTATAGCAAGTTTCTGTTTTGTTTAGGTTCACACAAGAATGGCTGATGAGGCTGTTGGCATTGGACCAGCACCAACAAATGAAAGCTACTTGAGAATGGATAAAATTCTGAAAGCTGTCATTGACACCAAAGCCCAGGCGGTCTGTTTCTTTTCTGACTGTTTCTTTTCTGATTACAACCAGATAACACATTTAACCTTACATTACTGTGGTCAAGAAACCTCAACAATTTTGTATGCTTGTATTTCACAGTCAGCACTGCTGATAATCTTAGCTTTCTGGTACCTTACTGGATCTTTTAAGAGCTTAATATTGAAGAAGGCTGGCTAGTAAAGAGGATTAAAGAGAGAAAACTTAAATATTTTGGACACATTAAACATCATGATAATTTAGAGAAGACCATATTGGAAGGATACATAATGGGAAAAAGAAAAAGAGGAAGACCAAAACGAAGATGGCTGCAAGAAATCGTCGACAATCTGCAAATGGACGCAGCAGCAGCAGGCCATCTTGCTCACAACCGAGAGGCCTACAGGAGTGCTTTTTGGGAGGCAAAGTTCCGCAAGGGACATGCAAATGAATGAATGAAATGCATCTTTGTGTGGATTGAGCACAGATATTTGTTTAATCTTGCCTCTGTGTGAAGAATGGAAAGATATTTCCCTTGTAAGGGTGTGCCCACTTCCTGTGGTACAAAGATGTGGTTTCAAAAGTCTGTGTATTGTGTGTCATCACTTTCTGGTGCTGCAGAAAATCTTTGACATCTGGTATAATAATGCAGATTAACAAATCTTATCTATTTTGTGTGAAAATATTTGTTGTGACTGCAGTAAGATAACTGTCAGATATTGACTGTCAGGCGGTGTGACTAGAGCAGGATAACTTGTTTACATTAACCGCTAAGATGCACTGTCAGGTAATGTGACTATAGCAAGGTAACTTGTTTACATTAACCATCAAGATACACTGTCAGGTAATGTGACTACAGCAAGATAACTTGTTCACATTGTCAAGATACACTGTCAGGTGGTGTGACTATTGCAGGATAACTTGTTCACATTAACCACTAAGATACACTGTCAGGTAATGTGACTACACTAAGATAACATGTTCACATTGTCAAGATACACTGTCAGGTGGTGTGACTATAGCAAGATAACTTGTTCACATTAACTGCTAAGATACACTGTCAGGTAATGTGACTACAGCAAGATAACTTGTTCACATTGTCAAGATACACTGTCAGGTGGTGTGACTATTGCAGGATAACTTGTTTACATTAACCATCAAGATACACTGTCAGGTAATGTGACTACACTAAGATAACATGTTCACATTGTCAAGATACACTGTCAGGTGGTGTGACTATAGCAAGATAACTTGTTCACATTAACTGCTAAGATACACTGTCAGGTAATGTGACTACAGCAAGATAACTTGTTCACATTGTCAAGATACACTGTCGGGTGGTGCGACTATAGCAGGATAACTTGTTCACATTGACTGTCAAGATACATATCTAGTGTGATTACAGCAAGATAACTGTCAGACATTGACTGTCAAGCAATTAATCAGAGCAGAACTGTTTTACTGATTTAGTTTGACCACATTTATAAACAAAAATATCTAAATTAAAGTATACACAAATATATTAAACTCTTTTTTAGTGAGTGAACAAGTATGTACAAGAAGTGTTAGATAAGACATTAACTACAAGCAGATTATATCTACCAGTGTGTTTGAACTAACCCTGTAACAGCACACAACTACAGAAGCTTTGTATGTTGTGTTTAACACAGTCAGATTTGTTTGGAGCGGAGTGGAAAGCTCTGTTTATTGCACAAGATATGATACTGATGTGAATTATACTTGTTTTGTTCATGTTCCAGGTTCACCCTGGGTATGGGTTCCTTGCAGAAAACACGATGTTCGCTGCTAAATTAGTAAGTGGTCATTACAGTCTCATCTCTGTCTAGTTACTTCCCTCATTACAGCCTCATTTCCATCTAGTTACTTCCCTCTTTACAGTCTCATTTCTGTCTAGTTACTTCCCTCTTACAGCCTCATTTCCATCTAGTTACTTCCCTCTTTACAGTCTCATTTCTGTCTAATTCCTTTCCTCTTACAGCCTCATTTCCATCAAGTTACTTCCCTTTTTTACAGCCTCATCTCCATCGAGTTACTTCCCTCTTTACAGCCCCATTTCCATCTAGTTACTTCCCTCTTTACAGCCTCCTCTCCATCTAGTTACTTCCCTCTTCACAGCCTCATCTTTATTTAGTTACTTCCGTCTTTACAGCCTCATCTCCATCTAGTTACTTCCATGTTACTCACTAGATTCACATATGGACTGGTTCATGTTCCATCATTTATCTTTTCTACCTAATTCAATCAGTTGCTGTCTCCCATCATCACTGAATTCATGCTAATGGGCTAAAGCTAATTTTTATTGTCATTATGTCATGAAATAAACTCAGACTAATTTGTTTGTTTCCTTTCGTTTGGTTGTAGGGGTATGCTTTTGCTGTTTGATAGATCAGACATGTTTGTGAAATGTTTACAGGTGGATAATCCTTCCTATTTGCTACCTGTTGTTGAGGTTATTTTCTCTTTTCATTTATATTTGACCACATAGAGTATCTTCTCAGTTTACTTCTTGCTTATATATCAGATTGCTGGGTTTTCTTGTGTAGCAGAGCAAATCATTGATTAATTCTTGAAGTTTATTTGAATGATGGCTAGTATGAAACTGGAGGGATGATGCAATGATCAAGACCAGTGAAGAAGAGCTGGCCAAGACCAGTGAAGAAGAGCTGACCAAGACCAGTGAAGAAGAGCTGGCCAAGACTAATGAAGAAGAGCTGACCAAGACTAATGAAGAAGAGCTGACCAAGACTAATGAAGAAGAGCTGACCAAGACTAATGAAGAAGAGCTGACCAAGACTAATGAAGAAGAGCTGGCCAAGACTAATGAAGAAGAGCTGACCAAGACTAATGAAGAAGAGCTGACCAAGACTAATGAAGAAGAGCTGACCAAGACCAGTGAAGAAGAGCTGACCAAGACTAATGAAGAAGAGCTGACCAAGACTAATGAAGAAGAGCTGACCAAGACCAGTGAAGAAGAGCTGGCCAAGACTAATGAAGAAGAGCTGGCCAAGACTAATGAAGAAGAGCTGACCAAGACCAGTGAAGAAGAGCTGACCAAGACTAATGAAGAAGAGCTCACCAAGACTAATGAAGAAGAGCTGACCAAGACCAGTGAAGAAGAGCTGACCAAGACTAATGAAGAAGAGCTGGCCAAGACTAATGAAGAAGAGCTGACCAAGACCAGTGAAGAAGAGCTGGCCAAGACTAATGAAGAAGAGCTGACCAAGACCAGTGAAGAAGAGCTGACCAAGACTAATGAAGAAGAGCTGACCAAGACCAGTGAAGAAGAGCTGACCAAGACTAATGAAGAAGAGCTGACCAAGACTAATGAAGAAGAGCTGGCCAAGACCAGTGAAGAAGAGCTGACCAAGACCAGTGAAAAAGAGCTGGCCAAGACTAATGAAGAAGAGCTGACCAAGACCAGTGAAGAAGAGCTGACCAAGACCAGTGAAGAAGAGCTGACCAAGACCAGTGAAGAAGAGCTGACCAAGACTAATGAAGAAGAGCTGACCAAGACTAATGAAGAAGAGCTGACCAAGACCAGTGAAGAAGAGCTGGCCAAGACTAATGAAGAAGAGCTGACTAAGACTAATGAAGAAGAGCTGACCAAGACCAGTGAAGAAGAGCTGACCAAGACCAGTGAAGAAGAGCTGACCAAGACTAATGAAGAAGAGCTGACCAAGACTAATGAAGAAGAGCTGACCAAGACTAATGAAGAAGAGCTGACCAAGACTGATGAAGAAGAGCTGGCCAAGACTGATGAAGAAGAGCTGACCAAGACTAATGAAGAAGAGCTGACCAAGACTAATGAAGAAGAGCTGGCCAAGACTAATGAAGAAGAGCTGACCAAAACTGATGAAGAAGAGCTGACCAAAACTGATGAAGAAGAGCTGACCAAGACTAATGAAGAAGAGCTGACCAAGACTAATGAAGAAGAGCTGACCAAGACTAATGAAGAAGAGCTGACCAAGACTAATGAAGAAGAGCTGGCCAAGACTAATGAAGAAGAGCTGACCAAGACTAATGAAGAAGAGCTGACCAAGACTAATGAAGAAGAGCTGACCAAGACTAATGAAGAAGAGCTGACCAAGACTAATGAAGAAGAGCTGGCCAAGACTAATGAGGAAGAGCTGGTCAAGACCTAGTGAAGAAGAGCTGAAGCAGAGATGGGTAGCATGCAACAAATCTGGAGCACCATACAGAAGTCTTCAGCAGGCCTTGAGAAGTGCAGAGAATTTTATTGTTGTCATGTGAGATGCCACAGAGTGTTTTGAGTAACAACAGCCATCTCAGTCAGCATCCAAGGACCTGGATGAAGGAATGTATCCTAGGACATGGATGAGGACATGTATCTAAGGACATGGATAAGGGAATGAAAGTTATCTCAGCATGGCATGCCTAGAAACAAACCAGTGTATTGTTGGTGAAGGAGAAGTAACTTGGTGCTGGAACCAATCCACATGGGTGGGGGGGGGGGTCATAGGAAGTCAGTGTACCCACCCTCCTTGTGATGTGATCCTTTAATCTTCATAGCATTGTCTGCAAATAACTCAGTCTCACACTTACACACAGTCTTGCAGCAGCTAAAACACAAAGATCAGTCTTATTGAAGGACTCCTTTCTTTCTCTAACCAGCAGCATCATGTACTCCTTTCTTTATCTAACCAGCAGCATCATGTACTCCTTTCTTTCTCTTACCAGCAGCATTATGTACTCCTTTCTTTCTCTAACCAGCAGCATCATGTACTCCTTTCTTTCTCTTACCAGCAGCATTATGTACTCCTTTCTTTCTATAACCAGCAGCATCATGTACTCCTTTCTTTCTCTTACCAGCAGCATTATGTACTCCTTTCTTTCTTAACCAGCAGCATCATGCACTCCTTTCTTTCTATAACCAGCAGCATCATGCACTCCTTTCTTTCTATAACCAGCGGCATCATGCACTCCTTTCTTTCTATAACCAGCGGCATCATGCACTCCTTTCTTTCTATAACCAGCAGCATCATGCACTCCTTTCTTTCTATAACCAGCAGCATCATGCACTCCTTTCTTTCTATAACCAGCAGCATCATGCACTCCTTTCTTTCTATAACCAGCAGCATCATGCACTCCTTTCTTTCTATAACCAGCAGCATCATGCACTCCTTTCTTTCTCTTACAAGCAGCATCATGTACTCTGTTCTTTGTCTTACCAATAGCATCATGTACTCCTTTCATTCTCTAACCAGCAGCATCTTGTACTCCTTTCATTCTCTAACCAGCATCATATTGTACTCCTTTCTTTCTCTAACCAACAGCATCAAGCACTCCTTTCTTTCTCTTACAAACAGCATCATGTATTCCTTTCTTTTTATAACCAGCAGCATCATGTACTCTGTTCTTTCTCTAACCAGCAGCATCATACACTCCTTTCTTTTTCTTACAAGCAGCATCATGTACTCCTTTCTTTCTCTAACCAACATCATCAAGCACTCCTTTCTTTCTCTTACAAGCAGCATCATGTACTCCTTTTTTTCTCTAATTAGCATTATGTACTCCTTTCTCTAACTAGCAGTATCATGTACTCCTTTCTTTCTCTAACTAGCAGCATCATGTACTCTGTTCTTTGTCTTACTAGCAACATCATGCACTTGTTTATTTGTCTTACTAGCAACATCATGCACTTGTTTCTTTCTCTAACCAGCAGCATCTTGTACTCCTTTCTTTCTCTAACTAGCAGCATCAAGCACTTCTTTCTTTCTATTACCAGCAGCCTCTTGTACTCCTTTCTTTCTCCAACCAACAGCACCAAGCACTCCTTTCTTTCTCTAATCACCAGCATCACTCTCTCTGTTCTTTCTCTAACCAGCAGCATCATGTACTCCTTTCTTTCTGTTACCAGCAGCATCATGTACTTCTTTCTTTCTATAACCAGCAGCATCATGTACTCCTTTCTTTCTATAACCAGCATCATCTTGTACTCCTTTCTTTCTCTAACCAACAGCATCAAGCTCTCTGTTCTTTCTATAACCAGCAGCATCATGTACTCCTTTCTTTCTATAACAAGCAGCATCATGTACTCCTTTCTTTCTGTTACCAGCAGCATCTTGTACTCCTTTCTTTAACCAGCAGCATCATGTTCTCCTTTCTTTCTCTAACCAGCAGCATCAAGCACTCCTTTCTTTCTCTAACCAGCAGCATCAAGTACTCCTTTCTTTCTTTTACCAGCAGCATCAAGTACTCATTTCTTTCTTTTACCAGCAGCATCAAGCACTCATTTCTTTCTTTTACCAGCAGCATCAAGCACTCCTTTCTTTCTTTTACCAGCAGCATCAAGTACTCATTTCTTTCTTTTACCAGCAGCATCAAGCACTCCTTTCTTTCTTTTACCCGCAGCATCATGTACTCCTTTCTTTCTTTTACCAGCAGCATCATGTACTCCTTTCTTTCTCTAACCAGCAGCATCATGTACTCCTTTCTTTCTTTTACCAGCAGCATCATGTACTCCTTTCTTTCTTTTACCAGCAGCATCATGTACTCCTTTCTTTCTTTTACCAGCAGCATCATGTACTCCTTTCTTTCTTTTACCAGCAGCATCATGTACTCCTTTCTTTCTCTAACCAGCAGCATCATGCGCTCTTTTCTTTCTCTAACCAGCAGCATCAAGTACTCCTTTCTTTCTTTTACCAGCAGCATCAAGTACTCCTTTCTTTCTTTTACCAGCAGCATCAAGCACTCCTTTCTTTCTTTTACCAGCAGCATCAAGCACTCCTTTCTTTCTTTTACCAGCAGCATCATGTACTCCTTTCTTTCTCTAACCAGCAGCATCATGTACTCCTTTCTTTCTTTTACCAGCAGCATCAAGCACTCCTTTCTTTCTTTTACCAGCAGCATCATGTACTCTTTTCTTTCTTTTACCAGCAGCATCAAGCACTCCTTTCTTTCTTTTACCAGCAGCATCAAGCACTCCTTTCTTTCTTTTACCAGCAGCATCATGTACTCCTTTCTTTCTCTAACCAGCAGCATCATGTACTCCTTTCTTTCTTTTACCAGCAGCATCAAGCACTCCTTTCTTTCTTTTACCAGCAGCATCATGTATTCCTTTCTTTCTTTTACCAGCAGCATCATGTATTCCTTTCTTTCTTTTACCAGCAGCATCATGTATTCCTTTCTTTCTTTTACCAGCAGCATCAAGCACTCCTTTCTTTCTTTTACCAGCAGCATCATGTACTCCTTTCTTTCTGTTACCAGCAGCATCAGTTTATCTTGGATTTCTAATGAATGTACAACAACTCTGCTGTTGTGCTTATCTTGATTTCTGAAGAAGGCATTTTTTTTTTTTTTAACAGAAAGAAATAGGCGTTGCTTTTGTGGGTCCGAACAGTGGATCAATTCATGCTATGGGTGACAAGATTGAGAGTAAGCGCATCGCAAAGAAGGCCGGCATTAACATGATTCCTGGCTTTGATGGTGTGGTTAAAGATGCAGACCACTGTGTTCAGCTGGCAAATGAAATTTGTAAGTTTCATCCTGTTGTTTCAAGTTTTAATATTATCAGTAGCAGAAGTTAGAGGATGAGTTTTCATGCATGTTTGTGTGTGGGTGAAACTGATTTTCCTATCAAAATCAGATTTCCATTACTACACTTACAGCCACAGTGCTGTACTGTTCCTTCTACTGCTGTTCTCTTTCAAGATAGTATTATCAATATTCAGAAACTGACAGCCAATCTCACAGGACAGAATGTCAGGGGAGAGCATGACATCTGAAAGTGGGCCTTAGGTTCAGAAAAAAAAAATTCTGTCATTAAGTGGGATTTGTACCAGAGACTTTGCTCAGCAGGCATGCATTTTGACTGCTGGAGCTCCTGTACTGACACAGAATAAAATTATTTACTTTCTAGTTAGAAACTTCAGCTAACGCAGCTGTGTTGTTAGAAATTTCACTGTCTCTATTTCTTTCACTGTCACTCCGTGTTTGGTAACAGTAACAAAGACTTTCATGATCAGCTTGGCCCAACAGGCTCCTGGCAGTTGTAGCAGAAGGTTCATCCTTTACTCTCATCAAAACATAACATGCTGAACTGTACTCTTGAGAGGATACTGTTGTGAGTCAGAGAGAGGTGTTTGTATTGTCTCAAAATTCTGGCATTATTGTTATGTCCTTCTCCCCTCACTGGCTCCCTTCATCTACATCCATCTCCCCTCACTGGCTCCCTTCATCTACATCCATCCCCTCACTGGCTCCCTTCATCTACATCCATCTCCCCTCACTGGCTCCCTTCATCTACATCCTTCTCCCCTCACTGGCTCCCTTCATCTACATCCTTCTCCCCTCACTGGCTCCCTTCATCTACATCCTTCTCCCCTCACTCTCTCCCTTCATCTACATCCTTTTCCCCTCACTGGCTCCCTTCATCTACATCCATCCCCTCACTGGCTCCCTTCATCTACATCCTTCTCCCCTCACTGTCTCCCTTCATCTACATCCTTCTCCCCTCACTGGCTCTCTTCATCTACATCCTTCTCCCCTCACTGTCTCCCTTCATCTACATCCTTCTCCCCTCACTGGCTCCCTTCATCTACATCCTTATCCCCTCACTGGCTCCCTTCATCTGCATCCATCTCCCCTCACTGGCTCCCTTTATCTCATCACCCCTAACTGTCAGCCACCTGAAAATGAACTCAATTCACTAATTGTGATTGAGCATTGTTGGCCAAATCCAGTTTGTCACATTCTTTAGTTAGAAACTTCTGGTAACATAATCTTTCTGCACAGAGAACTGAGGTGAAGAAAAATCAGGACTCGGAAGAAAGAAGTTCGTGAATATGAAGAAAAAAATTATAATTGATTCTGGAAAGTGAAAAAACAATGTGAAGTATGAAAAAAAAATGTCTTTATTATAAGTCAAGTGAAATTATAAGTATTTTGCTAGTGTTTCTATATAAGTCAAGTGAAATTATAAGTATTTTGCTACTCTTTCTGTATAAGTCAAGTGAAATTATAAGTATTTTGCTACTGTTTCTGTATGTCAAGTGAAATTATAAGTATTTTACTAATGTTAGCCATTTAAGTGGTTTAATTAATAAAATTACTAAAAATTACCACCTTTCTTGGATTTTGTTGTTTGGTTTTGGGATTGAGATTTAAAGTAATGAATAATCTAAATATAGGTTCTTGTCATGAAAGAGATAAAGATTTATTACTTTGTTACTTATAGAGGAACAGTTTCTATACAAATGTTTGTTTCCTTCTTATCAGCTTATCCTGTCATGATCAAAGCTTCTGCTGGTGGTGGTGGCAAGATTGAGAGTAAGCGCATCGCAAAGAAGGCCGGCATTAACATGATTCCTGGCTTTGATGGTGTGGTTAAAGATGCAGACCACTGTGTTCAGCTGGCAAATGAAATTTGTAAGTTTCATCCTGTTGTTTCAAGTTTTAATATTATCAGTAGCAGAAGTTAGAGGATGAGTTTTCATGCATGTTTGTGTGTGGGTGAAACTGATTTTCCTATCAAAATCAGATTTCCATTACTACACTTACAGCCACAGTGCTGTACTGTTCCTTCTACTGCTGTTCTCTTTCAAGATAGTATTATCAATATTCAGAAACTGACAGCCAATCTCACAGGACAGAATGTCAGGGGAGAGCATGACATCTGAAAGTGGGCCTTAGGTTCAGAAAAAAAAAATTCTGTCATTAAGTGGGATTTGTACCAGAGACTTTGCTCAGCAGGCATGCATTTTGACTGCTGGAGCTCCTGTACTGACACAGAATAAAATTATTTACTTTCTAGTTAGAAACTTCAGCTAACGCAGCTGTGTTGTTAGAAATTTCACTGTCTCTATTTCTTTCACTGTCACTCCGTGTTTGGTAACAGTAACAAAGACTTTCATGATCAGCTTGGCCCAACAGGCTCCTGGCAGTTGTAGCAGAAGGTTCATCCTTTACTCTCATCAAAACATAACATGCTGAACTGTACTCTTGAGAGGATACTGTTGTGAGTCAGAGAGAGGTGTTTGTATTGTCTCAAAATTCTGGCATTATTGTTATGTCCTTCTCCCCTCACTGGCTCCCTTCATCTACATCCATCTCCCCTCACTGGCTCCCTTCATCTACATCCATCTCCCCTCACTGGCTCCCTTCATCTACATCCATCTCCCCTCACTGGCTCCCTTCATCTACATCCTTCTCCCCTCACTGGCTCCCTTCATCTACATCCTTCTCCCCTCACTGGCTCCCTTCATCTACATCCTTCTCCCCTCACTCTCTCCCTTCATCTACATCCTTTTCCCCTCACTGGCTCCCTTCATCTACATCCTTCTCCCCTCACTGTCTCCCTTCATCTACATCCTTCTCCCCTCACTGTCTCCCTTCATCTACATCCTTCTCCCCTCACTGGCTCTCTTCATCTACATCCTTCTCCCCTCACTGTCTCCCTTCATCTACATCCTTCTCCCCTCACTGGCTCCCTTCATCTACATCCTTATCCCCTCACTGGCTCCCTTCATCTGCATCCATCTCCCCTCACTGGCTCCCTTTATCTCATCACCCCTAACTGTCAGCCACCTGAAAATGAACTCAATTCACTAATTGTGATTGAGCATTGTTGGCCAAATCCAGTTTGTCACATTCTTTAGTTAGAAACTTCTGGTAACATAATCTTTCTGCACAGAGAACTGAGGTGAAGAAAAATCAGGACTCGGAAGAAAGAAGTTCGTGAATATGAAGAAAAAAATTATAATTGATTCTGGAAAGTGAAAAAACAATGTGAAGTATGAAAAAAAAATGTCTTTATTATAAGTCAAGTGAAATTATAAGTATTTTGCTAGTGTTTCTATATAAGTCAAGTGAAATTATAAGTATTTTGCTACTCTTTCTGTATAAGTCAAGTGAAATTATAAGTATTTTGCTACTGTTTCTGTATGTCAAGTGAAATTATAAGTATTTTACTAATGTTAGCCATTTAAGTGGTTTAATTAATAAAATTACTAAAAATTACCACCTTTCTTGGATTTTGTTGTTTGGTTTTGGGATTGAGATTTAAAGTAATGAATAATCTAAATATAGGTTCTTGTCATGAAAGAGATAAAGATTTATTACTTTGTTACTTATAGAGGAACAGTTTCTATACAAATGTTTGTTTCCTTCTTATCAGCTTATCCTGTCATGATCAAAGCTTCTGCTGGTGGTGGTGGCAAAGGGATGAGAATTGCTCGTAATGATGATGAAGCAAGGTCAGTTAAACTTATGTTGGTGTTATGTTAACGGTTGAAAAGATTGTGTCAGAGAAACCTATGTTGATGGCTGAGAAGATTGTGCCAGAGAAACTTATGTTGATGGCTGAGAAGATTGTGCCAGAGAAACTTATGTTGATGGCTGAGAAGATTGTGTCAGAGAAACTTATGTTGATGGCTGAGAAGATTGTGTCAGAGAAACTTATGTTGATGCATAGGAAGCTCATGTCAGATGCAGCAGACAGAAGATTTCATAGAGCCTTGTCTCTGTCCACACATAATTCTTGATGGAGGAATAATTGTGATACAACAGTCTGGTCAGGAAGATAAAGATGGGTGTGTTTCCAACTGTGGTAGGTTCCTCTTACTTTGAATCAAAGAAATAAGAAAGTCACTCCCAATCTTCTGTGATACGTTTATGGAAAGTTCTTGATAATGTTGTTGTCTATGAGAATGTTTGGTTTACAATGATGGAGATCCGCTATGATAATGGTATTTGTGAAGAATGCCTCATTTTTTATGATGGAGATCCACTAATGATAATGTTGTTATTTATGAAGATTGCCTAGTTTACAATGATGGAGATCCACTAATGATAATGTTGTTATCTATGAAGATTGCCTGGTTTACAATGATGGAGATCCACTAATGATAATGTTGTTATTTATGAAGTGTGCCTAGTTTACAGTGATGGAGATCCACTAATGATAATGTTGTTATTTATGAAGAATGCCTAGTTTACAATGATGGAGATCCACTAATGATAATGTTGTTATCTATGAAGATTGCCTGGTTTACAATGATGGAGATCCACTAATGATAATGTTGTTATCTATGAAGTGTGCCTAGTTTACAGTGATGGAGATCCACTAATGATAATGTTGTTATCTATGAAGTGTGCCTAGTTTACAATGATGGAGATCCACTAATGATAATGTTGTTATCTATGAAGATTGCCTGGTTTACAATGATGGAGATCCACTAATGATAATGTTATTATTTATGAAGAATGCCTAGTTTACAATGATGGAGATCCACTAATGATAATGTTGTTATTTATGAAGTGTGCCTAGTTTACAATGATGGAGATCCACTAATGATAATGTTGTTATTTATGAAGAAAGACTAGTTTACAATGATGAAGATCCACTAATGATAATGTTGTTATTTATGAAGATTGCCTGGTTTACAATGATGGAGATCCACTAATGATAATGTTGTTATTTATGAAGAATGCTTGGTTTACAGTGATGGAGATCCACTAATGATAACAGCATTTACATAAGTTGTTGCTTTTTAAAATTGCAATTAATATAACAAAATAATTGTAAGTATGAGTTGTTTGTTGTTGCTTTTTTTCTTATTGAAACTTTATTATTGTTGTACCAGTAAACAGAATGCTAGCTTGTGAGAATTTGTAGTCTGTGTGAATATTTTTCTACGCTCATTTTTATTGTTTTTATTCGTTTTAATGTTATCACTACTGAAAAATTTCGTGCAATTTTTTTTTTTTGTGGTTTCTTTTCATTTTAATGTTATTTCAACCTAAATGCTTACATACTCTTCTTTGGGTCTTTTCAGGCAAGCCTTCCGCTTATCCCAGCAAGAGGCCAAATCCAGTTTCGGGGATGATCGAATGTTGATAGAAAAATACATTGAGAACCCCAGACACATAGAAATTCAGGTGAATTCCATATTAGATGTAACAGAGAGTACAAGCTAGTAGATCCTGTATTACTGGTCAGTATTTGAGAATATATGACATGCACCAACATTATCCTAGAAGTGCAAGACAAAGATGTAGTTGTTCAGAGGGAGCGTACAGACACTCAGAGGTGACAGAAAAGTGTATCAGCATCTGCTGAAGTGAAGAGAAGACAGTGATTGTTCAGAGCGGGAACCAGCTACATGTAACACATGTAATGTTTTCCACAAACAAGAAGCAGCTACAAGTAACAACACGTGTAATGTTGTCCACAGCAAGAAGCAGCTACAAGTAACGACACGTGCGATGTTGTCCACAGCAAGAAGCAGCTACAAGTAACGACACGTGCAATGTTGTCCACAGCAAGAAGCAGCTACAAGTAACGACACGTGCAATGTTGTCCACAGCAAGAAGCCGCTACAAGTAACGACACGTGCAATGTTGTCCACAGCAAGAAGCAGCTACAAGTAACGACACGTGCAATGTTGTCCACAGCAAGAAGCAGCTACAAGTAACGACACGTGCAATGTTGTCCACAGCAAGAAGCAGCTACAAGTAACGACACGTGCGATGTTGTCCACAGCAAGAAGCAGCTACAAGTAACGACACGTGCAATGTTGTCCACAGCAAGAGCAGCTACAAGTAACGACACGTGCAATGTTGTCCACAGCAAGAAGCAGCTACAAGTAACGACACGTGCAATGTTGTCCACAGCAAGAAGCAGCTACAAGTAACGACACGTGCAATGTTGTCCACAGCAAGAAGCAGCTACAAGTAACGACACGTGCAATGTTGTCCACAGCAAGAAGCAGCTACAAGTAACGACACGTGCAATGTTGTCCACAGCAAGAAGCAGCTACAAGTAACGACACGTGCAATGTTGTCCACAGCAAGAAGCAGCTACAAGTAACGACACGTGCAATGTTGTCCACAGCAAGAAGCAGCTACAAGTAACGACACGTGCAATGTTGTCCACAGCAAGAGCAGCTACAAGTAACGACACGTGCAATGTTGTCCACAGCAAGAAGCCGCTACAAGTAACGACACGTGCAATGTTGTCCACAGCAAGAAGCCGCTACAAGTAACGACACGTGCAATGTTGTCCACAGCAAGAAGCCGCTACAAGTAACGACACGTGCAATGTTGTCCACAGCAAGAAGCCGCTACAAGTAACGACACGTGCAATGTTGTCCACAGCAAGAAGCCGCTACAAGTAACGACACGTGCAATGTTGTCCACAGCAAGAAGCCGCTACAAGTAACGACACGTGCAATGTTGTCCACAGCAAGAAGCAGCTACAAGTAACGACACGTGCGATGTTTCCACAGCAAGAAGCAGCTACAAGTACGACACGTGCGATGTTGTCCACAGCAAGAAGCAGCTACAAGTAACGACACGTGCGATGTGTCCACAGCAAGAAGCAGCTACAAGTAACGACACGTGCGATGTTGTCCACAGCAAGAAGCAGCTACAAGTAACGACACGTGCGATGTTGTCCACAGCAAGAAGCAGCTACAAGTAACGACACGTGCGATGTTGTCCACAGCAAGAAGCAGCTACAAGTAACGACACGTGCGATGTTGTCCACAGCAAGAAGCAGCTACAAGTAACGACACGTGCGATGTTGTCCACAGCAAGAAGCAGCTACAAGTAACGACACGTGCGATGTTGTCCACAGCAAGAAGCAGCTACAAGTAACGACACGTGCAATGTTGTCCACAGCAAGAAGCAGCTACAAGTAACGCACGTGCGATGTTGTCCACAGCAAGAAGCAGCTACAAGTAACGACACGTGCAATGTTGTCCACAGCAAGAAGCAGCTACAAGTAACAACACGTGCAATGTTGTCCACAGCAAGAAGCAGCTACAAGTAACAACACGTGCAATGTTGTCCACAGCAAGAAACAGCTACAAGTAACAACACATGCAATGTTGTCCACAGCAAGAAACAGCTACAAGTAACAACACATGCAATGTTGTCCACAGCAAGAAGCAGCTACAAGTAACGACACGTGCATGTTGTCCACAGCAAGAAGCCGCTACAAGCAACGACACGTGCAATGTTGTCCACAGCAAGAAGCCGCTACAAGCAACGACACGTGCAATGTTGTCCACAGCAAGAAGCCGCTACAAGCAACGACACGTGCAATGTTGTCCACAGCAAGAAGCCGCTACAAGCAACGACACGTGCAATGTTGTCCACAGCAAGAAGCCGCTACAAGCAACGACACGTGCAATGTTGTCCACAGCAAGAAGCCGCTACAAGCAACGACACGTGCAATGTTGTCCACAGCAAGAAGCCGCTACAAGCAACGACACGTGCAATGTTGTCCACAGCAAGAAGCCGCTACAAGCAACGACACGTGCAATGTTGTCCACAGCAAGAAGCCGCTACAAGCAACGACACGTGCAATGTTGTCCACAGCAAGAAGCCGCTACAAGCAACGACACGTGCAATGTTGTCCACAGCAAGAAGCCGCTACAAGCAACGACACGTGCAATGTTGTCCACAGCAAGAAGCCGCTACAAGCAACGACACGTGCAATGTTGTCCACAGCAAGAAGCCGCTACAAGCAACGACACGTGCAATGTTGTCCACAGCAAGAAGCCGCTACAAGCAACGACACGTGCAATGTTGTCCACAGCAAGAAGCCGCTACAAGCAACGACACGTGCAATGTTGTCCACAGCAAGAAGCCGCTACAAGCAACGACACGTGCAATGTTGTCCACAGCAAGAAGCCGCTACAAGCAACGACACGTGCAATGTTGTCCACAGCAAGAAGCCGCTACAAGCAACGACACGTGCAATGTTGTCCGCAGCAAGAAGCCGCTACAAGCAACGACACGTGCAATGTTGTCCGCAGCAAGAAGCAGCTACAAGCAACGACACGTGCAATGTTGTCCACAGCAAGAAGCAGCTACAAGCAACAACACGTGCAATGTTGTCCACAGCAAGAAGCAGCTACAAGTAACAACACCTGTAACTGTAGAAAAGGGCCTAGCTCTGTTGCTTGTCATGAGGAGTGGCTTTGTTACACTCGGGGCCTGCCCATACGTGTTTGACCTTTGACACCAGGATGTCTGTTTTTAGGGAGATGACTCCAATGTTGTATTGACTGTGTGTTGCCTGTGATCTAGCATTCATTTGAGATTTGCAACTACTGTCTTTGGATACATATAATCCTATAGATTGAGATGTATGATTCAGTGTTATCAGTTTCAGTTAGCCATATCACATCATCTCTCAAGAGAAGGCCACTAGCCTCTTCAGCCATGTTCAGTCTCTTACTTTTGTGATACACCTGACCAAACTGTCAGTTTTACTTTCATGATACACCCAACCAAACTGTCAGTTTTACCTTCATGATACACCCAACCAAACTGTCAGTTTTACCTTCATGATACACCCAACCAAACTGTCAATTTTACTTTCATGATACACCCAACCAAACTGTCAGTTTTACTTTCATGATACACCCAACCAAACTGTCAATTTTACCTTCATAATACACTCAACCAAACTGTCAATTTTACCTTCATGATACGCCCAACCAAACTTACTTTTACTTTCATGATACACCCAACCAAACTGTGAGTCTTACTTTCATGATACACCCAACCAAACTGTGAGTCTTACTTTCATGATACACCCAACCAAACTGTGAGTCTTACTTTCACGATACACCCAACCAGACTGAGTCTTACTTTCATGATACACCCAACCAAACTGTCAGTTTTACTTTCATGATACACCCAACCAAACTGTCAGTTTTACTTTCATGATACACCCAACCAAACTGTGAGTCTTACTTTCATGATACACCCAACCAAACTGTGAGTCTTACTTTCATGATACACCCAACCAAACTGTCAGTCTTACTTTCATGATACACTCAACCAAACTGTGAGTCTTACTATCATGATACACCCAACCAAACTGTGAGTCTTACTTTCATGATACACCCAACCAAACTGTGAGTCTTACTTTCATGATACACTCAACCAAACTGTGAGTCTTACTATCATGATACACCCAACCAAACTGTGAGTCTTACTTTCATGATACACCCAACCAAACTGTGAGTCTTACTTTCATGATACTCCCGACTAAACTGCCAGTCTTATTTTATGAAACAGCTGACCAAACTGAGTCTTTTTTGTTGGCATGTTTGCTATGGAACTGTTTTATGCCCTTGTTCTTTCCCTTCACTGCTTTTATCCGTGATGAATAAAGAGAGATAATCATGGAATTACTGTGGTAAATTAATTATTCACAGAATGATCACAAATTCTGACTTGCTTGTCTGTTTGTAGATTTTATGTGACAAACATGGGAACTGCCTGTGGTTAAATGAAAGAGAGTGCTCCATACAGCGCAGGAATCAGAAAGTCATAGAGGAGGCTCCAAGGTGAGTTAATGGCTGTAACATTATGTATTTCATTCTTAATTGTCAGCTTTATTTCAAATGTAATGTAACATTTCTTCAGTAAATTTAAGACGTTATTTGGCCGTAATAAATAGTTTACGCTTTATAACTAAAGTTTATTTTCATTTGTATTTACAGCATATTTTTGGATGCAAAGACTCGTCAGGCCATGGGAGAGCAGGCATGCAGACTGGCTACTGCCGTCGGATACGATTCTGCTGGTGAGTGTATGGCTAAATGAAGGCTGCACAGAATGCAGGGATATCTTACATGTTTTTACTACTTTTTATAGTATGGAGTGGATGAGTAGTACCTCACACTGTACAGAACAAAGAAAACAGCATGTGGGAAACACTGAAATATTCCTGGCATTAAATGTTTGAATGTTATCGCTGCACATCAGACGAGGTCGTTAAGCGACCTCATGTGAAGGAGAATCTCGGTGCTGCGCATGTTCCATGGTGACTGTGAGAACTTTGATGGCTTCTATCAGTTCCGTTAATCTAACCGCACGCATACTTTTAGTGAACATAAATATGGAAAAAAGAAAGAGAACTTAATGAAGTTGACATTGCAGCAAATATTGTCAGCAGTCGTATTCATATCCTCACAATCTGTAGTTGCAAAACTTTTTATTATGTCTTCTACATGGAACTTTTCATGTGTTATGTTTTGTTTCTATCATTGTTTCGCAGGGGACAAAGTTGTGTATGCTGGTGAGCTTGTGAAAGTTTTGATTGTTAATTTTGATTTAATGATATGACCTTGACAGAATTGATTTTTCATGCAGGCACTGTTGAGTTTCTGGTGGACAAGAACAAGAACTTCTATTTTCTGGAGATGAATACCAGGCTGCAGGTGGAACATCCCATCACAGAAGTGATCACAGGAGTGGACATTGTCCACCAGATGCTGAGAGTAGCTAAAGGTCACCAGCTCTTACATCGCCAGACTGATATTCCTATAGATGGATGTGCTATTGAGTGTAGAGTCTATGCTGAGGTTTGTTGTCAGATTTTCTTTGTACTTCCAGCCTGGTTAGTCTCTTCATGGTGGGCTGTATTTATTTAGTTGTTGTAGCGTCTCTCTTAATTGTGAACAGCTCATGGCTGCTGTGGAGATCTTGTGGCAGACTTATCCTATTGGTTGGAAATCTTCTGCTTCTTCTTCTTCATACACACATTGGCGATGATGTGTGGTACCCTGATTTTTGCAATGCGCCTTCTGGCTGGGTACCTCTGACTTCAGCACCTTTCCTTGCTAGGGCAGACTGTGGTCTTGCTCAGACTGCCATGAAGACAGTGTTGTAGGCTGGCCTGGCCGAAACTTTGTTTTCCAGCCTCTGGTGGCTGTACTTAAGCCCCTTCTCCATGTCAGATCGAGCATGCAACACTGGCTGGCCAAACGGCTTTGGGACAGTTCCACAGAGACACTCTGACTTTGGGATGAGGAATCTGATGAGTGCCTCAGCGATATCCATTCCCCGCCACTTATATAGTCTGGTGGCTTTGTTTTGTTTTACATCATTCTGATAGACATTGTTGTAAAGAATCATAGGCTTGTCATGTCCTGGATTCATTGGTTTCACATCAGATTTTCCTCATCCCTGCCAGCGATCTCCATGTCCCCATCCGTCCACCAACCTGACATTACATTTTACAAAAATAACAATTACAATTAGTGTTGATTGCTACAGGTTTCTGGGCTACAGAAGTAGGTCAGAGTTTTGAAGCAAACAGATCTATGTTTCCTGTCTCACAAAGACTATGTTAAGATAAGTGTGCTCTTAACACAGTAATTCCCGGGGGGGGGGGATTGGAGATAAATATGGCAGCTTTCTTAAATTCTCACTGCAGGTCTTACCCATGATCCTCCGCTATAGAGAAAACATTAGTCTGTATTCTCTTGGCTAATCTCCACTGACCAGCCTGTGTTTGTGAAGTTTAGAAAATCTTTCCAAATGTGAACATGTGGAGTTAGTACAATGTTCTCTCGTGGCTAGATAGCTGCTCATCCTACCAGAGTACGTGGTTCAAATCCCAGGTAATTCTCTTGTGATTTTTCATTCTCTCACGTTTCACCAAAGTGCTTTGTCTACGATTTTTTCGAGGTCAAATCATACAAAACTGTTCTCTTACTTTACTGTACGAAAGTCTAGTTGTTTCCTATTTATAAAAATATCGTTCCAAATGTGAATATGCAGGGGAAATGTAGAAAGCCTTTCCAAATGTGAATGTGTGGAGGGAATTTAGAAAACCATTCCAAATATGGTTTGGAGGGGGTGGGGGATTTAGAAGACCTTTCCAGTTTGAACATGTGAAGGAAATTTAGAAAACCTTTCCAAATGTGAAATTATGAAGGAAATTTAGAAAACCTTTCCAAATGTGAAATTATGAAGGAAATTTAGAAAACCTTTTCAAATGTGAACCTGTGGAGGAAATTTAGAAAAGCTTACCAAATATGTACGAGAGGTGATTGATAAGTTCTCGGCATAAGGTACAAATACTTGAAACATACAGTTGATATTAGGTGCATTTGTAGATCAGGTTAATGTAAAATTAAACACCAAGTTTCAAGAAATTAACTGCAACCAATTTTTTTTACACACTACTGAAGTGGTAAAGGGTGGCAGAAATTGAGAAAATGGATAAAATTTCTCATCGAGCAGTCATTCACTACATCTGCATCAAGGGCTTTTCATTGAAGGAGATCCATGAGGATATGGTAGAGACTAGAGGAGAGTGCTCCTTCTTACAGCACAGTGAAGAAATGGGCAGCTCAATTCAAACAAGTAAGGGAGAGTCTGGAAGATGATCCCCGTCCAGGAAGACCAAGAACGGTAACCACAGATAGAATCCATGACATGATAATGGAGGATTGACGACTAACTGAGCAGCACATTGCTACTGAGTTGGGCATCTCCCAGGTACGTGTTCATGCCATTATTCACAATGATCTTCAAATGACAAAGGTCTCTGCTCGATGGGTCCTGAAACTTCTTGGAGCTGATCACAAATGACAGCATCTCAACATGTCAAGAGACAATCTTGGCCATTTTTCTGCACATCCTGAAAAGTTTCTTCAGCAATTTGTGACTATGGATGAGACTTGGGTTCATCATTTTCAACCAGAAACCAAAGAACAGTCAAAGCAGTGGAAACATCATGGATCTCCACCTCCAAAGAAAACAAGGGTGGTTCTATCTGCAGGCACAGTGGTGGCTTCCATCTTTTGAGATTCAGAAAGTGTGCTATTGGTAGACTATCTTCAAAAGGGCAGAACGGTCACCAGGGCCTATTATGCTAATCTTGTGAAGCAACTGCGGGTCAAATTGAAGGAAAAGCGTAGAGGGAAATTGACTAGAGCAGTCATCTTTCAGCAAGACAGTGCTCCAGTTCACAAGTCGCCAGTGGCAATGGCTTCTATTCATGAATGTGGCTTCCAGCTTCTTATTTCTTTCGCACTATTACCTGTTTACCAAACTCAAAAAGGGGTCAGTGGTCACAAATTTGCTTCAGATGATGACGTCATTCATGCTTTGACCACTTTCTACTGGCACAAGATGCTGACTTTTACAAAGAAGGGATCCATATGCTCCAGGATAAACTTGCAAGGGGACTATGTTGAGAAATAACCTAAAAAAGTTGTCCACAAATAATTCATTGTACCTTATGCCGAGAACTTATTAGTCACCCCTCATATGTGTAGAGATCAGCTAGACATTTTTACCAAAGTCATATGGCACAAGACATTTAATGAAATATTCAGTTGGTTTATTGCTGGCAGTTTATATCTTATGTCACATATTTGTTTATATTATTTCAGCTTTGACAGGTTTATTGAGGTTTGCTGCTTGTGGTTGGCGTAGTCATATTCATTTTGTCTAAATGTCCTCCTTTCTCCAGGATCCTTACAGAAACTTTGGAATGCCATCTATAGGACGTTTGACCCGCTATGTGGAACCAAATCATTTAGATTATGTAAGTAGATGTATTATTACATTTTTTATATTGGTCAGACTGTACTTAAGACATTTACTTGTATATTTGATGTTTGAGCCTCATTACAGTGTTATGTTATAGTCAGTTTTTTTTTTCTGTGAGCATGACCAAAAGAAAGACCAGTCAGCACACAGTTAATAGAACATTACAGCAGAAGACTGTCAGTCGATGCACAGTTGACAGTAGAACATTACCAGCAGAAGACTGTCAGTCGATGCACAGTTAACAGTAGAACATTACCAGCAGAAGACTGTCAGTCGATGCACAGTTAATGATAGAACATTACCAGCAGAAGACTGTCAGTCTATGCACAGTTAACAAGAGAACATTAAGAGCAGAAGACTGTCAGTCTATGCACAGTTAATAATAGAAAATTACCAGCAGAAGACTGTCAGTTGATGCACAGTTAACAGTAGAACATTGCCAGCAGAAGACTGTCAGTACATGGTTACAGTATAACATTGCCAGTAGAAGACTGTCTGTACATGGTTACAATAAAACATTGTCAGCAGAAGACTGTTAGTACATGGTTACAATAAAACATTGCCAGCAGAAGACTGTCAGTACATGGTTACAATAAAACATTGCCAGCAGAAGACTGTCAGTACATGGTTACAATAAAACATTGCCAGCAGAAGACTGTCAGTACATGGTTACAATAAAACACTGCCAGCAAATGACTTTCAGTCAATTTCAGTAGATTATTACAAACAAAATACTGTCAGCTAACATACTGCTACAGTAGAACATTAACTACACCACCACCAACAGACTGTCAGAAAATATACAGTAACAATGGAACATTTTCACTGTTTTCAATTGCAAGATATTTTAGAAGCTAGCTTACATATAAAGCTAATTGTGCCCCTGTTTTTCTGTAATAGTTCCACTTTGAGATGTGTCATATTGACCAAAACATACATTTGTTTCAGTAGCTCCAACTGT
The DNA here is from genome assembly GCA_009760885.1 of Achatina immaculata. NCBI lineage: Eukaryota > Metazoa > Mollusca > Gastropoda > Stylommatophora > Achatinidae > Lissachatina > Lissachatina immaculata. The sequence goes on along the minus strand of CM019707.1, from coordinate 35,367,119 downwards.
TGTTAAACTGAGTCATAAATTCGGAGACCACATTGTTGTCAGGGGGAGCAAAGCAAAGCTGCATAGACCCCAATCAAACTCTGACCAGTATCCTCTACATAACAGGCTGTAGTAATGTTACAGCTTTGAGCAGTATGCTCCACATAGCAGGCTGCAGTAATGTTAAAGCTCTGAGCAGTATGCTCCACATAACAGGCTGTAGTAATGTTACAGCTCTGAGCAGTATGCTCCACATAACAGGCTGTAGTAATGTTACAGCTCTGAGCAGTATGCTCCACATAACAGGCTGAAGTAATGTTAAAGCTCTGAGCAGTATGCTCCACATAACAGGCTGTAGTAATGTTAAAGCTCTGAGCAGTATGCTCCACATAACAGGCTGTAGTAATGTTACAGCTCTGAGCAGTATGCTCCACATAACAGGCTGTAGTAATGTTACAGCTCTGAGCAGTATCCTCCACATAACAGGGTGTATTAATGTTACAGCTCTGAGCAGTATGCTCCACATAACAGGCTGTAGTAATGTTACAGCTCTGAGCAGTATCCTCCACATAACAGGCTGTAGTAATGTTACATCTCATAGACTGCCAGTATCTCTCATACTAAATCTTTGATAACTCCTGGTTTATATCTTTGATAGCTCTTGCTTTCAATCTTTGATAACTCCTAGTTTATATCTTTGATAACTCTTGGTTTAAATAACAGACAGGAAGAACACATGATTGTGAATGAGCTGTTTAAAAAAAAAATAGAGATCATGAAGACAGATTGAAGAACTGATAACTGAGTATATTATTGTGCTAGTGTAGTTTAATAATAGCACTAAGATGGACACCACAAGGGGCAGAAGTAAGTGTAGACTGAAAGAAACATGGAGAAGAACAACAGAGAGGATGTTGAGTAATAGAGGGCTCACCTGGGCAAGAGCGGGAAAAAAGGCAAAGGACAGGCATTTGTGGAAAACCTTTGTGGAAGCCCCATGTGCCCTGGGCACTTAAGGTTCAGAGAGAGAGAGAGAAAGAGAGAGAGAGTGTGTAGTTTACTGTTGCTAGGATTTCTTGTGCCTGATGTAATGGCTGGTACAGAATTTTTTGTTCTTTCTCTGATTTGCTTTTTATTGCACCCATAGACCCGCTGTGACAGTGGCGTGACAGAAGGCAGCGATATAAGTATATATTACGATCCATTGATTTGCAAACTGGTGGCTTATGGCAGGGATCGAGCAGCAGCCATAGACCATATGGTTAAAGCATTGGACTCTTTTGTTATTAAAGGTAGAATTTTTATCTTACATGAAGCATAAAGAATTTCTACAAGCAGAAAGTCAGTTTTTTTTTTTTTGGTGTAAGGTTGTGCTTTACTCTTGACTTTCTTTCTTTCTTTCTTTCTTTCTTTCTTTAACTGAAAAAAGATTATAAATAGGAATGCATTGCTTTTGATCTGAAGAAATAAGCTTGAAAAGTAAAATTTTGTATAGAAAATCACTGGAGAGTAAAAATGACATGAGGCGAGTAATGCTGCTAGAAAATAGGCTGTGGTGTTACTATAAGAAGTTGCTCTGTGTTTTGGGATCGTTGTGTTTCTTGTGCTAGCAGAGCTTGCAGGAAAGCCTGCTTCAAAGGTTACATCCAGGAGTAAAAGCCATTATAGTTTTCTCTCCTCCTAGTAAGATGCTTGCATCATAAGATTTTCGTGTATACACTTGAAGGAGGAAAAAAAAAACCCAGCATAATCATGTGGACTTATGTAACTACTTTTTTCTGTTTATAGGCTAGAATTTATAAAAAATTGTGTGTGACCTCAGGGACAGGAAAGGAAAATAAGATTCTAATTTAAAACTAAGAATTCATGAGATAATGTGGAAGTGACATTCCAGGCAAACCTCTAAAATGTTGACTATTAATCCTCATTCAAACACTGAAAAACTTTCAGGTTTACAGAAACATTCGAAATAAAATACACTGCTAAATAGTGACACTAAACTGTAACAGAGTTTTTTTTAATTGTATTCCTGAATAATTGCATATGTTTATTGTATTCCTGAATAATTGCATATGTTTATTGTATTCCTGAATAATTGCATACCTTTATTGTATTCCTGAATTATTGCATACCTTTATTCCTGAATAGTTGTATGCCTTTATCACTGTTTGCCTGCTGTAGTTAATGTTGGATTTGTAGCTTTTCAGTTTTCATCAGGACTGTATCTAAGTCCATTTCTGTCAGATTGATAGCTAGGGTGAGCAGGACAGATTCTCCATATTGGTTGTCTTATCAAAATGTTCTATTCATCTCAAGGACATTGACTGTTTTGCTCTGTCTGCAAAAACACATCTGAGTGTAGATTGATGTATTAGTGTACTAAAAATAGACATAAATGTATGGACAGACCAAATGAAGTGTATGTGACAGGAACATAATCATCAAAGTGCAATATATGTAAAGTACTTCTGTGAATTATATTGATAGCAGAATTAATGTAGTAATCATAACATACAATCACTGTATGTGTATTTTTTCCAGGAGTTACCCACAATATTCCATTACTCAGGGATATCTTGACAGAGGAGAGGTTTGTCAGGGGAGATATCAACACCAATTATTTGCCTGAGGTCTTCCCTGATGGATTCAAAGGTAAATCAGCACCATCATTACATAACTGAGCTTCAAGACCTGTTACGGTTGTTTGTCAGTCTGATGGAAGAAAGTGGCTGTCTTGGAGAGATATCACAGACCTGCCGAGATCATATTCCATTTCTTTATGGCATATCTAGCTTGGGTCACATGGTGCTGGTGTCTGCTGAAAAAGCTTGCCTTTTGAGGTCACTTGGGTCAACATATAGGTAACCAGTTCTAAAGAAAGAACAAAAAGGTAACTGATTCTTCCTAACACTAAAGAAAGAACAAAAAGGTAACTGATTCTTCCTAACACTAAAGAAAGAACAAAAAGGTAACTGATTCTTCCTAACACTAAAGAAAGAACAAAAAGGTAACTGATTCTTCCTAACACTAAAGAAAGAACAAAAAGGTAACTGATTCTTCCTAACACTAAAGAAAGAACAAGAAAGTATCCTGACACTAAAGAAAGTAGCCAGTTCTCCCTGTTATATATCAAATTTATGTCTGTACAGACATAATTTATTTGTCTGCACAAGATATATATATATATATATAATCAAATTTATATCTGTACAGAGGGTCCCCTGTCTGCACAAGATATATATATATATATATCTATATATATATATAATCAAATTTATATCTGTACAGAGGGTCCCCTGTCTGCACAAGATATATATATATAATCAAATTTATGTCTGTACAGAGGGCCCCCTGTCTGCACAAGATATATATATATAATCAAATTTATGTCTGTACAGAGGGTCCACTGTCTGCACAAGATATATATATATAATCAAATTTATATCTGTACAGAGGGTCCCCTGTCTGCACAAGATATATATATATAATCAAATTTATGTCTGTACAGACATAATTTATTTGTCTGCACAAGATATATATATATAATCAAATTTATATCTGTACAGAGGGTCCCCTGTCTGCACAAGATATATATATATAATCAAATTTATATCTGTACAGAGGGTCCCCTGTCTGCACAAGATATATATATATATATATATCAAATTTATGTCTGTACAGACATAATTTATTTGTCTGCACAAGATATATATATATATATATATATATATATAATCAAAATTTATATCTATACATATAATTTTCCTCATTAAAAAAAAAGACATTTCTTTTGGACATGTTTGGGGTTTTGTCTGTCTTTTGTACTGAGAACAGTATTATTTTCCTGTCAAATGTCCTGTATTATCTGATCTGTCCAGCTTTTCTCTGACATTGTTTATCTGTAGTGAGAGTTCATGTTTCTGAGTTCATATGGTTTATTTTATTCATTTTCTGGAGGTCATCACATATGGACACTTGTGTGTGAATATGTTGTTAATCTCTGAGTAACAGGTTTAGTACAATGAACAAGATGGTGGGAAATTTCCAAACAGGCACCAAGTCACTTTTGAGAGTTTCTTCTGTGGCTTCATGCAGACTAAGAAGTATTCTGTCAGTAAGTTGTGTCACTATGATGAGCACTTCAGCACCAGCCTCACTGACCAAGACAACTGACACAAGAGCCACTTTCAAGATAGGATAAAGTCTTGGCCATCTTTGACTTGCAGATTTCCATGTCTTGGCCATCTTTAACTTTGCAGATTTCCATGTCTTGGCCATCTTTGACTTGTTGATTTCCATGTCTTGGCCATCTTTGACTTTGCAGATTTCCATGTTCGTGTATGTCTGTCCCCAGCTTTGTCCTTTCATTCTACTCTAGTATGTCTTTTCTGACTGCAAACTCTTCCTCAATCTGTACCAGGCAAACAGCTTTCCGTCAAAGAAAGTCAGGAGCTGAGTTCCTTGGCTTGTGCCGTGTATCTGAAGGATCAGCTCAGAGCCAGGAAGTTCATCAATCAGAGCAGGTATGAAAGATCAGGTTCAGATAGAATTCAACTTTTTGTTAGTCTGTTATCACGTAACTCTCAGGAAAACACAGATATATATACATGATGCATGACATAATTGCTTTCTGTATAAAGGCTGTTCTTATGATGGAGTTTGTATGCTTATCAGGATTTTGGACATAAAACTCCACACAAAATGAAGTAAGGGTAGGATAAGTGCTAGTGAAAATGGATATCTTATCTTATATCCTTGCTGTGCTGTTAAACGTCACATAGGGCTTTCAAGGTAGTTCGCCAGTTTTTCCTGTCTTCGGCGAGTCTTTCAACCTCATCAAGGGATTTTATGCCTGTTAATTCGTTGGCCCCAAAACATGTGACAAAATGGACATAAGTTGCATAAATTGTAACAAAATGTAGAACTTAAATGTCAGAAAAAAGTATTGCATGAAAACCTAAGTGTATTTTAAAATAAACCAATAGTGTAATCCTTCCATTAACTTGTTTGAAGGAATGAAAACAATAATGCTTAGTATAATGCTTGTTTATATGTTGCTGATAACCCATGATGCTGATAACTGAAAGTGAAAAGTTTGTTCCAAAAACTTATAATAAAACACCTTCCAGACATATCTTGCGCTGTTGGCACATAATACAGGGGTATACAGAGGTAAACAGAGTGACATTAGAAAGTGTCTTAGCACATAATACAGAGGTATACAGAGTGACATTAGAAAGTGTCTTAGCACATAATACAGAAGTATACAGAGTGACATTAGAAAGTGTCTTAGCACATAATACAGGGGTATACAGAGTGACATTAGAAAGTGTCTTGACAGCATGTTAGAGTGTAATAGATGGCTATTCAGAGACATACAGAATGGAATAAAGAGGGCTAGAAAACCTTTAGTTGACACTATGAAACATTCACAGGTTATGTCTACTTCCCCCCCCCCCCGGCAAATAAAATATGAAACCTGTGTGGTATCTGTCTAGGGCTTGGGTGTTTGGCAATTAAAAAAAAAAAATTAGATGTTTAAAAGAGAGCTTGGATGTTTAGAAATTTAAAAAAGTTGGATGTTTAAAAAAAAAAAAAGCTTGAATATTTAGAAAACTCTTTTTAAAAAAGCCTTGATGAAATGAAAAACCATGAGATTAAAGATTATGATGTTCAGCCAATTAAAGATTATAATGTTCAGCCAGTTAAAGATTATGATGTTCAGCCAGTGAAAAATTATCATGTTCAGGCAATTAAAGATTATGATGTTCAGCCAATTAAAGATTATCATGTTCAGCCAATTAAAGATTATCATGTTCAGCCAATTAAAGATTATCATGTTCAGCCAATTAAAGATTATGATGTTCAGCCAGTGAAAAATTATCATGTTCAGGCAATTAAAGATTATTATGTTCAGCCAATTAAAGATTATCATGTTCAGGCAATTAAAGATTATCATGTTCAGGCAATTAAAGATTATGTTGTTCAGGCAATTAAAGATTGTCATGTTCAGGCAATTAAAGATTATGATGTTCAGCCAGTCAAAGATTATCATGTTCAAGCAGTTAAAGATTATGATGTTCAGCCAATTAAAGATTATCATGTTCAGCCAGTTAAAGATGATCATGTTCAGGCAGTTAAAGATTATGATGTTCAGGCAATTAAAGATTATCATGTTCAGCCAGTTAAAGATTATCATGTTCAGCCAGTTAAAGATTATAATATTCAGGCAGTTAAAGATTATTATGTTCAGGCATTTAACTCTTTCCATGCGTATGGTCGATATAGCGACACTTCCGGTGTCCCAAAGCTACTGTATGGTCGTTATAGTGACAATTGTTTGTTTCATTAAAACAAGCGGTGTAACATTTAAATTGTACATATTTCGTCCGCGACTCCGGTGACACTTTCAAAATGGCGAAAGCTTGCCTAGTTACGAGCGATGCCGAGCGAAAAAAAGGACGAGAAGCATGGAAATTTTTCAATTTTTGACGATATAGATAGGGGTATGGACATAGCCTATGGCCACCCCACTGCTCTTGAATGTTTTCTGAGTAGATCTAGACATATTTAGACGACTGGAGAAGTAGTTAGGAGTAGTTAGGAGGTTAGTTCAGACATTCATTCGGCAAGAATGCAATACGGAGTCACAATACGAGATCGACAAGTAGATCTACACATCTCAGATGGTAAGTAGGGGTAAGTAGCGCGAATCTAGACCTCGCCGATGGTGAGCTGGCCACAATCAGTGTCTAAAAACATCACATTACTTCTTTTTTCCTAAAAAACTCTGCATTTATGAAATTTTCATTCATTTAGCTATACTTTGAAACATATTAAGTATACGGAAGTACATGGAAATACTGTTTTCCATTCCATTTTACAACTAGACTCCCTAACAGACCAAGACCCGCGTTTTTACTCCCGCACACCACGACACGTCCGTGTTTCTTCATCCAGCACGGAAAGAGTTAAAGATTATGATGTTCAGCCAGTTAAAAATTATCATGTTCAGGCAATTAAAGATTATCATGTTCAGCCAATTAAAGATTATGATGTTCAGCCAGTTAAAGATTATGATGTTCAGCCAGTTAAAGATTATGATGTTCAGCCAATGAAAGATTATTATGTTCAGCCAGTTAAAGATTATCATGTTCAGCCAATTAAAAATTATCATGTTCAAGCATTTAAAGATTATGATGTTCAGCCAGTTAAAAATTATCATGTTCAAGGAAATTAAAGATTATCATTTTCAGGCAATTAAAGATTATGATGTTCAGCCAGTTAAAGGTTATCATGTTCAACCAGTTAAAGATTATCATGTTCAGCCAGTTAAAGATTATTATGTTCAGCCAATTAAAGATTATCATGTTCAGCCAATTAAAGATTATCATGTTCAGCCAATTAAAGATTATCATGTTCAGCCAATTAAAGATTATCATGTTCATGCAATTAAAGATTATGTTGTTCAGCCAATTAAAGATTATGATGTTCAGCCAATTAAAGATTATGATGTTCAGCCAATTAAAGATTATGATGTTCAACCAGATATTTTGACATAGCATGTAAATGTTACTGGTAGCCTTGTAACTCTCTCTCACTTTTTTTCCCATCAAATTTTCCAAGAATTCCTCAGGTTGCAGACACACGTAACAGCTGGTCATTGAATGTCCTGATACACAAAGTCCGTTTTCAGGCCAAGGTCACAAAAATACAGGACGGCTATAAGGTACAGAGAATGCTTCTTCTTCGATCATTCTGAAACAGTGATTTGTATAAAGTAATCATAAAGAGAATATTTTTTTAAATTTTATTTTATTCTTTTATTATTTGACAAAATGTGAATCTTGTATCATACTAGATTAAGATTAATGAAACTTATATTTTCCTGTGAAATCTAACTCTACAGGATGTATAAACCTATCTATCTATAATTTAGCAAGTAATATTTTAGAGAAACACTGAAGACACCGGATCCATCAGCAGCAGACTATCTTACTCACAACCAAGAGGCCTACAGGAGAGTTGTTAGGGAGGCAAAGTTCCACAAGGGACATGCAAATGAATGAATGAACTAAAGACACCAGATTTTGCTGAACTTTTATAATCCTTCCTCTAACTCATGGTTTTGGTGCAAAATAATATGCTATCAGATATGTAGGTTTTTGGTTTTATAGATGATTCATCGATACTCAAAAAGATAAAATCAGTGTCAGAAAACAAATGATACACTGCTGACAATCAGTTTTTTATATTTTAATATAATTTTGGTTTGTAGCGTGATTATTTATAATCATGTTGTTGATTTAAACATGAGTGTTTTAGTCTAGTACCTGTAATGTCTACACCAAGGTCTACCAAAACCATCCATCAGAGTAAAGTAATTTTGTGGAAGAAAATATGTCTTATATGGTCAGTGTTGTTCAGCTTTATGTTGAGCCATTTATATGAGGCTAGTTTTTATGTGCTGACAGCTGAAGTCATAGTTTTATGTGTACATCTTGTGCTTAGTGTATGTACAACCAGATTATTGTGTACCTTGATATGGTTGTTCTCTATGAAGGCATTCTCCATTTTGGCACTGTCTTTTAGGTCTGAGTACTATAGATGGAACGGGGAGATACTGGTTTTGTGTGTGTGCATACAGAACCCAGAGGGTTTCACTTGTAAAAAGCTAAATACCTGGACAAGTTAACCAGAATCTGGTGTTGTGTATAGTTGCAAATACATGCACAGATTTCATATAGTTGAGTCACATGATTAACAGAGCCAAATATTCTGGCTGTATCAGAAGACTTAATATAACATACTCGAGGTGAAAGTTGAAGGAAAAACAGCATCGGGGCAACAGCGATACAGAAGGATGGACAAACATCGAGAGGTTGGTGGGGTTCATCTTAGCCAGGTACACTGTAAAGATGACATACAAAGCAAACTGGAGATCAGCTATTTCATGTATCTAGTTATGTTGCTTCATGTGTTCAGAATATTTCCAAATGACTTTCAGTACTGCCGGGTACAGTATAAATTGTAATACAGTGGTACCTCGGGGCCACAGACTTAATTCGTTCTTTGACTCCATTCGCGAACGGAAACAATTTTTCCCATTGTGATTAATGCAAATCCACTTAATCCGCTTGTCCGCTCCAGAAACACATCATTTTTTTACTTTTTTTATGGATTTATGTTTGGCAAAAATATATATTATAAAATATACAGTATAACTTTACCTTTGTGGTTGATAATTACTGGCACAGGTAGATGATAGAGGAGGAAGACTACTCCTTCGAAGGAGAGTCCCATTCCATAATAATGTCAGGCAACTGTGTAGGTATTTCTGGTGTTTTTTCTCTTGTTTGTATCCTGGGAAGTGGTTCCATTGCTGGCTCGGTGACTGGTGTTTTCACAAGATAACGATCCAGAGACATTTGTCTTTTTCTTGTTTGATAATTTTCTGAAAATGGGACATGACATTGTCATTTAAAATGCCCACTGCTCTGCTGGTCACAGTTTTGTTAGGATGATGCTTCTCAGTGACAGCCTGCACTTCACTCCGCTTGCTACAAATTTCTTTGATCTCAGCACAAAAAAAAATTGTATCAAGAACAACACAATGACAAACAATGTTCACAGCGCGCAAACCTGAGTACAACTGATTCTGTTCACGAGCCAAAAACATGGCACCGAAGCCATGTTTGTGCATTCATACGGCGAGGCATTGTTCGCAGGTCGAGTCAAAATTTGTTTGGAAATTGTGTTCATGGGCCGATTTGTTCATGACTAGAGGTGTTAGCGACCCAAGGTACCACTGTATTTAATTCTTCTTTTGTGTCCCATTTTAAAACATTTATGCTAGTTGCATTTGTTATGTTTTATCCCACTCCCTGCCGTCTGTTTTCTCCCGTGAATTACGTAGCAAAGTGCACATATTCCTAAGATCACTTGCTTTTTTCTTATCTATTTGTGATAGGTTGTGATAGGTGGTGATGTTTTTGAGGTGAAGGGTAATTTATCATTCATCTCACCACTGATGGACTTGACTGTTAATGGAGAGCAGAGAATTCTTCAGGTAGGTCATGATATAGAATAGACTACTAGAGCTTCTTCATTCTAGCTGTAGATGTGGCTGCTAGAATCAAGCTCCTCATTCCACCTGCAGATGTGGCTGTTAGAATCAAGCTTCTCATTCTAGTTGTAGATGTGACTGCTAGAAGCAAGCCCTTCAATCTGGCTGTAGATTTGACTATTAAAAGTCCTTTATTCCAGGCTAAGAGAATTTTTAACTTAGTTCATGTCACGAGAGTGTTTAAAAGCTTTGTTCTGGGAATGGAGCCTGCACAGTAATCACTGATAAAAATATAGTATAAACAGTTTGATCTGTTACATCCAAAATATATCCTGTGTGTGATGAGAAGGCTGTGATGTCTTGTCATTATCAGATCCTGTGTGTGGTGAGAAGGCTGTGATGTCTTGTCATTATCAGATCCTGTGTGTGGTGAGAAGGCTGTGATGTCTTGTCATTATCAGATCTTGTGTGTGGTGAGAAGGCTGTGATGTCTTGTCATTATCAGATCTTGTGTGTGGTGAGAAGGCTGTGATGTCTTGTCATTATCAGATCTTGTGTGTGGTGAGAAGGCTGTGATTTCTTGTCATTATCAGATCTTGTGTGTGGTGAGAAGGCTGTGATGTCTTGTCATTATCAGATCTTGTGTGTGGTGAGAAGGCTGTGATGTCTTGTCATTATCAGATCTTGTGTGTGGTGAGAAGGCTGTGATGTCTTGTCATTATCAGATCCTGTGTGTGTTTGATAGTTAATTTTTGCTCAGAAAAAAAAAACAGACTCACAGAGCTTGAGAGTGCTAACACAATCTTTCTTAACTCACCAACATGGAACATTTGGGGGGGGGGGGGGAATCAACAAGGGCTGCATGCTTCCCTAGACTGTATGGACAGATACAATTTTCATTTCAATCAAAAAGAAAAGATTGTGTGTATGTGTGTGTGGAGTGTGTAGACGTGCACTACTTATACATGAATCATGCGTATGTCTATTATTACTGTGACCGCTAGTTACAGACATGACAATACTATGTATTACTATCTGAAACTTCTGCTATAGAAATACTAACAAAGGCAACACACAGTGAACAGTGTGAAGAATAAGTCCAATGTGAATAACATAAACTCACACTTTATTAATGGAAAAAATGAGTGATGATAGGTGAGGTTGAGAGGATAACATTATACAAAGTTTCTGGCTAATCCACTTTCCAGCAAGAACTAGTTTGCCAAATGGAAAGGGAGAAAACCCAACACACACACTACATAAAAGCAACAAGCATACAAAAAATGTAGTACAACATAATAGTACACACTTACTGCATCACAAAGGATAACAGAATTCTTTCAATCATCATAGACAATCTCTAGACCAAAGGTCTATTAAAAATTCCAAAAAGAACTAATCTCACATTCTTTAGTTCTATACAAATAGTGACAGGAAACAATTATCTGACAATGGCACTACCAACTACATAACTCTTTACAGGAGCCATAACAGAAGAATCTGACAATGTCCTTAAGAGGAGCATTCTTTGCACACATCAAGCTTACATAATGAAATCAATAATACACTGCACTTTAAGATGGGAAAATCCCATATTCCAGCTACACACAATAATTAGTGTATAAGTATATAACTATACACGAAGCACTGCAGTAAAGCTGTGATACCAGAATGTATAAACTAGGAAAAATGTAGGAGCAGCTTTATTACTTAATGATTACAAAGTTGTGACGTTTCGGCATGAGCCTTAATCATTCAAAAACATACAGGATGAAGAAATAGAGAGAGGAGATAGATTCACATGAATACTATTAAAAAGAAAAAAAAATTTTTTTAATTAAATAAAGTACTTAGCTTTAAAATGAAAGTGTGGCTTGTCCGGTGGTGTGTGTCAGGAATGGACTTAGTAGATCTGGCCTCAGATTAGGGGACCACATGCAAAAACATCTGTACGACATCGCACAGCGTACTTCGAAACCAGTCAAAAATCATTTCAGTGGCCCCAAACACAGAGGCAAATCTGATTTTCTGGTAACAGCCATCAAACAATGTCACGCAGATGACACAAGCCACCTGGTACTTGAGAACTGCTGCATTCAAAATTATGGGACACTTGAGCCACATGGGTTAAACTCACTGTTCAGCTGCACTGAACATTCTCTTCAATCATTATAGTACTTCTCCACAAAGCTCCACCCTCTTCTTACTTGTCAAACCTCCTCACAGCATCACTTTACAACCCCTCTTCCCTAATCATCTATTTCAACTTCTCCTGGCTAGGTCAACATTGTATCACTCTCTCTCCACTCCCTAGTTCCCCATCCACCACTCCCAGTTACAACCCACTGACCACATGTCACAGGTCTCCATTTAAACAGTCTCCATGTTCTGCTAAATCCAGTCCTGACACACACCGCCGGACAAGCCACACCTTACAATTTACAGCCAAGTACTCTATTTAATTTTTTAATTTTGTTTTCTTTTTTAATAGTATTCATGTGAATCTATACTTTATCTCTTCTCTCTATTTCTTCGTCCTGTATGTTTTTGTATGATTAAAGCTCAAACCGAAATGTCACAACTTTGTAGTCGTTAAGTAATAAAGCTGTTCCTACATTTTTCCTAGCTTATACATTTTCCAGCTAATCCGAATCCTAACCACAATCCTATTTTGCTGAGAACAAGTGCAACTTAAGCATTCTGTAGCTATCATCCTAATCCTAAAAACATCTCAACAAAAATCATTCTCCGAAACTATCTCGAATAATCTCATAATCATAATCATAATAATCTTCTTTCTTTCACACTCCTTAAATATCCTGCCATATTTTCCCTAAAACTTCCCAGTTTCCCTCCCAAGAAACACAAAAAGCATGATACTGGCTGTTTACTGACCCTCAGACGAAACTCACTGGACATTCCAAAAATAACTTTTCGGTCCCTAACCTTGGCTACTTGACAAAAGATGTCATTATTTCCCGAGACTTTTCCAAGCTCTCAGACTGACCTTTAATCGAACCATAACTACGTCAATCAAGGGCGTTAAACATTTGGTCAAATTACTAACTTTGACTTGGATTATATCCCTTAGATAGTAAAAGCTTTTTAAAGATAGTAAAAGATCTAAGGATCTTTTATAGATAGTGAAATAAGTGCAGTATTCAAGGATACTGGGGAAGTGGCCATGAGCTGACAAAGATCTCAGTTAGCTGAAGAGTTATCTGACTTTCTTATGAAGGTCACATAGCTTGACTAGGCTATGCAGCAGAAACCTCGAAACTATTGGCCACTAGTTCACAGAGACACTAAATTCTTTCAACAAAATGATGTGTACGTCTGTTTATGGAGGTAAATACTTGTTCTTCACATACAGGTTCATGTAGTTCAGTTTAACTTTTGATGTTTGTGATTAAGTGAAAGCAAAGGAAAGAATTTCCACAAAATTAATGATATAGAAATTTTTATTTTATTTCAGAATCCGTAGCTTGTTTGGTGCAGATTTTGCCATTAAATTGTTAGGAAAGATTTTTTTGCTAATGAATTACTTTCTCCATTTTACAGTTGACCAAAAAGTTAGGAGGTGGTTACTATGACATCAGGTTCTACGGTACTGTGGTAGGTGTCAGCTCTTCGTTGTTTGTACACAAGCTGGTCTTAGAAACCTGTGTGATGCTTTGCTTTAGTTGGGGCTCAGTTCAGAAACTAAGATTATTTAATACAAGCAATTATATTATCTTGTACTACTGGTATCTTATCATTTATATTGTCAGTGTACTCTTTGTAATTTATTTATATTATCATTGTACTCTTGGTATCTTATCATTTATATTATCATTGTATGCTTGGGATCTTATAATTTATATTTTCTAGATGATAGTTTTCAGTTTCAAGATAATGCATTCATTAAGTCTCTAATACACATGAACATTTGTTCATTTTTTATATGTGTGTGTATGTGAGTGAGTGAGTGAGCGAGAGAGAGAATCTTTTATAACTTTGCCACAGTGGTTATGTAAATAAGATTATATAGTGGAAGGTGGAAGACATATGTCATCATTTTCTTCTTACTAGTTCTTATGTCTTTCAACTTTTCGTTCAGCTGTGACTTTCAGCTGTGATTTTCAGTATATTCTCAGGTAACATGATTAAGTCAGAATAGTTTAATTTTTTACTTTCTTATTCGTTTCTCTGTTTCTGCTGTTCATGTGGTTTTTAAAATTTTTTTGTATTTTAAAAATTTTCTTTCAATGAAATATATTCCATTCTTCCTTATATCATCCTGTACTTAAATGAATACTAATTTGGCAACTGTGTATTTTGTGTATAGCACTGTTGTGTGCTTTTTGTTTAATATTTGAAATTTCATACATCTAGTACCATTTGAAAGTACTGGATGACGTGGCCTATGAGTTAAACCAGTACATGCATGAGAAGAAGGAGTTGGACACAAGTACTCTAGTTTTGGCGCCAATGCCTGGTGTGCTCAAGTCCATCAGTGCCGCTGCTGGAGCAATGGTAAAGCACTTTAAACTTACAAAGAGACATCAAGCCATCTTGAAAAGATGTGTCTCTTTTTTTTTCTTCTTGGAAACGGAAGTAGGTCATGTTGAATTAATGGCTGCTCCACCTGAAGTTCAGTTTTTTCAACTCCTCACAATCTTCCATAGCAGCTTTCAGATGACATTATTGTACCTTTAGTTGTAAGCTCCAAGTAGCGCACAAACTTAACAGTCCAGGAAACATTATTGTACCTTTAGTTGTAAGCTCCAAGTGCAGCACAAACTTAACAGTCCAGGAAACATTATTGTACCTTTAGTTGTAAGCTCCAAGTGCAGCACAAACTTAACAGTCCAGGAAACATTATTGTACCTTTAGTTGTAAGCTCCAAGTAGCGCACAAACTTAACAGTCCAGGAAACATTATTGTACCTTTAGTTGTAAGCTCCAAGTGCAGCACACAGGCAGAGCACAAACTTAACAGTCCAGGAAACATTTTTGTACCTTTAGTTGTAAGCTCCAGGTAAGAGCACAAACTTAACAGTCCAGGAAACATTATTGTACTTTTAGTTGTAAGCTCCAGGTAGAGCACAAACTTAACAGTCCAGGAAACATTATTGTACCTTCAGTTGTAAGCTCCAAATGCAGCACACATTTAACAGTCCAGGAGACATTATTGTACTCTTGCTTATAAACTTCAAATACAGCACAGCTTTAAAGAACCCAGAAAACTGAGCTTGACTTTGCTGATGACACAGTCCTCTCACAGTATCCATAATGAACGAAGATTTATTTTTAGCTTGCAGTAATCACTGTCCAGCATCTTTTGTATTATCTTGAGATACAGCCGTTGTGAGCATACCTTTCTGCACATGAGATTTCTCATTAGAGCATGTGCTTGATCTTACGAGGTGCTGCATTTTTCTGCTGGTTGCTGATTCTGTTCAACGGCTTCTTCAACATGGACACAGCGAGCCTCGTCAGATTACAGCCAGTGAACACCTGCAAGCTGTACACTAATAAGAGTCATTATATTTTAGCAAACCCACCCTCCCTTCTTTTTTGTTTTTGGGGGGGGGGGGAATAGGGTTGCAAGGATATTTGAGAGCCCTGCAGCATTTGGTATAAAGAAAGGATCAGGAAAAAGTTGTGTGCTGCTTATGTAGTGTTATTTATTGAAGAGATCTTCATAATGTCCATGGAATGAGCAAATAACTAGGACAGTCACTAGTGTTCTGTCTTCCCATGGAATGAGCAAATAACTAGGACAGTCACTAGTGTTCTGTCTTCGCATGGAATGAGCAAATAACCAGGACAGTCATTAGTGTTCTGTCTTCACATGGAATGAGCAAATAACTAGGACAGTCATTAGTGTTCTGTCTTCCCATGGAATGAGCAAATAACTAGGACAGTCATTAGTGTTCTGTCTTCCCATGGATTGAGCAAATAACTAGGACAGTCATTAGTGTTCTGGCACATTTATGTTAGGGTAGGCATCTGTGAAGTGTCTGTGGTGCTGGGCTAGGTGAATCAGAGTTCTCAGTTTTCCCTACAGAATTGGATCATATCAGAATATGAGCTGTGGACTATATGGGACTGTAGGAAAATTCACAGTGGGTCAGTACAAAGACAACTCTTTCAGTGCGTATGGTCGATATATTGACACCGGAAGTGTCCCTAAGCTACCGTATGGTCGATATAGTGACATTGTTTCATTAAAACAAGCGGTGTAACATTTAGATTGTACATATTTCGTCTGCGATTCCGGTGACACTTTCAAAATGGAGAATGCGTGCCTAGTTACGAGCGATGGCGAGCGAGAACAAGGATGCGAAGCATGGAAATTTTTCAATTTTTGACGATGTAGATAGGGGTACGGACATAGCCTATGGCCACCCCGCTGCTCTTGAATGTTTTCTAAGTAGATCTAGACATATTTAGACGACTGGAGAAGTAGTTAGGAGGTTAGTTCAGACATTCGTTCAGCGAGAATGCAATACAGAGTCACAATACGAGATCGACAAGTAGATCTGCACATCTCAGATGGTAAGTAGGGGTAAGTAGCGCGAATCTAGACCTAGCCGATGGTGAGCTGGCCACAATCAGTGTCTAAAAACATCACATTACTTCTTTTTTTCCTAAAAAACTCTGCATTTATGAAATTTTCATTCATTTAGCTATACTTTGAAACATATTAAGTATACGGAATTACATGGAAATACTGTTTTCCATTCCATTTTACAACTAGACCCCCTAACAGACCAAGACCCGTGTTTTTACTCCTGCACACCACGACATGTCCGTGTTTCTTCCTCCAGCACGGAAAGAGTTAAATATAGCATCTTTTATCATCGTCAACACTGCTTTTAAATTTTATTGTTTCATGGTTAAACCCTTTAAAAAAGTAATAAAGACAGTAATAAAAGAATTGTTTTGTAAAAATCATGACATTTCAGGAAAGTGGATTGTGAAGTGTGTAATCAGTAGTCTGAGACTAATTAAGAAGTTATTTGTAATTACAAAGGCAGTTTATTTCTTTCATTAAGAATCCTGTTATGATTTTGTATGTCATATATTTTCTCACTGTTTTCAGATAGAAGCATTTTGTCTTGTTTTTCTGTGTAACTTGTTTTCTTACTATTTTCAGATAGAAAATGTTTCCTTGATCTTGTGTGTGACATATTTTCTTACTGTCTTCAGGTAGCTGAGAATCAGGAGGTTTGTGTACTGGAAGCCATGAAAATGCAAAACAGTTTAGTGAGTGCCAAAAGTGGAAAGGTTTGTCAGTTTGTCACTAACAGCTGCATGAGAGAAAGAATATATATATATCTTCTTCTTACATCCTTCCCATGAAAGTAAACATCACATAGGGCTTGGATGGTAGTTTTCCAAGTTGTCCTGTTTCACCCTCATCAAGGGATGTTATGCCCACTAAACTGGCCTCTCTTAATAATGTCCTCTTTAGAGTTTCACGTGGTCGACCTCTTTTTCTTCGGCCTGTTGTGTTCCACTTGATAGCTTGTTTTGGTGTTCTCTGATTCTTTCTTCTCATCATGTGACCAGCATATGCCCATCTTATTTTTCTGATCACCCATGAGACAGGTTGTTGTTTGTTCATCTGTCCTATCTCCGCATTGTTCTTGAATTTGTTTCACTTGATGTCGAGTATTTTCCTTAGGCATTTGTTTTCAAAAGAGTCTAATTTCTTGTCTATTCCTTTAGTTGTTTTCCAGCTTTCGCATGCATAAATGAGGGTGGATATCACATTTGAAATGAATAATCTTAACTTGGTTTTTGTGTTGAATGACATATGTTCTCAAGATTCTTGAAGATTGATGCTGCTTTTGCAATTAAAATTCCAACTTCCTTTCTGGTTTTACACCAGAAAGGAAGTTGGAATTTTAATTGCAAAAGCAGCATCAATCTTCCTGGTCTATGTAGCTGCTGAGGTGTGCAAATTGGTGTACTTCTTCAACAGATGTTCTTTCTATGTTTATTTCTCCCCCCCCCCCCCCCAAACACAGAGAGAGAGAGAGGGAACCTGTTTTTCTGTCTGTCCAAGGTATTTGTTGCATTTTTTGTGCAAGGTCAAAGATGCAACAAATACCTTGGACAGACAGAAAAACAAGTTTCAACAAAACAAGTTAAAAATGATAAGAAGTTGACATTCAAAACTTTTTCGACATGTCATGAGAAGACTTAGTAATGACTGGAAAATTTAAGAGGTAAAGGAAGAGAGGAGGACCAAGAGAAAAATATCTCAGTGAACTGACCAAGTGGCATGGGTAAAGAAGGATCCAAACTAATCAGAAACACCAAGGACCACACAAGATGGAGAAATGTGATTGCTAACATTTCTAGCACAGCACATAATATAGCAATAGTTAGTACCTGTGTTGCTAAAAATTATTTAATATAAACTCAGATATCATGAAAGTTATTAACTACATTATGACATTTTTAACAAATCAGGTTAATTAAGTTAGGCTGGTGTCATGTGATACTAAATGATACTACTTGTCAGTGCTAATCCACTACCTCAAGGGTGGCTCAGACAAGTTAGAGTAAGCCCTGACAGAAAAGAATCTGGTAGGAGGCATTCCCAAAGTTCTTTCTTACCTACCTTCTGGCATTACCAGTAACTCTGACAGATAGACCCTGTCTTTCCACTGGAACCGATTGTGACAGAATTGAGAATGAATTAGCCCCTTACCATCTGCCAAGGAAAAGCAGGATTGCTCCAGACAAATATAAGTACAGTTATGTCTATGCTACTGGCATCAAACCTCCATCACGCCATCTTTTCTTGTAATAGTAGGTTCTGGCAGGCGTAGGAAAAAAATGCTTCAATTCTGAGGGTAATTTCCTCATCTTGTTCACAGATTAAGAAAGTGAACTACAACGAAGGAGACACTGTCAACGAAGGAGACATCATTGTTGAGCTGGAGTGAGCCTCCGTCACTTGGGCAAATATCATCAGATTCTGTAATCAGAACGCTAGATGTGCTAAATGTTAAAACTGTTTAAAACAAAAGTAGGAACAGCTTTAATAATTAATGAGCACACAGTTAATCATACAGACACATGCAAGACAAAGAAATAGGGAAAGAAGATAAAATATAAATTCATGTGAATGCTATACAACAAATAGGAATGAAAAAAAGAAAAAGAAAAATGAAGCACATATCTGTGGCTTGTAAGAAGCTATGTCCAGGAGTGCATGTGGCAGTATTGTGAACATGTAAACGAAGACTTGGGATAGAGTGGTAGCAAAGAGGAGGTAAAGAAAGTGGAAAGGAGAGAGAAACAGTGGTAATCTAGCTGAGAAAAGGGTGATAGAAGGATGTGGTTGGATTAGAGCATGTCTAATTTATTTCTGCGAGAGATTTATGGAATATAACTTACAGGTGAGGAAAGAGTAGAACTTGATAGAGAAGGGTGATCGTGGAGAAAGGGAATGCTAAGCGTAGCTGAATTTTTAGTTCAAACCATGTGGTTCCAGCATCCCCTGTTCCTGAATGTAGCCGTTTTTAAGCACCAGGAACCTGCTCAACTTATATTCCAGAAGCATCTGCTTGTTAATAAAGCTGAATCTGCACTGGTATAGCTCCGAGGGCATTCAGGGTACACAAGCTGCCTGGCCACAACAAGGCACCAGCAGCATGTCACAGAAAGCTGTTCCACTTTTGCTCTAGTTTTAACATTATCATATCTTTGTTGTGTTGGTTTCATGCATATTTAATTTTGCATATAATTATAATCCAAATTATTCATGCCATACTTGATGTGCTATATTTTATAGTTTTTAAATTGAAATGTTCCAGGCATCAGTTTTGTTTTCTTCAGTTTTTATTTAAGTTTTTTTTTTTTCTAAAGTTGATATTTTTATTTTCTACAAGGAGTTAATTAAGAGTTTTGGGTTACCTTTTTTTTTTTTCCCTTGTGTAAAAGTGGTTAAACTTCCTTCTGGTACAGAAAATATTGATAGTAGATTGTACAAGCCTGACCTCTTCTCATGCAGATCATTCTGTGTCCTCTCCGAGTCTCATACAGTATGTAAAGAGGTGATGTAAGTCTTGTTTACAACTGACAGCACAGGAGTTTCTTGCCCAAGAAATTAACTTCAAATCAGATAGCACTTTGTACAGACACTTTCAAGATTGACAGACTTCATATTTTCTATCTCCATGTTCTGTAAGAAGCTTGTGAAAGACAAAGAAAATCGAGAGAGATCATTTCTGTACTGTTTTTATTATCAGAAAGAAGGGGAACTTGTGCAGGACGTGGTTTCATTGTAATAATTGTGTCTGAGATGTTAGTACAATAATATCATGTTTCATTGTGCACTGAAGGTTTGCTGAAAATATCAAGTAATGAGAATACTGATTTAAAGATATTCATGTATTCAGAAATCCAGTCTACCTGTCATCTGTAAGCTGTATAAATAGCCAGAAGTGTATATACATGGCATTTGAATAAATTATCATATGTCATGTGAACACCGCATTTTTGAGACTAGCCATCCATTATCTCATAGTTCATGTTCCAGTCACACACTTCACAATTTTTGGTGAAGCAACTGCTCTAGTCATTTCATTACCACCAAACTGTCACAGAGTGATACCAGATTATCTGTACCAAGAAAAACACGAGATGACACATTTTTGTGCCCATATATGGAAGACATTTTTAAAAAAAAGTATTTTTGAATCATAAAATGAAATCCATCAGCAGGACCATCTGTCAGTGAAATATGCTTTGTGATGTCATTCATTACAAAGAAAATCACACAATACAAAGATGATCAAGCTGTAGTGGAAATACTTTTCAGATCTTCTGTACGATTCTGCAGCTATTTCTCATAAATGTAACCAGACATCTGTTAGACTTCCTTAAGAACAAACTGAAAATGTTTCAATATTAAAATGCAGATCTCATTTTCATTTCTTTCAGATGTTAGCAAGCGTAATGTTTACCATTTATTATGAGATACATTGAAAATATCTATGTCCTTGACCCTGTTATTCAAGAAAAACATTCAGAGATTTGCTTCTTTTTTTTGTTTTTAGTGCACACAATTTTGAATGTGAATTTTTGGTTTTCTGAATCCAAATTTTTACACTGGTAAAAGTCTGGAAAATTGTCAGAGTTCTTTCACTTGAACATCTGAGAATATCATTATTTATCTGTTGGGACAGATGTTAGAAATGGAAAGTTAAACTGGCTTCCAGTGCTCATTGTTCATGTTTGACAGCCATGAGATTCCCTTGTTTTGCTTATATGACAAACTCATTGCATGGACTTCATTTATCTGGCGGATAGAATGATGCTTAGAAAATATGGCTTACTGTGTGGGCCATGATGAGATTAATGCCTTATTTCCATTTTGTGAAAGTAGGATAATGAAAATGTCAGAGCACAAAGACCCTCCCCCCCCCCCAGCCCAAGGATGAATCTTGGTTGTATTATTATTGTAGAAGTCATAGTGACATAGTGGAAGAAGGTCAAAGATTGTCCTAGATAAATAAACTAATACTGTAATGTTTTTTGATGAGCATCTAGTGAGTTTACATGGCTGCTAGCTCAGATAATCAACATTCTGTGCCTGTATCAAGGGAAAGTTGGCGTTTTGTTGTTTGCTTGGTTTTGTCTGTGTGTGTATGTAAGGAAAAGACTTTTTTCTGCAAGCCTGTTCAAACATTTTTTTGTTTAGTTCTTAATTGATAATTACATTCTGTACAAGGATGATTTGCTCGTTCAGTTGGTTGATGATTTTTTTCTGTCTGTGATTAACAGCTTTCCGTGCAAGGAAAAGATTTAGTTTGTTACTTTCCACAAATATTATATACTACTTGGTATACCTGAAAACAAAAGTACGTCATTGTCGTTTCCAGAAAAATGGCATGGAATACAAGAATGTGGCTGTACTTGTTGGCTGTTGACTTTGCAATAAATTACAGGAAAATGAATTTGATTTCTGACTTTTGAATTAGTTTTTGCATGCATGAATCGTAGAATTATTAGTGTTTGGTTGACAATTTTCATTCAGACTTGTACTACATGTTGAAAAGTATTTCTGATAAGTGACTCAGTCCAATATGGCCCTGGTGTTTTCTTTACTTAGCTCACTAGGGCCCTGTCTTGTGTTTATTTTACTTAGCTCACTAGGGCCCTGTCTTGTGTTTATTTTACTCAGCTCACTAGGGCCCTGTCTTGTATTTATTTTACTCAGCTCACTAGGGCCCTGTCTTATGTTTAACTTAATCTGCTGGGCCCTGTCTTATGGTGTTTAACTTGGTCTGTGGGCCCTGTCTTATGTTTAACTTAGTCTGCTAGGGCCCTGTCTTATGCACCAATTATGATGCTATATTAGCAGTCCTGACATCCATCACCACCAAATACAAAAGCAGTGCAACACACCCAAAAACTTTGTTATCTTCTCAGACTAACACAATCAGCTTTCCACAGCCAATCATATATCAACCATCACACTCAGTGCAATAAACCTACTTGTCTCCTACAACAGCGAGCTAGAGTTTATTTGTCAAGTCCAGTTTTATCTAGGCCAGTGAGCTAGAATTTATGTCATCTGGGCCAAATAGCTAGAGTTTACTTTATCTGGTCCAGAGAGCTAGAGTTTACTTTATCTGGACTAGAGAGCTAGAGTTTACCTTGGACAGAGAACTAGAGTTTGTTTTATCAAGGCCAATGAGCAAGAGTTCATCTAATAAAAGCCAATGAGAAAGTTTACAGTAAGCTAGAACTGGCCAAGTTGTACTCCACATCTTCATGGGGCTCTAGAAAGTTTCTGTCCTTCAGTCTTGCTCATTATGAGAGCCTGATGTGCTGAAGTTTTCTTGGATCTACTTTGGAATACGGCAAATGTACCACAACCTGCTCCCCATCCAGCTTCATGTCCATGCTACAATATTCAATCTCACTGCTGCAGAGGGATCCATCAACAACACCAATACTGAAAGTGACAAAGTATTTGGAATTTGAACATAAAAAAAAAAAATCAAGTGGACCTTGTTAGCACAACATCCAAACAAAAGCTTGTTAATACTCCTATGTGTTTGCCTGTTGAAGGATGTATCATGTGGTCCATAATACTACCCGCAAGAAACTGCCATATGGTACCATGCCTGGTTCAGAATTGTGCTGAATTCAAATGGATCTTCATTTATGCGCAGTAATGAAATATGAGAAAACAACATATGGCAGAAACTGAATGCAGTTTGTAGGTCACAGTAATCATGATTCTATGTGCTATTTTCAGTGCAACTTTAAGGGTATGAAAAAAACACAGATGTGAAAATGGGGCAATATGTAATCATGATAAGGACTGCAGCAGCTGATGAAACAATTTTGGTAAAATAAGTTTTCTAAAAACGTGCAAAAGATAAGCAGAGGTTTCTGGAATATCAGGGGGAGTAATCAAAATTTCTGGCATTAAACTGTGAAAATAATCAGTTTCAGTCATTACACTACAGTATTTGGTCTTTGCTTTATCCTTGTCACCCTACCTCATACGCTGATGACCCAGCATAATGAGGTCTCTAACGCTTCACCCCCTACGGCATTTGCTATGGGACTATCTTTACTTTACTTTTTTTTTATCCTTGTGATAATGTTGCCAGTCTCTTAATACCTTTTTTTTTTTAAAAACTGAATTAATTAAAAAATGGAACATAAGAGTTAGACAGATTCACTGGAGGTGAAAGCAATGACACAGAAAGCCATAGATTCACTGGAGGTGAAAGCAATAACACAGAAAGCCATAGATTCACTGGAGGTGAAAGCAATGACACAGAAAGCCATAGATTCACTGGAGGTGAAAGCAATGACACAGAAAGCCATAGATTCACTGGAGGTGAAAGCAATAACACAGAAAGCCATAGATTCACTGGTGGTGAAAGCAGTGACACAGAAAGCCAGAGATTCACTGGAGGTGAAAGCAATAACACAGAAAGCCAGACATTCACTGGTGGTGAAAGCAGTGACACAGAAAGCCATAGATTCACTGGAGGTGAAAGCAATAACACAGAAAGCCAGACATTCACTGGTGGTGAAAGCAGTGACACAGAAAGCCAGACATTCACTGGAGGTGAAAGCAATGACACAGCAAGCCAGAGATTCACTGGAGGTGAAAGCAATGACACAGCAAGGCGGATATTCATCAGAGCCAAACTTCTCCGAGGACAACATTTTGTTGTTGTACATAAGCACATTTCAATTTTTTGTCACTCCTCCCTGTTCTTTTGTCTGAGGTTATATTAGCACTGACAAGAGTGGATTCAGAGTATACAGTTTAAGACATTCATGCACTTCATTTCTCCTGCACTAAGACACAACACAAACTGTAGAATGTACCTGGCACATCAACCACATGTACACTTTTTTCTCTCATAAAGAGCGATCTAAGTAAGAGGTCATAGCGATTACCTAATTCGGCATCACTGTCTTTTTTTCTGACATCTTTCATGGTATGTGAAGTCTTCTACTGAAGTGTGCTATCTTTAACATTCTTTATGTGGTAATAAGTGCTTGCTGTAGGAAGCTTCTGAAGTAACACTCACCCTTGCAGGTCACCTTCACATAAGATATTAAACATCTAGCAAGGAAACCGACTAAACCCAAAAATGTCCAGGCACGCGCAGATGTGATTGTGATTGACATGATTATTTATGCACGTGTCTTAAAAAAAAAAGAAAAGCCAATATTCATCATTCACAGAAGATACACAGGCCCACAGTAATCGATAATGCATGTTACAGAGTAACAGCTGCGAATTTGTTAACTTCATACGATTTTCATCCACAACAAAGCCTTTATTGAACACATTAACAAAAATGAAATTTTTTTCAGACATTTCTCTAATCTGGTCACTTCACTGTTTAAATTTGTGGTTTATTACTTGTGCTGGTTCATACAAACTGACTTTGTCATCTTTTGTTTATCTAAATGATGTGGAGTGTCCTTGAAATAATGAAGTTATCAAGTCAGGTCAAGACCTTATCTAATGTCCTAGAAACAGCTTCATACGTCACTTCAGCGTGGATAATGGGATAAAAACTGACTTCAAGATGGTGGAGCTTTTAAGAAACTTATTTCATATACCCACTCCAGAAAGTTGCAAAAACCTGCTACAAACTATATATAATGTTTTGTTGAGACTATGATTGCTGTTTGGGTTTCTTGGTATATTTCCAGAAGATAGTTTACCATTGCTTTCCTTCCGGGCAGTGACTGTACTAGTCATTGATCGTAGCCATTGTCCCTACATTGAGATCATCTGCCTAACATCATAGAATGGTGACCATAACCAACATTATCTGTCGGCTGCTCTCCCATTCCATCCACCACCCGCTTCCATGGCTTCATGTCACCCTGATCAGGGGGCTATATTGGTACTCCATCTTGCCCAAGGGTGTCCTGTAGACTGACGGAGGTAAGGAGGCGTCTTACTTCTTTGATAGGGGATATCCCTACCCCGCTAACAATGAGGGAAATTAAAAGGAGGACATCTATCGCTCTTCAGAAAGTAAAACAAATAAAGAATCTGTGGAGAGGAGCAGACAGAACTACAAAAATAAGATTTTTAAGGGCATGCATCTTTCCTATCGCAACATATGCCTGTGAGACCTGGACACTTAACAAAACAGCTGAGAAACATATAAATGCCTTTGAATGTAAATGCTACAGAAGAGTTCTCCAAATATCATGGACACAAAAAAAGAACAAATATATCTATACTACAAGGGCTTAATATTGAAGAAGGCTGGCTAGTAAAGAGGATTAAAGAGAGAAAACTTAAATATTTTGGACACATTAAACGTCATGATAATTTAGAGAAGACCGTATTGGAAGGATACATAATGGGAAAAAGAAAAAGAGGAAGACCAAAATGAAGATGGCTGCAAGACATCACTGACAATCTGCAAATGGATGCATCAGCAGCAGGCCATCTTGCTCACAACCGAGAGGCCTACAGGAGTGCTGTCTGGGAGGCAAATTTCCGCAAGGGACATGCAAATGAATGAATGTCGAGACCTCTTACCTCTGGGTAGACTTCAGCGTGTTCATGGACTGGAACAAGGGAGAAGTTAAGAATTTTTTTCCCACAGAAATTTCTTTGTTTTAACAGATTCCAAGACACAAATGTTAGGAATCCTTACTCTACTAAAATCTTCACACCAACAAAAGAGATAACCTTACAGTATCTAAACTAAATCACAGTTAAAAAAAACGCCACCACCAAAAGTAAAAAAAAAGCACAGAATATGCTGGCCAACTACCACAGAATGAGCTGCCGAATGTCAAATGGCTCAAAGACCATAACAATATGCACAGGTCAGGTGGTGGACTGCATGAAAACATGACATGTCCAGAGAAATTTACTACTAACTGCACCATCAGCCAGAGCTAAGATTTCTTTCTTTAGTACCATAAAACTAAAACTCGTAGTTTCCTGGCCAAATGTATTCATTTATTTTCATAATAACCCCAAGGGGCACCTCGACACCCCGCTATAGATGATCCACGCCTAATGATGAGATGAAGGAATGATGAAATCAGATTAAAAAACTGACTGAACACAAAGAAGTGAAACAAAACTGTTGATTAGGTTTGTGTAGTTTAAAGTAATGCACATATCACCAAATTACAAGAAACAATTCCATCCTTCATAACTTTTTTTTCTTGGTCAAAGAAGTTAAATCTGCAAGTTTACTATACAATGGTGCACAAAACATCATGACAAACTGGCACTATATTGTGCAACATTTTCTCTTTACATCAGACAAGAGAGTGTAAAACTGCTTCCACAAAATGTTAACTACCATATTCCTCACAATATAAAACACTAGAACATTCTGTCCCATCAATTTGTTTCTTGAAAATGTTAAAGCATACACCCACCCCTCCCCAAGACAAGCAACAGGTAAAGGTAACATCCCAGGCTCCATGCCATTAAGACACACTGGGGACAGGGTGTCACAGCCACGTTGCCAAGACCCTCAGCACGTGAAAGAGCATCACACCCGGCCGCCGCATCTACCTTCCCAAATTTCTCTGGTAGCCATTTTTAAAGGCTGGGTGGGCCCCGGGACCTTTCTGGTGCCGTGGTACCAGAAAAAAAAATCCCTACAGCTGGGATCTGAACCCGGCCTCACCGGACTGGCAGACTGAGCGCTTAACCACTCGGTCAACCTGGCTGTGAAATGGCTAAATTATGGTCATGTTTTATAGAGTAACAAAAAACTACAGTATTCTGTGTAATGAAATCCCAAACACCATTTAGTTCTTTAAGAAATATAAACAAGAAAGTTGACAGTGCTCAGAAAATGTCAACTATTATAATTTATATGCACATTCAAATTCAGATGTTTACAAAAAAAAAAAAAAACCATAAAAATCTTAAGAGTTATTTATAGTGTGCCATATTTGATCTTAATTATATGACATTTGTCCACTATCTACAACTGAATATCACCTTTACAACATGGCACCGCCACACTTGTCTCTCTGTGCTATACAAATATACAGTATACTAGCTTCTTTGAGTGGTCTAAACAACAAAAGTGCAAGAATTTTCAGACACATTTCAACCGTGACAGCAATGGATGATAAGTTATAGACAGGGAGCTGGCTTGCTCAGGCAGCACTAAGAGTTAATCTACTTAGATAGATCTGGGAGATAAATTACAAACAGGGAGCACTAAGAGTTAATCTACTTAGATAGATCTGGGAGATAAATTACAAACAGGGAGCTGGCTTGCTCAGACAGCACTAAGAGTTAATCTACTTAGATAGCACTGGGAGGTAAGTTACAAACAGGGAGCAGGCCAGCTCAGACAGCACTAAGAGCTAATCTGCTTAGACAGCACTAGGAGCTAACCTGCTCAGACAGCACAGGAAACTGGCCTGCTCAATTCAGACTGAAAAACAAAAATCTAGACTCCCTCTAAAAGCTAAACAAACAATATTGTTACTTTGACTGTAACTTAAAAAAAAAAAATACATGAATATTATATCTTGTTACAGTGTCATAAAGAACAAGTAAACCTGTCCCAATGTACATTCAACGGAAGTATAATTTCTAGCTCCATAAAAAGGAAAATTTGATGGATATTCCATGAGAGCATTTGTGAAATGTTTCATCATGAATTCCAAAAAAATAGAGGAAAAAAAGAGAAGATAAATCTCATGCAATAATGAGTTACTAACTGAACCATGGATGTGAGAAAATGTAGGAATGGTGAGGTTTAACCTGCAAACTACCAGTTTGATTTTGTGGGCCATTTCATTCCCAGCACATAAACGACAAGCACTTCTCATGACTTGGAGAAGACTGCTCTTTCATCCTAAGCAAGGAAAAGACAAGCAATAATTCACAACAGACAATAACATCCTTCTCTCCACAAACATTTTCACGAAAAAATTTCGCACTATTACTCTGATATTACAATGTTACTACAGCACAATGAATCAACCAATCAGTTTCAGAATGTTACTACAGCACAATGAATCAACCAATTAGCTTCACATCTAAATGCTACCATGACATGCACTTACCAACACATCAAACTGACTACAGATAAGATCCAACTGTTCTGACAGAGCCTGCTACTTAGCCATTTTCTCTGATTACATCCATACTAAACAATACAAATTCTGTAACCTACTAGCACTGTTATTGTGATTTTTCTCTGCAATATTTTTTATTACATCGTATAGAAGAAAGATGGGAGCAAATTTATTTTGGCAAGAAAATTTGTGGGAAAATTCTGACATCTTTACTTCAGTATCATTCATTCAAAACACAGTCATATGTTTCATGACAAAATACATTTCATGACAAAATACAATCACATGTTTCATGATAAAACACAATCATGCATGTCATATCAAAATTAAAGTTGCTCCCATGTTTCCTTCATTGTGAACTGCTAGTTTCTGCAGCAACCTGCCTCACTTACTTAGACTGACAAGTAAATAAACTACCTTCTGGAAAAAATTGGAAGAGGTGGAGAGTTTTGAATGTCTTGGATAATTACTAATAACGGAGATTCCCCCCCCCCCCCAACCTGAACAAAATGGGCACAGAAAAGTGAGATAAACCAGCATGCTCTACATCAGTTTAAAATGCATCATTACTGCCCCGTGGAAAATGCCAAATCTAAAGATGGGATTGGCAGTATACAGGTTAAACATTACTTCACAATATGAATAACTGAGAGGAAACAAAAACACAATATGTAGCTGAAACTGCAAAACGTGTCCATTCTTTGACGTTTATATTATAGATTGTCCTTTCATTTTAAACACCGATGATGTACTGCTGTCATCTTATCTACATGTACTCTGATCCACCACCAACACACACACCACCTCATACAAATGACACATGCATCCATCCATTCATTCTGTGCTTCTCAAGCCAATGTCACCTCACACTTATATACAATATCCTGAAGATTGTTTGCTCCAACATGTTTTCATAAGTCCCAATATCAGCCTCCAGTAAGGGTCATCATGACATGCGGATACTTTGTATTATTTGGAAGACCGCTGCACGGGAAAAACAAATGATAAAAGAAAGATTTATATTTGCAGAAGATAAAAGGAAATACATGAAAACTGAGTAAACTTCCACTGTACAACATACAGCTGAAACAACTCAACAGCCTTGTTACCAAACAACTGGAAATGTGTATATAGTTTTATGCTATGAAATAAAACAAATCATACAACAAATCGTATAACATGAAGTACAAGTTTTATCTGAGTATCATGTCTAATGTAAGCAATTATAATTTCAGTTATTTCTTTATTTTTTTTTTAATGCTATTCCACAATATTTATCATAAATGCTTCCTCTCTTTGCACATTCTGCATGTCTTGAAACAAAGTGATGTTACAGCACTGATCTCAACACATCAGCCAAACAATGTATTTTACCCTTCAATAAGTAACTCTCTAGTTATCATCAAATGTGCACAAGTACTAAAAAGTTAGAGATCCAACATCTCATAGAAAAGAAACAGTTTAAGTCTAGTTCTTAGCATGTCCATCAACCCAACTGAAAGACAGATCTGTGAAACAAACAGTGAGGCTAACAGCTGGCATGTCACCTTCAGTTTAGCATTTCAAAATCAAAAGCTTCTAGTGCTGATACTGTTGTCAACAACTGTGTAGGAGACACATCTCTCACCAATCTCATCTTTATGCATTTCCCTTTCCTTTACCAATTTCTTTTTCTTTTTTTGTTCTACATCCCCAGGTTCTAGATTTTTTGTTAAAAGATTCCCTGTTCCTGTACCCAGGCTCTTTGTCATGATGTCTTCACTTGACCATGTGTATTATTTTGTTCACTTGATTTTCATAGTCATTTATATGACATCTCTCAAATCTCTATAACATGACAATCAATCTACATCCAGGAGCATCTACATGCCACAGAGGTGTGAAGTATTACTGCCTTCACATTTCTAGGTCACTACAAACATGACAATAATGTAATATTATTTTTGAAAAGGTGATAAAACAAACCAAGTTAAAGATTATCATTTAGAATGATCCAGAATACTGTAGTCTACTTCTACTGACCTGAGCCACAGACCACAAACAGGAAGAGAGCCATCAATGCGGGTCCAACTGGGTACTTATCTTCTGTGTTTTTCTGTCACAAAAAATATCCACAAAATATTTTTGTAATTTCACTGTTAAAGTATCATCCTAAGTCTTTATTACAGGACAGAAGAGGTACTGGACTACAGCTGGATGAAGGGTTAGCACTTTTGTGTGCTCTTAACTGCCTTAGAGGTAATCATTTTTTGTTTTTTTTGTGCAGCCCATCAGGGTGGAGTTAATGAGGGTAGAGTTAGTGTAGGTGGAGTTAATGAGGGTGAATGAATGAATGAATAATCTTTATTTTTCAAGGGTAAAGAATTGGGCATGCAGGCCCGTCTTACATTCTGCCCTTTCTGGAGTTAATGAGAACTCTAGCTCTGCTGTCTACTGGGAGAGCATCACTCCATCTGTGTCCACAACAAAGTGAGCAAAATCATGTGCGGACAACAGAGCAAAGCATTCCACGGCAACCAGAGCATCATTGGTTTACAGTTATTGGACGACTAGATCAGTCTCAAATATAATGGCCGCCAAAACCATTAAGATCATAAAATGTGTAAAAATAAACGATATTTCACGTATACTTGCCATAAGAAAATACGACACATTACATTAATAGTTCTTGACGGATCAATACATTTAATTAGTTTACACTATCAAAGCTTGTAAAGCCGATGAAGTGAATACATCGCATCTACCTAACACACCACTATCAACCTCTGATCTATTTTTTTTGCGTACAACAAAAACGAACCACATCAAACAACTGCCTGGCGTTCACGCAGCAAAGTTCTACAAGTTCCGGCCGTATTATTAACAAGACGCTCAAACAGTATAATTCTCACCAAAGTTTTGGGCACATTTCCTCGAGTTGTAATATTTTTACTGTGTTTTTCACTAGCCAGTCTCATGCGCTGTTTATTCGCCATTGTGTGGGCTGGACAAGAAAGTCTCTCGGTCTTTTCTGTGAACGTCCACGTCTGAAGGAAATTGACCCAAAAACCGGAAATACGTGGTTCGTACTATCTTCAGCTAGGACATTTCACTTCTTTATATTTATACGCCTACGTGGATTGATACATTATTTCTATTCTGAAACGTCATTTAAACACAAATCTTTCACTGATACTGTTTAACTGTAATGTCTAACACAACTTTCGTGGCCGCTAATATCAATATTAATTTTAAAATTCTCTATTTATGAATAATAAAATTGCAGAACTATATTTTCATTCCTCGTGATCAGTAATTTTGCGAAATATTTTTTTCCAGCGAATTCCAATGAAAGCCGTTGACGTGTCCAGCGAGCGTAGGCTCAGGATTATAAGCGGCAATAAACAGGGGTCTTCAAACTTTTTCCACATAGGACATAAGTTCTATATTTGTGCATAGATGGGTGGCCACACTAATTAATAAATAAAAGCAATACAAATACTCAAGTACTCTTTGTTTAAAGGAACATTATCTCCTTCTTCTTCTCACATCCTACGGCACATAGGGCTCCCATGGTAGTTTGCCAAGATTTTCTGTTTTTGGCGAGCTTTTCAACTTCTTCAAGGGATGTTATGCCCACTAAACTGGCCTCTCTTAATTAACATTATCTTACAAACAAAGTAATTAGCGAGAATTAATACTGGGAAGTCTCAATATTAGGCGACACGTGGATGAGATCCAATGAAAGATGTCATCTAAAGGAGCAAAAGTTATTCTTAGCTTATATATATTTTTCATAAAAGCTGCTTTTCCACGTATGTTTTATGAACATTAATAATGTTTTACTTGATTAGTGAATTTTCTAGATTGAATGACATATTTTCAGTCCAGATCTGTAGTAGAGATATGCCATCTCTGCGAAATTTTGGTCCTAATGAATCACTGCACAGTATCTGGACAAGTTCTGGTTGAAAATTTCTGCTGTTGCGTTCATTTCAGTTTAGGGTTTCTCGCAGTATAAAATGTTTGCAAGCTGTCATAAACAGTCTCAATATTCACCATCGATGATAAGTGCATTTTTCTTCTGATTCTGTGCTGTGCTTTTTTCAAACTTACTTGTTGCTTAATACACGCGCATACAAAACACGTCCAGATCATTGAATTAAATGAGTTTTTCTCTTAATTGTGGAACAATAACTCTGATGTAATTCACTTTGGTACGGAAACTTTTGAATGGCCGGATATGACCGTACAATTCACTGGCCTTAAATAAAACGCCACGCCCTGGCTAAAAGACTGCTGATAACAATGAGGGATATTACGTAGAAGTACATATTACCTGGTGCAGGCTGGGAATAAGAAGAAAAAGTTAGCGCTCTCTACTCACCCCCAAGCAGTGGATTCCAACAGCTGGAAAAGCTGGACAAGAGGTTCGAGGTTACTTAATTTATACAGCAACACCAGTCTGGAGACACTACAGCTCTGCGTCAACTCAAATATTAAAAATCGCTGCTCGTCTATATGCAAATATTTTAATCTTTCAACAACTCACAGCAAGTCTGGTATTTGTCAGCTCATCTCTCCTTTATCCCGTCGTTCCACCCCCACTCCCCTCCAACCAGCTTGAAGTTCGACTGAAGCACACTGTCAAAGATCATTACTTTTCTCATCTTTTTGAAAAATTCGAACACTGTCCAAAAGTTGCCCAAACTCGAGTAATCATCAAAACTAATAAGTTATGCGTGATGTGGCAGCTTTTCTTAAGTGTTTGGTATCTATGTCTTACAGCTGTATCACGCTGGTCCCTATACTGTACTTGGAAAGTTTAGGTAGATTCCATGACAAACTCGCTGTACTGCTGATTCCATGGCTGCGTCATCGAGCTAAACATATAAGTTCTTATGTTTGCACTTTTTTGCTGGTCACTACATACATTGTAATTCTGTTGTTGATGCTGTTTCTTTTTTTTAAAATCATGTGTGTGTCCGTCTGTCTGGGATGTGGGCTAGATTAGCTTCCTCTCAGGTTGTAGGTTGATGACCCCTGTGGTAACAGTCTTATAAGCGTTTCGTCTTTAAAAAACTTATGTCAACAATAGAGCTCTACTATCCGCAATTACTGGTGGTAACTGTCAGAAAGAAAACAGAAACTCCAACGCACGCCCACAAACAACCACCCCCACCCCAGAAACTAAACACACACGTTTAGACGTATTTGTGTGTCCGTGGGGGGGGATTTCATCATTCAAGGGCTGTTAAACTGGTAGAAATTACCGACGCGGGCGCACTGAACACAAAGATCCACTACGCTATTTTAACTACCGATTTTTTTGTGAGGCGTGTACATGAAATAGAATAACTCAAAAGTTTTCCCTTCGTTTTATCACTAAAACAACTCCTCCACAAAAGATTACAGTAGTTATTATGAGTAACTATTATTACAATATGTAAAACTGATTAAGATTTGCATATTTAAATATATTCATCTTTTGTACCCACACATAAAACATAAAATACAACTGATAAAAGTGCATTATCTTTTGTCTGTAGAAAAAAGTGGTGCAGTTTATTTCACACAGACTTACATACTTCACAGTTATAGTCCTGTTTTTTAGCAAAGAGGTGGCGATTTGTTACGAACATTCTAGGTTCTTAAGAATTTTACGATTACAGTAAATTTCTGTTTTCATGCTCAGCTTGTTCATTAGGTGTCTCGTGGCATCGCTGGGACATCAGAGAACCGCCCTCATTGCTTTATTCTGAACTCTCTCCGGCAGCCAGGTTGTTCGAGTTGTTGAATGAATGAATTAATCTGTATTTTTAAAGGGTGAAGTGATTGTTGATAAAGTGAGCTTGGTTCAGGGTTCAAAACTCCGGCTTCACTGCATTCGGGACAGCCCCATATATGCCCCGCCGCATGCCGAAGCGTCCAGCCAAGAGTATTTTTGCTAATAGTTCCTGCCAAATGTTGGTTGTTAACGATGCGTTTTCTGGCACGCAGTTTGGATTTCCTGCCAGTACCTTAATCTGTACTAGCTCCAGCAGTCTCTTTACAGCTACAGCGTTCTTTCATTCTCGCTCTTCATTTTCCCGCAGTTTGTCCATAACAGCTTTAGCAATGTCCCCCCTTGTCCATTTTCAGCCTGCTATTTATTTTAGCCTGTCCAGCAAGTCTGTCTGCCACATCATTGCTATGTACTCTCGCATGCCCTGGACAGTAAAGCCACGTTTGTCACAGCTGACTGGCTTAACAGGCGAATCCATTCTTTTCGAACCAATTTCTTCTCAATCTTATGAAGCATACTCTGTGAATCCATCACAGTGACACCATTAACCACACCATGAGCTTCTAGCATTCCACTGTGGCCGACACAGCCTCAGTTTCCGGTCACGTGCTTGATGTGGAGAGTTCAAAGGCTCCCGAACCCTGTGCCACGACTCTTCCATTTCGGCAGGCAACAAAACCCCAACCACTTCTGCTGTTCCGAGTCACTGAGCCATCTATATATATTACCGTGTCTGAAGACCCACAGTGATGCTGGATGAGATCTTGAGCCCAAAGTTCAACTTCCCCCTGTGCCCAGTCTCGATGTTCACGGCCCTTCTGTATAACAACCTTTGTTAGCTAAGGTCGATCGTGTATACTTAACCAACTATCACCTTGAGGCATCTCATCTAGATTGCAAAGTGACTTTATTATAATCTCAGTCTCGGCCATCCAGGATTTACCTTGTTTGACGCGTCTTCCCTTTATAAACTCAGAATGAGAATGTATAAATGAAAAACATACAACAGCCGATGTTTCGGCGTGAGCCTTTTTTTAGGATTACATGCACAACGAGACAAAAGAAAAACACGAAGAACTTATCTTAATGTGGCCTCCTCCAGAAGTAGGAAACAGAGAAATGTGTGTCTTAGAAGGACCACGCGGACCACACAAAGGATACCCGATAGAGCCAATCGTAAAGAAGAGGTGGAGAGAGAGGAGGAAAACAAGTGGTAGAAAGGGGTGGGGGGAAAGGCAATAGAAACATGATAGCCGCTAGAGGAGGTGTCGGGGGGGGGGGAGGGAGGCAAAAGGGAAAGCGGAGAGATAATGAATAAAGAACATAAACACCTTCAGGGAGAAAATGTGAAACTGGTGAATAAGACAAGACCCTATAAACACCAATATTTTGCCAGAGAAGAAAAGAGGGTGGCGGTAGGGACAGGTAGTTAGAAGAAAGAAAGTAGAGTAAAAAAAAAGGGGGGGGGGAGTGGAAAACTAAAGAAGTTACAGAAAGCTGAAGACATTGTTATTCCAACTGGGTGGAGACATCCAGCCTGGAAGATAAGGCGCTGTTCTAGGACCCTCCGAGATCGTACATCAGCAGAACAAGAGCAGATCGCACTAATAGAAATGCCCTGTTTTCTCCTGTGGTTGCTAAGGCAAAAATGTTTAGCCACGGGTGTCCAGGCCCTCTTAGAAATATCATTAAGATGCTGGCGAAATCGATCTCCTAAGCGTAAACCTGTCTCCCCTATGTACTTCATACCACAATGTTTGCACATAATAGCATAAATAAAATTGCGTGAAGTACAGGTGAAACCCTCGTGAACTGATAACGTGGACTTAGGGAAGGGTTGCGGACGACGTAGGTGCAACACATGTCCGTTTGTTGTCGAGGCTAGGCAGATTTCACCTGCCGGGGGGGGGGGGGAGGCAAAAGGGAAAGCGGAGAGATAATGAATGAAGAACATACACACCTGCAGGGAGAAAATGTGAAACTGGTGAATAGGACAAGACCCTATAAACGCCAATATTTTGCCAGAGAAGAAAAGAGGGTGGCGGTAGGGACAGGTAGTTAGAAGAAAGAAAGTAGAGTAAAAAAAAAGGGGGGGGGGAGGGGAAAACTAAAGAAGTTACAGAAAGCTGAAGACATTGTTATTCCAACTGGGTGGAGACATCCAGCCTGGAAAATAAGGCGCTGTTCTAGGACCCTCCGAGATCGTACATCAGCAGAACAAGAGCAGATCGCACTAATAGAAATGTCCTGTTTTCTCCTGTGGTTGCTAAGGCAAAAATGTTTAGCCACGGGTGTCCAGGCCCTCTTAGAAATATCATTAAGATGCTGGCGAAATCGATCTCCTAAGCGTAAACCTGTCTCCCCTATGTACTTCATACCACAATGTTTGCACATAATAGCATAAATAAAATTGCGTGAAGTACAGGTGAAACCCTCCTGAACTGATAACGTGGACTTAGGGAAGGGTTGCGGACGACGTAGATGCAACACATGTCCGTTTGTTGTCGAGGCTAGGCAGATTTCACCTGCGGGGGGGGGGGGGGGAATTCAATGGTTACGTCCCTTGACTTGTGGTTACTGTAGCACTTGCCTTCATATTTTCTATAATTCATCAAATGCTCTCAATTTTGCCTACCTTTTCACCGTCTGCTCTGTGATTTTTTTTTTTTTTTGGGTGTTGTTGTGACATCGATTCATACGTGGCACTTGAACTGTCACTTACCGAGTCTGCATATTCGTTTCCATGCATGTTTGTATGACAAGCTTCCATACAGTTTTTGTGTGATAAACTTGCACACATGTTTGTGTGAGAGACTTGCACACATGTTTTTGTGTGATAAACTTCCACATATGTTTTTGTATGATAAATTTGCACACATGTTTGTATGAGAGACTTCCACAGATGTTTTTGTGTGATAAAGTTCCATACATGTTTTTGTATGTTAAACTTCCATACATGTTTTTGTGTGAGAGACTTCCACACATGTTTTTGTGTGAGAGACTTCCACACATGTTTTTGTATGAGAGACTTCCACACATGTTTTTGTGTGAGAGACTTCCACACATGTTTTTGTGTGATAAACTTGCAAACGTGTTTTTTTCTTGATAAAGATCTACACATAGTTTTTGTGTGATAAACTTCCACACATGTTTTTGTGTGATAAACTTACACACGTTTTTGTGTGATAAATTTCCACACATGTTTTTGTGTGATAAATTTCAAATACGTCTTTGTATGATAAATTTCTCAGCATGTTTATGTGTAATAAATTTAGATACATGTTTTTATGTGATAAATTTCCATATATGTTTTTCTATGATAAATTACAATACATATTTTTGTGTGATAAATTTTCATACATGTTTTGTGTGATAAATTTCCATCTATGTTTTTTGTGTTAAATTTGAATACACGTTTTTTGGTGATAAATTTCCGTACATGTTTTTGTGTGATACATTTCATTACATGTTTGTGTGTGATAAATTTCCACACACGTTTTTGTGCAATAAATTTCGATACATGTTTTTACTTCATAAACTTCCACACATGTTTTTGTGTGATAAATTTTAACACACATTTTTGTGTTATAAATTTCCATACATGTTTTTACTTCGTAAATTTCCACACATGCTTTTGTGTGATAAAGTTCCACACATGTTTTTATGTGATAAACTTCCACACATGTTTTTGTGTGATAAACTTCCACACGTTTTTGTATGATAATCTTCCACACATATTTTTTGTGTGATAAACATCCACACATGTTTTGTATGATAAACTTCCACACATGTTTTTGTGAGATAAACTTTCACACATGTTTGTATGAGAGACTTCCACTCATGTGTTTGTGTTACAGATTTCCACATAGATTTGACAGCGAGGTCTGTACTGGTGTATAAAACTTGGAATTTTAACAGATTTTTCTAAGGTACCATTTTCTTCCTGTGGATAAATACCTTGGTTTGACATAAAACAAGGGGTCCGTCAGGAGTGCATACTGTCACCCTACTTATTTAACTTGTATACTGAAAATATAATGAGGAATGTTAGAGAAGATGTAGACAAAGAATATTACGATGGCATAACAATTGGAGGTTATGAAATACCAGAGATTAGATATGCTGATGACACAGTGTTACTATCCACAACACAAAAAGGAATGGAAAAACTAATTATGTCAGTCCAAGAACAGCGAAGAGCAGAACCTCTATCTTAATGCGAAGAAAACTAAATTGATGACAACTGACAAAACAAACAAGGCAGCTGAAATATATATCAATGAGGAAAAATTGGAAGAAGTGGAGAGTTTTGAATATCTTGGATCACTGCTAACTAATAATGGAGATACAATGAGGGAAATTAAAAGGAGGACATCTATTGCTCTTCAGAAAGTAAAACAACTAAAGAATCTGTGGAGAGGAGCAGACAGAACTACAAAAATAAGATTTTTAAGGGCATGCATCTTTCCCATCGCAACATATGCCTGTGAGACGTGGACACTTAACAAAACAGCTGAGAAACACATAAATGCTTTGAATGT
Organism: Achatina immaculata; assembly: GCA_009760885.1. Lineage (NCBI taxonomy): Eukaryota > Metazoa > Mollusca > Gastropoda > Stylommatophora > Achatinidae > Lissachatina > Lissachatina immaculata. The sequence continues at coordinate 35,328,185 of CM019707.1, read as the reverse complement.
AAATGCTACAGAAGAGTTCTCCAAATATCATGGACACAAAAAAGAACAAATATATCTATACTACAAGAGCTTAATATTGAAGAAGGCTGGCTAGTAAAGAGGATTAAAGAGAGAAAACGTAAATATTTTGGACACATTAAACACCATGATAATTTAGAGAAGACCATATTGGAAGGATACATAATGGGAAAAAGAAAAAGAGGAAGACCAAAACGAAGATGGCTGCAAGAAATCGTTGACGATCTGTAAATGGACGTAGCAGCAGCAGCAGGCCATCTTGCTCACAACCGAGAGGCCTACAGGAGTGCTGTTTGGGAGGCAAAGTTCCGCAAGGGACATGCAAATGAATGAATGAATGAATGAATGGATAAATACCGACACTGGAAGACTGAAGTTAGAAAAATATTTACTACAGATATTGAGTGCAATAGAACAATGACTGGCTACAGAAGTAGCACAAACAGTGAGTGTCCACAGAATGTGACAATAAATAAGGAGAAATTTAATCAAACATATAAAAAAAAACTATGAAAATAGCACCCAGAACTGCTGTTACAACTTCAAGGAGAAAGAGCAGGAGTACAAATTTCTCCAAGATCAACAAAACGATGAAAATAGATTCATGATGGGTAAACTTGTGAACTGTCGTTACAACTTCAAGGAGAAAGAACAGTAATAAAAACACTCTCCAAGATCAACAAAACGATGAAAATAGCATCCATGATAGGCAAACTTGTGAACAGTTGTTACAACTTCAAGGAGAAAGAACAGTAATGAAAACACTCTCCAAGATAAACACAATAATGAAAATAGCATCTAGAACTGTTATTACAACCTCAAGGCAAAACAACAATAATAAAACACTCTCCACGATGAACAAAACGATGAAAATAGCATCAGAAACTGTTGTTACAACTTCAAGACAAAGGAACAGTATTAAAACACTCTCCAAAATCAACAAAGCGATGAAAATAGCATTCAGGACAAGCAAACTTGTGAACTGTTGTTACAACTTCAAGGCGAAAGAACAGCAATGAAAACACTCACCACGAACAACAAAACGATGAAAATAGCATCCAGAACTGCTTTTACAATTTCAAGGCAAAAGAATAGTAGTAAAAACACTCTCCAAGATCAACAAAACCATCAAAATAGCATCCAGAACTGTTGTTACAACTTCAAGGCATAAGAACAATAATAAACACACTCTCCAAGATCAATAAAACGACGAAAATAGCATCCAGAACTGTTGTTACAACTTCAATGCAAAATAACAGTAATAAAAACACTCCCCAAGATCAACAAAGCGATCAAAATAGCATCCAGAACTGTTTTTACAACTTCAAGGCAAAAAAAAAAAAACAGTAATAAAAACACTCCCCAAGATAAATAAAACAATGAAAACAGCATTCGGGACAGGTGAAATAGTTTTTCTCTATTTTTTTCTATTTATCACACTAATGTAATAGCTGGAAAGTATTGTACTAGTGGAAATGCTTGCGGTCAAGATTATACTCTTTTTCCTTCTTTCATCTGTTTAGATTATAAGACACTTTTTCTTCGCTTGTTTTGCTGTCTGCTTCACAGGAACGTTCAATCTCCCAGCGCCAGCGCAATAGCAGCTGTGTAGACTTCACTGATGCACAGGGTGATGACTGCGATGCTGGCATGATTGACAGTGCATGCATATCCAAAAACTCATGACAGGACAAATCTCCAGTCAGACAGCATGTAGGATAAATTTCCGGCAGTTACAGCCGTCCGTAGACGTCACTGCTATCAGAACTTCTAGCTACATTTCTAACAGTTCTAAACTATCTAGACAGAGCACACAAAAATCTACATTTTGTCACAGACAAGCTAGCCTGACCTACTGTATCCAAACTAAATTTTCAACTGTTTCCGATTGATTGGCTCCTTTCTCTCACGCCTTTCTCTGTCATATGTTATCGTGAAGCGCGTGCAATTTGAGACAAGGGAATGAACTCTATGCGCAAACGGCTGTTTACTATGGAACATAACTCTTTTTATACCAACTCTCACATTCTCAGATGAGTTGTCTAACTTTCCTTGTATCATTCAATATACTATTAAATAGGCAAACTTGTGAACTGTTGTTACACCTTCAAGGCAAAAGAATAGCAATGAAAACACTCTCCAAGATCAACACCCCAAGAATGAAGAAACATGAAGGATTTTCCTTTTTTTTTGTTTGGAGAGTCAGTAGTTTGAAAACACAAATCTGATATTTTTGTTTAGAAACGTCTTGGAAAGTTTAAGCATAGTTTATTCAGTATTAGAGCACAGTTTACTCAATGTTAGAGCATAGTTTACTCAATGTTAGAGCATAGTTTACTCAATGTTAGAGCATAGTTTACTCAATGTTAGAGCATAGTTTACTCAATATTAGAGCATAGTTTACTCAATGTTAGAGCATAGTTTTCTCAGTGTTAGAGCATAGTTTACACAGCATTAGAGCATAGTTTACTCAATGTTAGAGCATAGTTTACTCAATGTTAGAGCATAGTTTACTCAATGTTAGAGCATAGTTTACTCAATTTTAGAGCATAGTTTACTCAATGTTAGAGCGAGCAAACTTTGAAGTCTGTGTCTATATTCTGTCATTATTTGATAAGAGCAATGCAAGTTTTGAACAGAACCATGGCCACATATTTGGCAATATGGAAAAAAGTGATTTACAAGTATTACAAGATGTCACGTTGTTAGAAAATGAAGAAAACCAAGCCATTCTCATAAATAAAATCACATGTAATATGAACCAAACCATTTTATGCCATCCGTGCAACATTAGGAAAGGCTGTTGCTTTCATTTGATGAAATAAAGTTTTAAACAAAACCAGAAATAACTTCCCACAAAAAACAAAATCTAGTTCATACAAGGAAAATGAAATCTTTAGTACACTAGTAATGGTAAGAATACTTTCATCTCTCTCTCTCTCTCTCTCTCTCTGCCTGTCTTTGGTTCTCTCTCCATCTGTATGTGTGTGTGTGAGAGAGAGAGAGTTATGTGTAAATGGATACTGTGAGAGTGTATTTTGTGCTCACTGACTAATGTAATGTTTCTATTCCTTCTCCTCTCCTTCTCTCCTATGATGTTTGTATCCTTCTCTTGTTTTTCTTTTCTTTTTCAGTTCTTCTCTCTTATTCCCCATATTCTCTCTGCACCGCCCCCCTCTCTCTCTCTCTCTCTCTCTCTCTCTCATATTTTCTTCTCTTGTTTGTTTTACTTTCTGTCTCAGTTTGTCTCATTTTCTGTCTCAGTTTGTCTCAGTTTCTGTCTCAGTTTGTCTCAGTTTCTGTCTCAGTTTGTCTCAGTTTCTGTCTCAGTTTGTCTCAATCTGTCTCAGTTTGTCTCAGTTTGTCTCAGTCTGTCTCAGTTTGTCTCAGTTTCTAGCTGTCATTTCCACAGACTCTTTCACTGGAAAAAAGACAACTTTTATTCTGTTTCTTTTTTATTTCTGCTCTCTCTCTCTCTCTCTCTCTTCTTTCTATTTTCCTCTCTCTTTCTGTCTATCTCTCTTTCTCTCTTCCTTTCTCTCCCATCTCTCTTTTTCTCTCTTTGCCTCCTTCTCTCTCTCTCTCTTTCTCTCTCTCTCCCATTAACACATTCACACTCATAGACAACTGGAGCTAAGATTTAACATATATCATATCCCTCTTTCTCACAATATGATTCAGAAAATGATGAGCCATAATAAACCCATGCGAAATTAGCAGGTCAGTGATGTCCATGTACTTCTTAGAACTGACATCACTATGTAGCTCTATAGTGATGACTTTGATGTGGTACTTGGCAAAATCAATCTGTCTGATAAAGTCCAGCTCTAAATCGTGCATATTTACAATTAGGAGATCTATAAAATTGTGATTAATCATCTCCAGCAGTTGATCTGGTCTAATATCTCCTTCTGAATCAGGAGTTGTCTGTGGACAGAAGAAGGTAGTTTATGATTATTAATCTTAAAAATGTATAGATTATGGGTATAATAGGTGGTACATTTCTGGTGTATTTAAATGTAAATATGTGGATTGTTGTTAACAAAATTATTATTGTTGTTAACAAAATTATTATACACTCAGCATTTTCATTGTAGATTTGTGAGAACTTCGAGGGAAAAAAAAGATCTATATGGCTGTAACAGGAAAATTTATTCATGTGAATCTGAATTCATCATGAAAGATGTTGAAAATTTATGAAGAATGAAAGTGAGAGGTCACATTTTCAGCAACCTGAGATATATAGATGATGATGATGCTGTGCTGACAGCAGGATTGGAGAGCAGTGTGCAGAAACTAGTGACAACCTAACAGAGCAGCAGAAGAGGGTTAGAGCTAAACAGTGAAAGAACAAAAACAATAATGATAGGAATTCATTCATTCACTCATTTGCATGTCCCTTGCAGAACATTGCCTCCCTAACAGCTCTCCTGTAGGCCTCTCTGTTGTGAACAAGCAAGATGGCTTGCTGCTGATACATCCATTTGCAGATCATACGCGATGTCTTCGCCTTGGTCTTCTCTCTTTTTTTTCCCATTATGTACCCTTCTGATAGGAAATGAACTTAAAATTCCAAATAAATGTTCTGTTCTGCCATTAGTCCTGTGAATATTAATTCTCATTATGTAATATTTCCATGTAACTTTTCTCATGTAACAGTAACCCAGCACTTTCTCTTTTTGACAAAAAAAAATGGGCTTATGAACATAAATGGTGCTAATCCACATCATACAGCCTTCTTCTTCTTTTTCTTCTTCTTCTACTTCTTCTTTAACTCAAGCCTTTTTCAGTGTTTACTGGCTTGTAACTATATGCCTCCTTAGAAAGTCTAATGGCCTCTCATACTACGACTCATCAGCCACCGAGTTCTGTTCTAAAAGAACATCGTTCAAAACATAATTTGTTAGATCTTGTATCTTGTTAGAAATTATCTTGGTAAATGTGCACGAGTGGAATGTCAGAAGAACTCCATTGAAAATGTATTTGTGTGTGTGTGTGTGCGTGTGTGTGTATGTACACGTGTACACGTGTGTGTGCATACTGTCTTGTTAGATCAGTTACCTCTTATGTAGTTCATTATCCTATATTTGTGAATGTAATTTTTTCATGTAATCTGTATACTTATATTTCATATAGTTTCATCTTGCATTCTTATATATATATATATATATATATATATATATATATATATATTAAAATGCTTGAAGACATCAATATAGACGGCAAAGACCTGAGGATTGTAAAACATCTATACTGGCAGCAAGAAGCAGCAATTCGAGTTGAAAATAGAATTGGAAAATATCAACCTATAAAACAAGGGGTGCGACAAGGATGTGTACTATCTCCAGACCTTTTTTCTCTGTATAGTGAGAATATTCTAAGAACAATCATCACAGAACCAGGCATAAAAATTGGAGGATACAATATTAACAACCTTCAGTATGCTGATGACACAGTACTGATAGCTGAGAACCAACAAGACCTGCAAAATCTCTTGGATAAAGTCGCCAAAGAAAGTGAACAGAAAGGCCTTACTTTGAACATCAAAAAGACAGAGACTATGGTTATATCTAAGAAACAGAATCCACCAGCATGCAGTATTAAATTAAACGGAACTATTCTAAAGCAGGTGCAGAAATTCAAATACCTTGGAGCAGTAATAACTTCAGATGGGAAATGCAGAACAGAAATTAGGAACAGAATAGGCCAAGCAAAGACTGCATTTCAGAGAATGAGAAACATATTATCCAACACATCCTTATCAATGAATGTTAGAAAACGAGTCCTAAAATGCTATATTGAACCTATTTTGTTATATGGAAGTGAATCATGGACAATAGGCAAGTCTGCACAAAAATCATTGGAAGCAGCAGAAATGTGGTTTATTAAAAGAATGTTGCGAATCCCCTGGACAGCAAAAATAACTAATGAAGAATGTATGAGAAGAGCTGGAGAGACAAAAAAATCTTGTCAAAAAGATAAGAGAGAGACAGTGTACTTTCATAGGACATGCAATGAGAAGAGGGGGCATTGAAAATATTATAACAACAGGAAAAATAGAAGGAAGAAGATCAAGAGGAAGACCAAGAGAAATGATACTGGACAGTCTGGCGGGATGGTGTGAGAGGAGATCACCAACTGAACTGATGGCCTGCATGAAGGATCGTGTAATCTGGAGAAGCATAATAGCCAACGCCAGTCGGCACGGCACCTGATGATGATGATATATATATATATGTGTGTGTGTGTGTGTGCTGTGTGTGTGAATGTATATACAGTATATATATTCATGTAATTTGTAAACCTTATTAAATCGAGTGTGTGGGAAGAATGTAATCAGGGCCTGTGTGCCCAATTCTTCACCCTTTTAAAATAAAGATCATTCATTCATTCAATCATTCATTCTTCTTTTTAGAAACGTCTTGGAACAAGACATCCCTCTGAGAACAAGAGAAGAAAATATGAGAGAGAGAGAGAGAGAGAGAGAGAGAGAGGACAGAGAGGTAGAAGTCTTCTTTTTCTTCTTCTTCTTCTTCTTGTCACACAGACTCAGCAGTGTTCTCCAGCTTCTCATGGCAGCCAAATTACATCTGCCCCAGATCCACACCCTACTGCCGGGTCTGGCTGTGTAGGTCTGAGGTCTGTAAATACTGGGTAATCTTGAAGAACATGTTCTGAAGTTTTTACTTTACTCACTAAGAGCCAGTAAACTGCATAGATCACACTCACTCATTCATTATGAATGGGTTATCTTAAGCCATTGTGACAGAATCTGACATAGATAATGGCTTGGATAAGAAAAAAAAGTAGTTTCCCTTGTAGAGATCTATTTTTGGAAACATGGGCTTGCGCTGCAAATGAACAAGTGACGTAAAGTTCGCACGTATTGGTGCACACTGTGAACGGATTGAAAAGACGCGGAAGGCGGGGGGCGGGAGGAAGGAAAACGATTAAGACTGCCAAGGAAGTAGGTCCAAGAATGTAGAGTAGACGTAAAGAGAACAGTTATGACCGGCAAGGAAGGAGGTCCGAGAATGTAGAGTAGACGTAAAGAGAACAGTTATGACCGGCAAGGAAGGAGGTCCGAGAATGTAGAGTAGACGTAAAGAGAAAAGTTATGACAGGTAAGTAAAGAGGTCCCGAGAATGTAGAGTAGTCGTAAAGAGAACAGTTATGACAGGTAAGGAAGGAGGTCCGAGAATGTAGAGCAGACGTAAAGAGAACAGTTATGACCGACAAGGAAGGAGGTCCCGAGAATGTAGAGTAGACGTAAAGAGAAAAGTTATGACCGGCAAGGAAGGAGGTCCGAGAATGTAGAGCAGACGTAAAGAGAACAGTTATGACCGGCAAGGAAGGAGGTCCAAGAATGTAGAGCAGACGTAAAGAGAACAGTTAAGACCGGCAAGGAAGGAGGTCCGAGAATGTAGAGTAGACGTAAAGAGAACAGTTAAGACCGGCAAGGAAGGAGGTCCAAGAATGTAGAGTAGACGTAAAGAGAACAGTTAAGACCGGCAAGGAAGGAGGTCCGAGAATGTAGAGTAGACGTAAAGAGAACAGTTATTACAGGTAAGGAAGGAGGTCCCGAGAATGTAGAGTAGACGTAAAGAGAAAAGTTATGACCGGGAAGTAAGGAGGTCCCGAGAATGTAGAGTAGACGTAAAGAGAAAAGTTATGACCGGGAAGTAAGGATGTCCCGAGAATGTAGGGCCAAGCAAGATCATCCTTCAGAGTTAGTACTGTTAGTCGGTTGTCGAACTGTAGAGTTTAGGTTGTAGTTTGTCTCTTTGGAGAGAAATGTTAGAGTTGATTAATTTGTCCTTTTGAGGATAGTTTTCTTCAAGTTTTTCTTTAGGTAGAGTTGAAGGTAGATTGTCCCACCTGGTCTAGGGTGTGAATTCAGACTGAGAAAGTATTCTGTGTTTTTCAGTTGTAAGAAGTTTGCAATGACTTTGAACATTTTGCCATGAGAGAATTCGTCCCATGGCGCTGTCAGTCGCCCGGACATTTAATTCATATTCCTCGTAATTTGCATCAGCCTCTTCAGTGAACTTTCACTGAGCAGCACGCACCTACACATGGTGTTTCACCAATAAACTTGTTCTCTTGTAACTGCTGGATTTATGTGATATTCGATCTATGTTATGTCTCAAGTGTGGAGTTGATAGAAACTAATTTTAGTTATGACTGAAGTTCGTGCATGAATCTAGCGCTCGTCGAACTGGCTTACTGTGGTTACATAGTGAATATCAGTGTAACGAAACGGAGATCTAACGCTAGTGTAATGGCTTGCATGCTGCATGATTATTGCGTGTATGATGCATACTTTGGTGTGCTAATCCGGCGCCCCCGGCTTGTGTGTACGCGCACACTTCTTTATCATTACAGTGGGATATCTTAAGTCATTACAGTGAGATATCTTAAGTCATTACAGTGGGATATCTTAAGTCATTACAGTGGGATATCTTAAGTCATTACAGTGTTATATGTTAAGTCATTACAGTGGGATATCTTAAATCATTACAGTGGGATATCTTAAGTCATTACAGTGGGATATGTTAATTCGACAGAGGTGGCTCAAACCAGTTCTTAACTGAAGCATGAAGGTCTTGCTATTACTTTTGCAGATGATCAAATGAATCAGGTTCACTTCTTGCATCCACGGTCCCTCTCAGTACACATCTCCTTGGAATCAGGTTCATTTCTTGCCTTATCTGCCAACTGCTCTGTAGTGATTCTGTATAATTTTTCTTTCTCTGAAGCCAATAGACTGTTCAACTTTGAGACAATATGCAGTATTAATAGTGAAGATTCGTTCATTCATTCATTTGCATGTCCCTTGCGGAACTTTGCCTCCCTAACAGCACTCTTGTAGGCCTCTCGGTTGTGAGCAAGATGGTCTGCTACTGATGCATCCATTTGCAGATCATCAACGATGTCTTGCAGCCATCTTCGCCTTGGTCTTCCTCTCTTTCTTCCCCATTATGTACCCTTCCAAGAGAGTTTTCTCTAGATTATCATGACGTTTAATGTGTCAAAAAAATTAAAGTTTTCTCTCTTTAATCCTCTTTACTAGCCAGCCTTCTTCAATATTAAGTTCTTGTAGTATGGATATATTTGTTCTTTTTTATGTCCATGATATTTGAAGAACTCATCTGTAGCATTTACATTCAAAGACATTTATGTGTTTCTCAGCTATAATGAAGATTATGTTGTGGAAATCATAAATGTTTTGTTTTAAAACTACATAGCACAGTTAAAGCAGCCATATTATGTCACAGAAGCACCCGGCGGATATGGCTATAGCGGCAGTTTTTTTTTCTTGACCAGCCGGCAAACAAGAGGGTGATGTGAACAGCATCATCTCTGGCCCCTTCTACTTGCTCAGTTCCAGTAGGAGTCAGGTACCTATTTCTACAGCTGGGTGACTGGGGCACCCCCGGATTGGACATTACCGCTGACCTCTGAGTAAGAGTCTAGTGCAAGGACGACTTTGGCATGGCAGAAGTCGGTGCCTTGTGATCGTTTCACATTTTACGATTTCATAATTTTACCTCGTTATCCAGTCTTATTCTGAAGTTCCACATCTGCGACTGCCTGTTCTTGCTGATGGCTGCCAGATGTTTGTCCCTGTTAGCCTCCACTAGGACTCCACTCCACTTCTTCTCCCTCTCAAAGTATAAACTCACAGAATCTGTCTCACCATCGCCAGCCCCTATGTCCACAAAAAAACCGTTCTTCTGTATGGAGGAAAATGACAATTAAAAACAAGCTTAATGTGTATATAAATAAAGTGCAGCATATTTAGAACAAACAAGCTTAATTTGTATATAAATAAAGTGCAGCATATTTAGAACAAACAAGCTTAATGTGTATATAAATAAAGTGCAGCATATTTAGAACAAACAAGCTTAATGTGTATATAAATAAAGTGCAGCATATTTAGAACAAACAAGCTTAATGTGTATATAAATGCACTATTATCATTCTCTCATGTGTTAGTTAGTGGTAATGACGTAAGATTTTCTTCATTTGGTACCTACAGCACTTTGATGTTCACACGTTTTTTGTACCTACAGCACTTTGATGTTCACATGTTTTTTTGTACCTACAGCACTTTGATGTTCACATGTTTTTTGTACCTACAGCACTTTGATGTTCACATGTTTTTTGTACCTACAGCACTTTGATGTTCACATGTTTTTTGTACCTACAGCACTTTGATGTTCACACGTTTTTTTGTACCTACAGCACTTTGATGTTCACACGTTTTTTGTACCTACAGCACTTTGATGTTCACATGTTTTTTGTACCTACAGCACTTTGATGTTCACATGTTTTTTGTACCTACAGCACTTTGATGTTCACATGTTTTTTGTACCTACAGCACTTTGATGTTCATATGTTTTTTGTACCTACAGCACTTTGATCTCTCTCTCTCTCTGAACCTTAAGTGCCCAGGGCACATGGGGCTTCCGCAAGGGTTTTCCACAAATGCCTGTCCTTCGCCTTTTTTCTGCTCTTGCCCAGGTGAGCCCTCTATTGCTCAACATCCTTTCTGTTGTTCTTCTCCATGTCTCTTTTGGTCTACCCTTACTTATGTTCCCCTGTGGTGTCCATCTTAGTGCTTTTTTATGTCCATGATATTTGAAGAACTCATCTGTAGCATTTACATTCAAAGACATTTATGTGTTTCTCAGCTATAATGAAGATTATGTTGTGGAAATCATAAATGTTTTGTTTTAAAACTACATAGCACAGTTAAAGCAGCCATATTATGTCAAAGAAGCACCCGGCGGATATGGCTTTAGCGCAGTTTTTTTTTCTTGACCAGCCGGCAAACAAGAGGGTGATGTGAACAGCATCATCTCTGGCCCCTTCTACTTACTCAGTTCCAGTAGGAGTCAGGTACCTATTTCTACAGCTGGGTGACTGGGGCACCCCCGGATGGACATTACCGCTGACCTCTGAGTAAGAGTCTAGTGCAAGGACGACTTTGGCATGGCAGAAGTCGGTGCCTTGTGATCGTTTCACATTTTACGATTTCATAATTTTACCTCGTTATCCAGTCTTATTCTGAAGTTCCACATCTGCGACTGCCTGTTCTTGCTGATGGCTGCCAGATGTTTGTCCCTGTTAGCCTCCACTAGGACTCCACTCCACTTCTTCTCCCTCTCAAAGTATAAACTCACAGAATCTGTCTCACCATCGCCAGCCCCTATGTCCACAAAAAAACCGTTCTTCTGTATGGAGGAAAATGACAATTAAAAACAAGCTTAATGTGTATATAAATAAAGTGCAGCATATTTAGAACAAACAAGCTTAATTTGTATATAAATAAAGTGCAGCATATTTAGAACAAACAAGCTTAATGTGTATATAAATAAAGTGCGGCATATTTAGAACAAACAAGCTTAATATGTATATAAATAAAGTGCAGCATATTTAGAACAAACAAGCTTAATGTGTATATAAATAAAGTGCAGCATATTTAGAACAAACAAGCTTAATGTGTATATAAATGCACTATTATCATTCTCTCATGTGTTAGTTAGTGGTAATGACGTAAGATTTTCTTCATTTGGTACCTACAGCACTTTGATGTTCACACGTTTTTTGTACCTACAGCACTTTGATGTTCACATGTTTTTTGTACCTACAGCACTTTGATGTTCATATGTTTTTTTACCTACAGCACTTTGATCTCTCTCTCTCTCTGAACCTTAAGTGCCCAGGGCACATGGGGCTTCCGCAAGGGTTTTCCACAAATGCCTGTCCTTCGCCTTTTTTCTGCTCTTGCCCAGGTGAGCCCTCTATTGCTCAACATCCTTTCTGTTGTTCTTCTCCATGTCTCTTTTGGTCTACCCTTACTTATGTTCCCCTGTGGTGTCCATCTTAGTGCTATTTTTGGTAGTGAGTTGTCAGTCATTCGGAGCACATAACCATCGCCAGCGTCTTCCCTCAATAATTGTTTTCAGTGGTTTCATCTGCATTTCTGCCAATAAGATGGTGTTTGTTTCTTATGGTGTTTGGCCAAAATATTTTTCTAATTCTTCATAAACATTTAGTCTGGAAAGAATTCATCTTGTTTTCTATGGTTTTGGTGATTTTCCAGCATTCATTTCCATAGAGTAGTACACTTAGAACATTACTCTTAAATATCCTGATTTTCATATTTATGCTTAGTTTTTTTATTTCCATATAGTCTGCAGCATTGCAAAAGCCTGGTTTGCTCTAGTAAGTCTGCTGTTGATGTCCTCTGTGCTGTCTCCATTTTCTACTACTCTACTGCCAAGGTATACAAATTCGTTGACCTCCTCCACTAACTTGTTATCTACTCTGACTACATTTCTGTTGTTCACATTTTGCTTCATTAACTTTGTCTTTCCTACGTTGATCTTTAGTCCTATGTTGTTTGCATTCTGAGTTAGCTTGTTTATTTTATCTTGCATATCTTTGTGACTGCTTGATAATAGACAAATGTCGTCCGCAAAGTCAAGGTCCTCCAGCACTGTGTCAGGGGTCCATTGTAATCCTCTGCGTTTGTCTGATGTTGCCTCCTTCATTAACCAATCTACTGCCAAGATAAATAATGTTGATGATAGTACACATCCCTGTTTCACTCCTGTTTGTACCCTAAAGCTGCTGGAGGTATGTTCTCCACAGATCACTTTGCACTGAAAACCCTCATATAGGGCTTTGATTACATTTACTATCTTATGGGGGAGGCCATGCCATCTTAGGATTTTCCACATTGCATCTCTGTTGACACTGTCAAAGGCTTTCTCAAAATCTATGAATAATGCATATGTTGTGCTATGCCACTCATTTTCCTGTTCTAATATTTGTCTAAGTACAGATATGTAGTCTATGCACGATCTTCCTTTCCTAAATCCTGCCTGCTCTTTCCGAAGTTTTTCCTCAAGTGTTGGTACAATTCTGTTGATGATTATTCTGCAAAATACTTTACTGGTGAGTGGCAGTAGGGTAATGCCTCTCCAGTTCCCGCAGTCTCTGAGGTCACCCATCTTTGCGTAGTTTTACTATAAACCCAGTTTTCCACTCCTCTGGGGCTTTTTCTAGATCCCAAATTTGTTGTAATATCCGGCAAAGTTGTTTTGGTGTTTCTGTTTCTTCTGCCTTCAACATCTCAGCAGTCACTTCATCTTCACCTGGTGCCCTGTCTGATTTTAGCTTCTTTATTGCCTCCTTTACTTCATTTATTGTTATTGGTCCTGTATTGATGTTTAGTTCCGTTTTTGCTTCAGGTATGTCTATTGTTTGTGCTGCTTGTGTTCTGTTTAGTAGGGTGTTAAAGTGTTCCCTCCATCTTTCATTTTTTTCTCTTTATCCACTGACCAGTTGTCCATTTTGTGTCCTTACTGCACTTTCACATCTTGTGTTGAAGTTACCTGTCATCTGCTTTGTGATTTTATATATGGTTTTCATATCATTTGTATATGCTGCTTTCTCTGCTGCTTCTGCTAAGTTGTCATAGTATTGACGTTTATCTTGACGGCATGATTCCTTCACTTCTTTGTCTTTTTGTGCATAATTACTTAAAATTTGTTCTTTAAGCCATTGTGATTTGGTGTTCAGTAATTTTTCCTTGATTTCTTTTCTTTGCTCTACCTTTTCCCATGTGGTCTTGCGTATCCATTCCTCTTTTCTCCGTTTCCGATATCCCAGCACCTCTTTTGCTGTTTCCTGTAGTGTTTTACTGAACTCTAATATGGACATTTCTGCTTCGTCTTGTAGGACACTGAAGCGGTTCTTAAGTACTACTGAGAATTCATTTCTTGTTTGCTGGTCTTTCAGTTTTCTTGTATCAAAACGTATCTTTCTGTGTTCTCCGATTTTGGCTTCTCTTAATTTTAGTTTTATTTTTGCTACCAGAAAGTTGTGATCACTTCCTATATCTGCTTCTTTCCTTGCTCGCACATCTTGTAGTGACCGTTTCCACTTCTTGTTTATTAGTATGTGATCGATTTGGTTTTCTGTGATTTTATCTGGGGACCTCCAAGTCACTTTATGGATGTTTTTATGTTGGAAAATTGTCCCTCCGATGGTCATCATGTTTTCTTCACAGAAACTGCACAGTCTTTCTCCATTTTCATTTATTTCTCCAATTCCTTCTCTTCCCATGATTCTTCTTCTATCTTCATTTCCTTCACCTACTTTTGCACTGAAGTCGCCCAAGATGAGTAGCATATCATGCTTGGGTATTGTTTCTACTGTGGCTTGGAGGCTGTTGTAATAATCTTTTAATTCCTCTTCAGCTGCTTCTGTTGGTGCATAACAAACTATAATAGACAGCTTCGTGAATCTTGAGTTGAACCATGCATATAATAATCTCTCATTTATTGGGGTCCATTTCAGCAATGCTCTTGATGCTTCTTTTGTTATAATCAATGCTACTCCTCCTTCATGAATATCTTCTTTACCTGACCATATTATTGTATCTTCTGTGTGCTGTGTTGTTAATTTCCTTCTGCCTTGTCCTGTCCATCTTGATTCTTGTATTCCTAGTAAGTCTAGTTTGTATCTGTGCATTTCCTTGATGGTTTGTGCTAGTTTTCCAGTCTGGTTAAGTGTTCTTACATTCCAGCTGCCTATCTGCATCTTGTGTTTAGGTTCCAGGAGGTCTGCAGTCGGGCTGGGGACTTCCAGTGGCTGGCTTTCATCCACAACCTTCATGGGCTCAATTTCCTTATAAGCATTTCTCCTTCCACCTGCATTTGGTTTTTCCCTTGCTTCCGTTTCTGTAGCAGTCTGATAGTTTTTTTTACCAGATAGGGTTGCTGGCCCTATGCCGAACCCTCCTTAGTCGCCTTTTACGATCATGCCTGGTAAGGTACAGTGATCTTATTCTTTGCAGATCCCGGGTACCACACGGGGGACAGCACTTTGATGCTCACATGTTTTTGGTACCTACAGCACTTTGATGTTCACTTGTTTTTTGTACCTACAGCACTTTGATGTTCACATGTTTTTTGTACCTACAGCACTTTGATGTTCACATGTTTTTTGTACCTACAGCACTTTGATGTTCACATGTTTTTTGTACCTACAGCACTTTGATGTTCACATGTTTTTTGTACCTACAGCACTTTGATGTTCACATGTTTTTTGTACCTACAGCACTTTGATGTTCACATATTTTTTGTTGTTGTTTTTTTTTTACAAATTTCTAAAATAAATTAGCAAATCTGTTACACTGAAAGTGATGTAACATATATAAGTTTTAAGTTCCATTAGGTTTACATATATACCCAACAAGACGTTGTAGATGATCTGTAAATGGGCATCTTGCTCACAAATGAGAGGCCTTTAGGAGAGAGCTGTTAGAGAGACAAAGTTCCGCAAGGGACATGCTAATGAATGAATGAGTACACTTAGGCTGCACCAGAATTTCTGTAAATTTATTGTTACGGACTCAGTTTTTCTGTAGTTTCAAGAGTGGATGTTACGGATTTTTTTGTAAAGAACAGAAAAGTGACTGTTTCATGCACTAAGCTGAACGTTGTCCGTCACTCTGAGATTTGAGAAACATCGTTGCAGAAAGGACCAGGTCAGCGCACGTAAAATTCCGAACCTATACTGTAATGTATTCACAGAGAGCAGACTTCATTTTTGTATGCATGGATGAGTTCGCATGTTATCTTCCAGGTATGTTTGTGCGTGGATTTCTTCGTGTAATAACCACGAGTATATAAATACAGATTAAGAGAGCGTTTGCGTGAAATGATTTATTATTAGGTTATGAAGGCTAAGAGAAGGGTCAGTATGATGCAACAAGAGAATTTATTGACAGAGCCAAAAGAGAGCGAGGAATGTGTAGATGTTAAACAAAGAACAAACATACCTTATCGTGCAGTAAACCTTCAATAACTTTACACTGCCCCCTAGAAAAATCGGTCATCTGTGGGTTAACTAAACGGTAGTCTCCGGAGGTCGGGCTATGTATTCTAGACTTAAACTTGTCTAGTTTGACATCCCATCCACTTCTCAGCAAAGAGAAGACGCTGCTGAGACCCGACAAAGTGACGTCGTAGATCCCAGTGTTTGGGAGCAGCACCAGGAAGAGGCCAGCGATGATGAGAACGGCGACTACTTGCTTCAGTTTTACCAGAGTGCTGATATGCAAGAATCTCGGTCGTCTCATCCTGGCTGTCTCGTGCTAGATCCCTGTCAGTGGAACTTACTTGGATCCCTGTACAGAATAGAGAGAAGAGCAAACAGACACTAGAGATATCAGTACTGCAGCAATAGCCCACTGAGATATTGTTGGAGCTCATGGTACCTTTCACTCAACGATGCCAACACTCTTACAGTTTAGTGTTTAGTTCACTCAACGATGCCAACACTCTTACAGTTTAGTGTTTAGTTCACTCAACGATGCCAACACTCTTACAGTTTAGTGTTTAGTTCACTCAACGATGCCAACACTCTTACAGTTTAGTGTTTAGTTCACTCAACGATGCCAACACTCTTACAGTTTAGTGTTTAGTTCACTCACCGATGCCAACACACTTACAGTTTAGTGTTTAGTTCACTCACCGATGCCAACACACTTACAGTTTAGTATTTAGTTCACTCACCGATGCCAACACTCTTACAGTTTAGTGTTTAGTTCACTCACCGATGCCAACACTCTTACAGTTTAGTGTTTAGTTCACACTCCACTGGACTTGTTCTGTATTTTTTAACACAGATGTGTGTCACAGACACATACACACCCATGCAGACTCGCACACATATAACACACACATACATTTAATTTCACCACTCAACTTTCTATATTTAAAACAGCACAAATACTAGATCATTTAATATGGTACAAATACTAGATCATTTAACACAGTACAAATACTAGATTATCTAACACAGTACAAATACTAGGTTATCTAACACAGTACAAATACTACATCATTTAACACAATACAAATACTACTTCATTTAACACAGTACAAATATTACATCGTTTAACACAGTACAAATACTACTGCACCACCATCATCAAACAGTTGTTTCAAATAAAAAACAAGAAAGATATCTTTCATTTTGTGATTTAACTCACTAGTCATTTGTTTCTATTACATATTTATAAACATCCTCACAGGACTTACTAATGTGATTAAAAACAGCATTTGTACTAACAATATTGTCCAAATATGCTTTTAAAAATATTTCTTTTCATTTTTCGTATTTCAGTTTCATGAAATGACAACTGTTTCGCTAACATTTCACCTCCTACAAATACTATAGTTGCACTGATTATATTTTAACTGCTGTGACAACATATTCTGTGAATTATATTTTAACTACTGTCACAAATATATTCTATGAATTATATTTTAACTAAATCAACAACTAAACGCTTATATTTTAACTGCTAGAAACAGTCATACTTGCATTAGCGATGTTTTAACTGCTAGAAACAGTCATACTTGCATTACCGATGTTTTAACTGCTAGAAACAGTCATACTTGCATTAGCGATGTTTTAACTGCTAGAAACAGTCATACTTGCATTAGCGATGTTTTAACTGCTAGAAACAGTCATACTTGCATTAGCGATGTTTTAACTGCTAGAAACAGTCATACTTGCATTAGCGATGTTTTAACTGCTATAATATATGTAGTTCTGCTAATTATTCCCCTACTAAAAACAATTTAGCTGCTAAAGTTGCTGTAAACCACATCTCACAGGGTAGGAACTCTTTTAAAATCATAATTTATTCATTTACTTCAGTTCTGTGGGCTGATCCTTCTTCTAAAGTTACTGCAGGTTGATCTTTCTTATAAAGTTATTGTAGGCTGACATTTTCTTCTAAAGTTACTGCAGGTTGATACTTTCTTCTAAAGTTATTACAGACTGACAACTCTTTAATCATGGAAAACTTCAGACCAGACGAATCTCAGACTTCAAAAGTTTGAAAATGTATAAACAGTAACATTGCATAGTACAAACATCCTACTAAATAACTGTGAATGAAATGGATAAATATAAAATTTAAAACAAAAATTGAGCAACTTTAACACAAAGGAAACGTTCAACAACATCAACACAGCAGGCTCCAGACAAAGCTACCTGCTTAAAATAAATATAGGCAAGCAGTAAAAGTACTTTTGTGTGTTCCCTGAACTATGAGCACAGATATTAGAATCATTGTTGTCATGAAACTGAGTTGGGTTTTCTGATGATGGACTAGTTACAGTCAGTAACACAGAGAATCAATGCACGATCAGGATCAATATATTGTACTCACTGCAGTCTTGAGCTTTTTTTTTTCATTTGTTATTGGTAGTTACCATCACTACAAACCTTTAACAAATTAATTTGATGTTTCTACAAGTCACACAGGATGGCATATCCCACATTAGTGAAACATCGAGCCAACAGTCGAATATCAAACCTTCGCGATAACTCCATTTTGTAATAGTTTCTGTCGTAGTTGGAATATTACTAGCAATTTTTGGATCTTTTCTGATTTTAGAATTCCAGACATTAAAAAAAAAAAAAGTGAACATCTGCTGAAGGCATTTCCATTGTACAAATCTCGGGGGATGAAGATGCTGTCCACTATGGCATTCAGCGACCCACAGCCAATAAGCTAGCCTCAGGGTTAGCGAACCGTAGCTGACCAAGACCCTGTCCCACCTCTCCGTTGGTACCCCCAGTAACAGGCATAGCCTGGCTAACGATGCATGGATGGCCACACTTCCCATGGTGGTGGAATCTGCTAAAGAAGTATTTCAAACTCCCTGCTTTTTAGCTGCATTCCGAGACCGAAAAAATTCCTGTCATAACCTGGTCCCATGTCCATATGATGCTGTGCCTCAACACACCCAGGCCATCGCCTGCAACAACAAACAAACAAAAAAAAACCACCAGATCGCAGATACAGGAAGATGGAAGACAAAACAAGACTTTATTAATCTTACTTACCCTGGGTACAGTTTACTACAAATGCTGCTGGTAGCTGTTTGCATTTACCCACTATTATTGTTTAAATCCTGTTCTATCTGAGATATTTTTTTTCTCTTGTACAGCTCGTATCAGTCCCGCGCTGGTAGCAGTTAACAGAACTAGCAGACACGCTGGTCGTCATGTGCCCGCGGTCATGATAGCAACCTTTAGCTCTCACGTGAACAATTTCACACCCAGAACGTAGACTAGCATCAACCCTGATTCGGCATTGATGACACGTTTTCAATGAAGTATTGAAGAGGATTCGGTAGCGAAAAAAATTCACCATTCATGAAATGTTCTCTCCGCTTGAAAGTCGTCTTTAGAAAGTAAAGCGCTACATATTAAGGGCGTTCTAAAGTACATAGAAGCAAAGCTCATAAAACGTGTGACACTGAAATAGTTCTAGGGTTTGTACTGAAAATGACAAGTTTTTATTCATTTATCTTTTTATTCAGGGTAGTTTTAGCAGTTGAATCGAGTGTCTGTTTTATTTTGAGCAGTTAGCAAAGTTGTAAAGCGAGGAAATTAAAATCAGAGTACAGATAGGGAATAAAATATACTTTGCCTTGCAACACCTGTTAAAATCAAAAATCCTATTCTGAAACACCAAAATAATCTACAAAACTATAATAAGACCAGCCGTCATGTATGGATGGGAAACATGGATTTCGACAAAGAAAGATGAACAACAATTGCAGATCTTTGAGAACAAGATCCTAAGAAGAATCTTTGGGCCGATAAAGGATACCAACAGTGGAGAATGGAGAGCTAGAAAGAACACTGAACTGAACAGCTTATTTAAATCTCAAAGAATTATAAATGTCTTGAAACTGAACAGACTAAGCTGGTTAGGCCACGTAGAAAGAATGGAAGAGAACAGACAAACGAAAATGATGTATGAACAAGAGATGAGGGAGACAAGACCAAGAGATAGACCATGACAGAGATGGAAAGACAACGTATAAGAGGAAATAAAAGAAACTACTGTCACCAACTGGAGAGAGAAGATTGGGAATAGAGAGGAGTGGAGGTGAACTTTATCTGCATCAATGAGCCTTAATGGCTCGGAAATTGAAGAAGAAGAAGAAGATCTATTAGGCTGAGTAAATGACAGAATCATCTCATGTTCGTTTCTTATCAATAGGAAACTTCGAGGATTTTGTACGGTAAAGTAAGAGAACAAATTTTGGAGGATTAGACCTGGAAAAAATCGTAGACAAAGCACTTTAGTGAGACGTGAGAGAAAGAAAAATCACAAGAGAATTATCTGGGATTGATTCTTCTTGTGGAGTACAGATTCAACTTATAAGTTTCTTCTTGTTGCTGGTGTTCTAACCTTCACCTAATTTTCTATATTATACACTGAGAAAATACAAGACACCCAGGCTTTCCACTCCACAAAATTAGTACGAATACAACAACTTAAACATAACTTGGCAGTCTTCCGACCAAAACAAACTGGTCAACAATGAGAATTCCCACAAAGCCAGTTGGTGTAGTTTATCATCAGACAACACATTTATTAATGGACCAAAATGAGGGATGAAATCATGATGATGGGAATGTAGCCATCAGGCTGAACAGAAATTCACAGTAACAAATGCCCGGCGTGAAATGTCTACGCCACATGGGCAAGGAAAACCTTACAGTGATTTATTCATACCAAAAACCATACTTACAGGCTTACCAAGGACTGCAGCCACACAGAAAAACAAACTAAACTAATCCTAACAACGACAAGACTCGCTCTACCCCATTCTCGTTCGCCCAAACACGTCCATCCAGTTCAACGTTCACACAAAAACTGCCTCACGACCGGCTTTTTCACACGGACCTTTCTAACGACTTCTTTGCACACGTACTTTCCTAATGACGTAGTCTACGCAACACAATTATTAGCAATACACAAAAACTCTCTGAACAGAATGGCTATTCTGTTACAGAATATCTCCCCACCCCCTAAAGGTAGATATTTGGCCATCAAATATCTCCAACCAAAAAAAAAAAAAATTGCGAACTTGCACAGAAAACTCTCACGAACTGTGAGCGATAACAATGAATTTAAAGCTGAATATGCAGCTACAAAAAAAACTTCATGCACCCACAATTTGTACAAATTAAGTACGTTAAACATTTGTGGTGCAAACATAAATACATATATTTACAACATTTTTAATACTGAGTTCTGTGAACTACACCATCTATTTCTACTGCCATAGAAATAGGATAGAAGCAAAGGATGAACTCCTTTTTCGAAGAACACTACCCAACTAGTGTCTATTGTGCTTTTCTTTAGAAATCCCTATAGATTTCAAACTATTCAGTAGAAGGAATCGCAGTTAATATGTTGATCACAACACGTTCTATGAACTGCTTCCTGCCATCTAGTTCCAATAGTGGGAACTTTTCCATAAGTGCTTTATGGAGATCTTTCATCGTGAACGTTTCTAAGTCCACGGTACCCATTATCTGCCCTATTGCCACAACGAGCTTACGATCGGAGACGTACAACTGATCAATCTCCGTATCGCAATCGGCACTAGGTGAAGTCTCTTCAGGGAAATAATCTTCACTGTGAGGACAGTGTTCCTTCTGAGACTGATGGCAGATATCGGCTCTCTTCCGTTTCTTCCGCCTATGCCGAGGTCGCAAGTCATCCACCGACATAGGAACTGCTGAGGCGGAAGCATCCACCTCCATATAGTGGTCTGAGGGAGGAGCTCTGGGGACCACTCTCTGCTGGGTTTCCTTCAGGTACCATGGTGGGAGCCTGGGAACAAAACGAGGAGGCGGCGGAAGAGAAAATCTCTGTCTAATGGGACGTGGCAGGTAAGATCTACAACGATCTTGCTGATACTGCCTCTGAAAGGTCCCACTAGGCCACGATACATTAATGGCGACGTCCTGAACCATAGGACACGATGTATTAGTCGCCCTCTCTACTCTCTCTTTCTGCTGACAGGGACACGGCAAGTCAGTCTGCACAGAGCAATCTACTACAAGCGGGGGCTCTGCTTGTGAATAGGACCCCACAACGCTCACTGACTTTACAACATATGTCTCAGATCCTTGTGACTGAGGGACGTCCCCGTCAAGAACGTGAACTGGTACTGGTACAGAAGTGGCACGATCGAAACTTGCCAACGTTGTCTCCCGCGCACCTGGATGAAAGAACATCTGAAGGTCCAGGGTGCGGAGGTTAGCAAACCACCTCTGCAACTTGACGTCTGACATCTCCTGTTTGCTGATAAATGCGTCCACCAAGGGTCTATGGTCAGTCTTCACAGAGAAGTGTCTATTCGCCAGAAAATATCTCAACTTCTGCCTGGCGTAATGGACGGCATACGCTTCTCTCTCGAAAGTAGACCACTTAGTCTGAGAGCGCGACAGCTTCTGCGAAAGGAAATATAAGGGCTCTTCAACTGAGAGCCCATCAGAAGAGGAAGCTGTCTGCACCAAACAGGCTCCAACCGCAACATTGGAAGCATCTGTATACAATGTAAGTGGCTTATGCAAGTCAGGATGCGAGAGAAGCGGTACTTTCGCAAGGCGATCCTTCAAAGACTCGAACGCCATTTGACAGACTGGAGACCATTTGAACCGATGACCCTTCTTGGTGAGGTCCACTATGGGAGCCACAATCTCCGAAAAGTGGGGAATGAAACGTCGATAGTAACTGCACGTGCCCAAAAAAGAGCGCACCTCCTTCACATTCAAAGGAGACGGCATGTCGGCAATGGCTCTGACCTTCTCAGGATCAGGAGATATGCCTGACTGGCTGATGACATACCCGAGATACTTTGTCTCAGAGGCCGCAAAGTGACATTTGGATGGTTTGAGCTTGACCTGGTGCTCGCGCAATCGGTCGAATACCGCCCGAAGATCGCGAACATGGTCCTCGATCGTTCCATCAGTGAACACCAGTATATCGTCAATATAGGCTTGTGCAAACTTGCCTAAGCCCTGTAATACTGCGTCCATGAGTGCGACAAAGGTAGATGGTGCCCCTTTTAAACCAAAGCTCATGTAATTAAAACAGAAAGAACCCAGATGACAGCTAAAAGCTGACTTCTGCTGAGCGTCCTTGGACAAGGGAATACACCAAAAGCCACAACGAGCATCCAAAGTGCTGAAAAATTTGGCTTTTCCGATCGTGCTCAGGATGTCCTCAATGCGTGGCAATGGATATGACAATGAACGGGTCACCGCATTGAGTGCACGGTAGTCGCAGCAGAAACGATGGGTACCATCTTTCTTAGTCACCAAGACAACTGGTGATGACCACTCTGAGATCGTGCGAGAAATTATTCCGTCACGCAACATATTCTCGACGGCCCTCTCTATCACCTCTCTACTCGCCAGCGGAGTGCGGTAGGGTTTCCTGGAGATTGGCGGATGATCGCCTGTATCAATCTCCATCTGCACTGTCGAGGTATGCGAAATCTCGGAATCAGTCAAGGCAAAGACATCCTTGTTCTGTGTCAACAACCTGGATATTATGTCCTTGTGCACTTCAGGGCACTGAACCTGTCGAACGATAGTCTCAGAACGACTGTCAGATGTTGTCTCCTCAGTACCAGAAGCTTGCTGGATAGAGTCAACTGACTCCGTGAATGGTGTCAATTTTCCTAAAACACATCCACGTCTGAGCTCGATGTGTTTACTAGAATGATTAATTACTGTCAACACGGGATAGCGATTAGTGTGGAGCTCACATACTGAGTCTACCAACTCTATCTCCGGTTGGGACAGTAAGAATGGTGTCTCAATACCCTGAACCATAAAAGAATTGCCAGATGGAAAATATGGTTGGGCTTTCAGTTTAAGAGGAATAAGATTGACGGAACGTGAAGAAAGAAGAGAAGAACGCTGGACACGAAGAATAGAGGCAATGTGTGCATCTAACTCTAAAGGAATCTTCTTGTTATGTATGTTAAGTGTATTAGAATTGTAATCGATGACAGCACCAGAACGAGACAAAAAATCACGCCCCAGAATGGCGGAACGGTTCATGTTGCGAACCACATAAAAACAATGAGAAACAGTGACACCAGCAATAGAGATAGGTAGGTAAACTCTGCCAAGTACTCTCATGGAAGCTGCAGTAACAGTCTGCAGAGTAATTGTAGCGGGCAAGAGCTTAGGAGCAGAACGTAAGGATCTATATACAGAATCCTTGATAAGACAGACACTAGCTCCTGTGTCTAACAATGCTCTAATTCTAAAAGTATCAATAGAAACAAGGACAGAAGTAGGAGTCGGGGGATTCGCAGCCACCGAGCGTAGTGGTGTCGCATGCGAAAATGAGACAGACTGTTTGGCAGACCTAGATGGTGTAAAGATACGGTCGGACACATGGGAGCTATTCATGCGCCGACTTGTCAGTTTAAATGTACACGATCCTTCCTTACACTCTGCCTACAAAATCGGGCTATGTGACCTCTCCTTCCACAGTTATAACAAGATCTAGTTTCTTGTGGTAGTGTACTCGCAGGTTTAGCCTTCCTGGTATTCGATCTCTGGTGGTCTATCCTACCCGCTTCGAAGTGTGAAGACGTCCGTCGAGAGTTCTCCTGATGAGAGACTAACTGTACTCTCTGCGAATCCACACAAGGAGACTCTCTGTGTATCGTCACCTCACCGGACGGTCGAGAACCTGCAATGAAAGCTTGTCGGGAACTACAACTAAGGTTCACCGACTTCATGAGGTCATTTTCTTGTAAGGCTAAGTCCACCGCCTGTGAAAATAGAACAGGTTTATCTCTTAATAATTTTGATTTCAATGCTCTAGAAAGTAGTGCATCTACAAACGACTGCACCATTTGCCTCTGCGCCAGCGGAGTTACCCATTCCGCCTCAGAGTAAGCAACTCTAGCTGCCTCACTGATGCGATCAGCCAGCGCTTGAATGGGCTCTCCAGGAGACTGTCGAGTAGAGGCTAGCGTATGCCAGGCCTCCTGAGGAGTCTGCAGCACCCAATATCGTGCTAATAAAACAGATACGAACTCCTCCCATGTCTCTTGAAACTGGAGTCGCTGTTTGACGAACTCTGCCAGCGAACCTGTGGTGCGTAAATACACCAAGTTCTTCTTACTGGGCACATCAGCATTCCGCATGTCCATAATCTTATTAATCTCATCCAGCCATGGTTTCAATTTTGCTGGGTCCCCGTCGAACTTTGCTACAGCTGACATGACGTGGGAAAACCTCAAGTCATTGCTGACTTGGGACAGGGTATCTTGTAATAACCCCAGCAAATCTGACGTGGATGGAGCTGAAGCCATTGTGCGTCTATCCGTAGTGCACTCTACTTATTGTTAGTATATACCACTGGAATCAATACAATGCCACCATATACAGCAATGTCAACAAATTTCAAAACAATGGCATATCAATTATTCATGTCATGTACGAATGCCATCCAACTAATCAACATAGAAAAGAAATTCAATTAAATACCATACCACGCACTAACTAACTAACTAACTACAATGAAGTCCTAAGTTAAATGAAAAGCAACAAGAGGTCTATGCACTGTTCCAAATCTCTCTCTCTCTCTCTCTGAACCTTAAGTGCCCAAGGCACATGGGGCTTCCACAAGGGTTTTCCACAAATGCCTGTCTTTCGCCTTTTTTTCTGCTCTTGCCCAGGT
The DNA here is from genome assembly GCA_009760885.1 of Achatina immaculata. Taxonomy (NCBI): domain Eukaryota; kingdom Metazoa; phylum Mollusca; class Gastropoda; order Stylommatophora; family Achatinidae; genus Lissachatina; species Lissachatina immaculata. The sequence goes on along the minus strand of CM019707.1, from coordinate 35,302,543 downwards.
GAGCCCTCTATTGCTCAACATCCTTTCTGTTGTTCTTCTCCATGTCTCTTTTGGTCTACCCTTACTTCTGCTCCCCTGTGGTGTCCATCTTAGTGCTATTTTTGGTAGACTGTTCCAAATATCACCACTAAATTAAGTGTTCAATAAAGTCCCGCTAATACACTGGAGAAGAATGTCCTACAATGTCTATTCCAAATATAAGTGAATCTACAATGTCTGAAATCCTACACCACACATAAAGAGCACAATCCAAACTGTCCATGTATCAATGTCCACTCCTGTCTATCTGCCGAAATTGTGGAAAACAGTTAATTTTGTCATGTTACCTCCCCTGTCCGGATGGAGCTGGTTGAGAAGTAAATGTCGCTTGGAACAAACCGCTCTAGTTCCTCACCGGATTGTAGTTCAGGTTCAGGCTCACTGGACTTGATTGCAGGCACAGGTAGGCGTCAGTAGCTGCACTGCCTAGGCCCCAGGACTAGATGTGACACAAACTTTCGGGTAGGCTGGACATCATCGCCGCTTTGAATAACTTCTACGATAACTGTCTCTGACACTAACAAAAATACTATTCCCTAACCAAAACTTGAAAACCACTGACGAAACATACTATCAACACACAACTGTGGGCTAGAAAAAACGTGCATGAACTGTTAAACATGTAAACAAACACACTGGACGTGACAAGTGGCCTGATACGGCACCACTGAAACAGGATTCTCCTCACAAGGAGACTACTGGTTTGATTGATTCTTCTTGTGGAGTACAGATTCAACTTATAAGTTTCTTCTTGTTGCTGGTGTTCTAACCATCACCTAATTTTCTATATTATACACTGAGAAAATACAACAAGACACCCAGGCTTTCCACTCCACAAAATTAGTACGAATACAACAACTTAAACATAACTTGGCAGTCTTCCGACCAAAACAAACTGGTCAACAATGAGAATTCCCACAAAGCCAGTTGGTGTAGTTTATCATCAGACAACACATTTATTAATGGACCAAAATGAGGGATGAAATCATGATGATGGGAATGTAGCCATCAGGCTGAACAGAAATTCACAGTAACAAATGCCCGGCGTGAAATGTCTACGCCACATGGGCAAGGAAAACCTTACAGTGATTTATTCATACCAAAAACCATACTTACAGGCTTACCAAGGACTGCAGCCACACAGAAAAACAAACTAAACTAATCCTAACAACGACAAGACTCGCTCTACCCCATTCTCGTTCGCCCAAACACGTCCATCCAGTTCAACGTTCACACAAAAACTGCCTCACGACCGGCTTTTTCACACGGACCTTTCTAACGACTTCTTTGCACACGTACTTTCCTAATGACGTAGTCTACGCAACACAATTATTAGCAATACACAAAAACTCTCTGAACAGAATGGCTATTCTGTTACAGAACACGGACTCCTGTAGGACATGAAACTAACTTCATGTAAAAAGTGTTCTTTCGTTTGTTGTTGTTGTTCAAGTATGCACCAGACATGGCAGGAGACCGTGTGTATGTTTGTCTAAAAGTTGGTATCTGCTAGAGAGACTGAATCTAAGCTACGGAATTTCTGTGTCACGACCTCGTTTCTTTCCGGGTGTCACGATCCCTCGTGTCGGCTGAACAAGTACTAAATGACTCAGCTTTCAAGACCTGTTTTGGGGTCTGAGATGGCTCTGTTCGTAAGTACGCTGTTCTCTCGTGGCTAGACGGCTGCTCGTCCTACCGTAGTCCGTGTTCGAATCCCAGGTAATTCTCTTGTGATCTTTCTTTCTTCTCTCACATCTCACTAAAGTGCTTTGTCTACGATTTTTTCGAGGTCTAATCTTACACAGTTGTGTTCTCTTACTTTACCACGTTCGTTTGTATGTGTATATTTTTACACGGAGAGGAGGGGGGGATGTTACGCTTATCTGGTTTGTACGTCTCAGTTCCTTGTGTTAATCCTTGTATCAGATCCTCTGTTAGATCCTTGTTTCAGATCCTTTTGTTAGATCCTTGTATCAGATCCTCTGTTAGATCCTTGTATCAAATCCTCTGTTAGATCCTTGTGTCATATCCTTGTGACAGAAGACTGTGCTGTAGCGGTGACACTCTGATCAAAGTCGGAAGTTAACAGCTAATCAAAGCTTCCCCCCCCCCCACAACCTCCCTCCCCCCAAACACTGCTCTCTAGAAACAAGCTGATGATATTCTACAGCATTTGGTCAAAAGAAAGGATATGCTCTTAGTTGCAAGTCGACCTTATCGCAAGTCAGTTTCTAAAGTCAACTTGGAGAACTAACTTTTATAATACGCTCCCCATCCGACACAATGATTGTACTTCAAGATATTAATCACGGCATCAGTTGCTTCAAGTTCACATGTATACTTGACATATCAAGGCATAATTCTATGAACATCAAGTTCACAAGTCTACTTGACATACCAAGACATTCTGTGAATATCAAATTCATATGTATGCTTGACGTACCAATGCATAATTCTATGAACATCAAGTTCACAAGTCTACTTGACATACCAAGACATAATTCCATAAACACCAAGTTCATGAGCCTACTTGAGATTTTAAAACACTAAAATGCAGCCATCTCAAGCAAACAAGAGCCTGTAACTTAACAACATCCGGCCAGGACTCTAGCTACTTCATACATCTTACGGTTCATTCACGTTGACACGCATTCACTGTCTTCTGTTAGTAAAGTTTTTCATAAGTTGCTGGCGTTACCCACAAAAATGTTGAGTGTAAATAACAATCATATCACATTGCTATAATTTGACCCATATTTTGTAACAGAAAGGTGAGTCATGTCGAACAGGAAACAGAAGGGACAAAGACCCTGCCCTATTTGGCAGTCAGAGACCCACAGCTGACATGCCAAGGTCAAGGTTGGTGAACCACAGCTGACCAAGACCCTGTCCTACCTGTCCTTTGGTACCCAGGGTAACAGGCTTAGTTTGGCTAACGGGGCGGGGTTGCCATAATCACCACGGGGGTGGAGTATTCTAAAGAAGTACTGCACGCCCCTTGCTTTTTATCTCCTCTCAGGGGCTGAAAAAAATGGCCACCATAACTCTCTTCCAGTCACGCTAGCCGTCAAAAGAAGAAGAAGAAGAAGCAGAAGAAGAAGAAGAAGAAGGAGGAGGAGGAGGAGGAGGAGAAGAAGAAGAGGAGGAAGAAGAAGAAGAAGAAGAGGAGGAGGAACTCCTCCCGGCCAATGAAGGAAAATGCGGTTAGGGTTGCCGCGCAGCGCCGCCGTGGAAAAGGTGAAGGAAAAGATTAAGTAAAGTAACCAGTAGTCTCGAGGTCAGGGCTACTCAAATCACGGCACCTCTGCTCTAGAGATCGGCCACGTCCGATATACACCCATATTGGGAAAGATTACCTAAACCGGCTTAACCTAGGGGTTAAAATAAGACACTGCTGACGAGATTCTTCGGCTGCCGCGAGTGAGGTGAAGCTCCTCCCGGCCAATGAAGAAAATGCGATTAGGGTTGCCGTGCGGCGCCGCTCTGGAAAAAGTGATGGAAAGGATAAAGTGAAGTTTAATCGGTATGTCCAGTAGTCTCGTGGCGAGAGCTACTCATACCACGGTACCTCTGCTCTAGAGGCCGGCCACGTCCGATCTTTTTGAATTGCTGGTTTCATGAATGCATAGTTTATGTTAAGCAGACAAGTCGGGGTTTTTAGGTTAAATTTTATATCAGAGAAATGTTTGAATGTTTAAGATCATCTTAACCTGCTGTTTCACAGCCGATGTTTCCAACAACAGAGTTAGGTTCCAGTTCCAGTCGATGTTTTTAAAACAGTTTATCCTTTTTATTGTATGATGACTGTAATGCAGTTTCTTTTTGCTGTATTACAGTTTATTTCTGTTGTTGTATTACAATTTCTTCTGTTACTGTATTACAAGTTCTTCTGTTGTTGTATTACAATTTCCTCTGTTGTTGTATTACAAGTTCCTCTGTTGTTGTATTACAATTTCCTCTGTTGTTGCATTACAATTTCCTCTGTTGTTTTATGATCTCAATGGAGATCTCTATGACTCCAGCTTGTGACAACTGGAGATATGGCACACAAATTTGGAACGTCGGCATCGTATCACGTACCAAAATCATTTTCTTTGCTTCTTGCACCTCATCCACTAAGCAGACTTCCAAGCAGGCTCCATCTCTCGTTGATCCATATTCAGTTGACCAGACCATAGTACAGAAGTCTGTTTATGGCACGCATCACGTGGGTGTATGAACCAATCACGACAAGTCGTTTCTGTAATCCTGCTTCATCTGGTTCAATGCTGTCAGTTTGACGCTCCTAGGATCTCTGACATAAATGGGTAATTTTGTCTCAAGTTCCACGTTTCCCTCGCTTCTCAGACAAATGAACTCAAGTTCCACGTTTCCCTCGCTTCTCAGACAAATGAACTCAAGTTCCACGTTTCCCTCGCTTCTCAGACAAATGAACTCAAGTTCCATGTTTCTTTCATTTCTCCGACAAATGAACTGAAGCGCTCCATGTTTTTCTCATTTGCTCGACAAATGAACTGAAGTTCCACGTTTCTCTCATTTCTCCGACAAATGAACTGAAGTTCCATGTTTCTTTCTTTTCTCCGACAAATGAAGTGAAGTTCCATGTTTCTTTCATTTCTCCGACAAATGAACTGAAGTTCCATGTTTCTTTCATTTCTCCGACAAATGAACTGAAGTTCCACGTTTCTCTCATTTCTCCGACAAATGAACTGAAGTTCCATGTTTCTTTCATTTCTCCGACAAATGAACTGAAGTTCCATGTTTCTCTCACTTCTTCGGCCAATGTAGTTCTCATGTTCATAATTGGTTTTTACAAGCCAGATTGTTATCACCTCAACTGCTTTTCGTAAGGGTTCTCGCTAGGGGCTACGGAGTTCATGCACAGTGCTGAGTTTCGTTTTTGAATAGAAGGGACTGGAGCTCAGGTGGGTTTGTCTGGAGTGCAGCGATGATAATTCTTGAACTTTTATTTAGAGACTCAGTCTGTTTGTGAGGTTAATAATAGCGAGGAATACGCTTTTAATTCGTTATCTTACCTTTTTTCATTTCCTCACACTCGACAGAGATTGCTCATCAACAGTTTAATAATGATTATCGTCATCATCACCGAAGTGATCGTCGTTATCATCACTGAAGTGCTCGTCATTAACTTCTTCTTCAGGTGGGTTTAGTTTTATAACCACAGCAGCTACATAAACCTACATAAACCTACATAAAGCTGAAGCAGCTTCTTGTGTCTTGACGTATTTTATGTGTATGTTGACGCCTCATGTATGTTGATGTCGTGTATGTATACCGAACCACCACAGGTAGGTCTAGTTTCTGTTTTCACGGTCGAGGCTACCTTTCAGGGGCCTGTAGCGCCACGTCGGGCCCCGGGGTCAGTTACTTTCGGACTTTTATCCGTAATAAATAAACGAGGAGGTCGGGGGAGGGAAAGGAGGAATAGAACCCCCCCCCCCCCCCCCGAAACAGTCAGGACACCCTCCCAGACCTGCTGCCATTAGCGGACAAGACAGTCGACCAATATGCTGAAAAATATTAATAAGCGAGGATACGCATTCGTTTGAAACCCCCCCCCCCCCAACTAAATTTACTAACATTAACAAAAGCTTTTACTTCTTTCAGTTCTCTGTCTGAACTATGACTGCTCTATGACTGCTTTACGGCTAGTCTATGACTGCTCTATGATTGCTCTTACACTAGTCTGTGACTGCTTTATGATTAGCCTATGACTGCTCTTTGATTGGTCTATGGCTAATCTATGACTGCTCTATGACTAGCTTATGACTGTTCTATGACTTCTTTATGACTGCTCTATGACTTCTTTATGATGCCTCTATGACTAGTCTGTGACCGCCCTACGACTAGTCTATGACTGCTCTATGACTAGTCAATGACTGCTTTATGACTAGTCTATGACTGCTCTTGATAGTCTATGAATGCTCTGTGGCTAGTCAATGACTGCTCTATGACTGAATGTCAGACGGGCCTGCGTGCCCAATTCTTAACCCTTTTGAAATAAAGATCAATCAATCAGTCAATCAATCTATGACTAGTAAGTGACTGTTCTATGACTATGACTGCTCTGTAATCTGATTGTATGACTATGACTGCTCTCTGACTTCTCTATGACTAGCCTACGACTAGTCTATGACTGCTCTATATGACTAGCTTATGACTGTTATACGACTTATGACTGATCTATGGCTGTTCTGCAACTGCACTATGACTAATCTATGACTGTTCTATGACTAATCTATTACTTCTCTATGACTAGTCTATTACTGCTCTATGATAAACCTATGACTAGTCTGTATCTGCTCTATGACTGCTCTATGACTATTCTATGACTAGTTTATGACTGTTCTATGACTAGTCTATGACTTTTCTAGTCTATGACTGTTCTATGACTGTTTCATGACTTTTCTATGATTAGTCTATGACTGCTTCTTGACTGCTCTATGACTGATATATGACTAGTCTGTCTGGTTTTCTGGTGACAGTGTAAATGATCAGATATGTTTTGCTACAGAAAAACTACGTCAATATTTATTCCTTTCTTCACTGTTGAAAAACTTCATGACAAACAGAAAAAAAAAGAGACTGCTCATTGAAGTCAAAACATTTGGAAACATGTACTGTGGTTACAGAGAGTACATACTGGAGTGTGGCTGTAATTTATGTTTAAATGTCAAAATTAAGACTTACCGATAATTCCACGAAAATTTAGGAAAAAAATTCACAGGGAAAACATAGTTTATAATTTATCTGCTGTGCCAGCCGTCACACGTTGATTATTTCTACACACAAGTCACAATCAGGAAAATGAAAGATCATCTCACATTGTGGTATCAATCACTAATTTCTAACCATCGTTTGGTCAGCAAGAAAGTGTGAAATCACTATGTGAAATCTGTGCACAGGTTGGTCGACACATCTAGGGACAATTATACTTCCCTATCTTTTGTTAAAGTGTGCCTGCTGTGTGGTTTATATGTTCTCATGCCCTTGTTCCTATTTACATTAGCCCATGAAAAGATTGATATCCTGTTCAGCCAGGCGTGACATTTCTACTTGTATTTGCCATTTGTTTATTGTCTGGTGCCTGATTTTTTTCTAGCGTGCGGAATGTAGCTTTTTAAATTGTTTTTCCTTTGTCTGCTGTAAGAACTCTGATTTTTGTCTGCTGTAAGAACTCTGATTTTTGTCTGCTGTAAGAACAAAGTAAGAACTAATAAAACAACTTAGAGACATGAAGACGAAATGGAAAGTGACAAACAACAACAAAGAAGAATATAAATCTTTAACAAAAGAAGTACGAAGAAACATAATAAAAGACAAAAAAAAAACAATACATACAAGATTGTTGTGAAAGAATAAAAGGACATCAGAAGTGTGGAAGAGATAGTGAAATGTTTAAAGAAATGAAGACATTGACGAGAAATGTCACACCTAAGCTAAATGTAATTTGTGACGAGATGGGGAATATCTTGACAGAGACAGAGGAAATTCTAGAAAGATAGGAAGAATATTGCAGAGGAATGTATGAAACAACCGACTGTGGAAGCAGAAATCAACAGTGTGAATTATTATTGGAGGAGAAAGAACCCGAACCGACAATATAAGAAGTTTTATGGGCAATAAAGAATCTGAAAAATGGTAAATCACCAGGATGTGATAAGATAACAGCTGAACTTATTAAAGCAGGAGGAAAGGAATGTGCAACAATCTATCATGCACTATGTAAAAAGATATGACATTCAGGTATTTGGCCAAAGGAATAGAAAAGAACTGTATTCATACCACTGCCAAAAAAAAAAAGAGTAACCTGAAATTATGCACAAACTACAGAACGTTTGCCCTGATTAGTCATGCCAGTAAAATTCTGTTAAAAATCATAATATGTAGACTTCGTACGAAAATAGAAGAAGTCAGTATGGTCCAATCTGGTTTTAGACAAGGAAGAGGATCAAGAGACCATATATTCAATATAATATTAATAATAGAGAGTTTAATGTGAACCTATATTTAGCCTTTATAGACTACTCAAAGGGATTTGATTGTGTACAACACCAGAAACTTTGGGAAATAATGGAAAAAATGGGATTTCAACACATTTGATACAATTAACATCATTGCTGTATCTAGACCAACAGGCAGCAGTAAGAATAAATGGTGAAACAACAACTTGATTTGACATAAAACAAGGGGTCCGTCAGGGGTGCATATTGTCGCCTTACTTATTTAACTTGTATACTGAAAATATAATGAGGAATGTTAGAGAAGATGTAGACAAAGAAAATTACGATGCCATAACAATTGGAGGTTATGAAATACCAGAGATTAGATATACTGATGACACAGTATTACTGTTCACAACACAAAAAGGAATTGAAAAAATAATTATGTCAGTCCGTAAGAACAGTGAAGAGCAAAACCTTTATCTTAATGCAAAGAAAACTAAATTGATAACAAGTGACAAAACAAATAAGGCAGCTGAAATATGTATCAATAAAGAAAAACTGGAAGAAGTGGAGAGTTTTGAATATCTTGGATCACTGCTAACTAATAATGGAGATACAATGAGGGAAATTAAAAGGAGGACTTCTATTCCTCATCAGAAAGTAAAACAACTAACGAATCTGTGCAAATGAACAGACATAACTACAAAAATAAGACTTTTAAGGTCATGCATCTTTCCCATCGCAACATATGCATGTGAGACCCGGACACTTAATAAAACAGCTGAGAAACACATATATACCTTTGAATGTAAATGATACAGATCATACTCTTCAAGTATCATGGACGCAGAAAAGAACAAATATATCCATACTGCAAGAACTTAATACTGAAGAAGGCTGGCTAGTAAAGAGGATTAAAGAGAGAAAACTTAAATATTTTGGACACATTAAACGTTATGATAATTTAGAGAAGACCGTCTTGGAAGGATAAATATGGGGAAAAGAAAGAGAGGAAGACCAAGGCGAAGATGGCTGCAAGACATCGTTGATAATCTGCAAATGGATGCATCAGCAGCAGGACATCTTGCTTACAACCGAGAGGCATACAGGAGAGCTGTTAGGGAGGCAAAGTTCCGCAAGGGACATGCAAGTGCAATGGCTGAAGTTTTATCTGTTGTAATAGCTCTGATTTTTTTTCTTTTAAACTGTGATTTTTATCTGACAGTTAAGTAAAGTTTGATAACCAAACAGCGTCAATGACATAGTAGAAACAGAGTCCACTCATTTCATAACTTAACTGTAACACATTAGCTTTTTTTGCTAGAGGCCAATGTTTATTGTCATTATTATCACCGTCATCTCTCTTCTTCATTGTCATTCTTCTTCTTCTTCTTCTTCTTATTATTATTATTTAAAAAGAAGGCACTCATATCTCCCTAAGCTTTGTATATAACAAGACACAGAAAAACTTTCTCCATTCAGACCAGTCTAGGGCCAGCCACTTCGTTTCAGGTTTGTTATGTCCCCCCCCCCCCTCCCATTCTTTCATCTTTGTAAAAATCAATTTTGTCTGGAGGTTTTTAAAACTTTCTTTCTTTCTTTCTTTCTTTCTTTCTTTCTTTCTTTCGTTTTGTCTAGTTTACAATTACCGAAGACTTTTCCTTTTGTTATTTGCTTTCTTTTCTTGCTCTTGCTTTCTTGTTGTAGCTGTCGTTGTTGTTACGATTATAGCTGTTGTGGTAGCTGTAATTGTTGCTGTTGTAACTGCAGTTGTTGGCAACTGCTGCTATTGTTGCTGTCATAATTGTAGTTGTTGCCGTTGCCGATACGGTTATAGTTGTTGCAACTGTCGCTGTTGTTGTTCCGATAATAGAAGTTGCAGCTGTTGTTGCTGCGGTTGTGACTATAGCTGTTGGTGCGATTGTAATTGTTGTTGAAACAGCAGTTGAAATTGTTGGGTCTGCTGTAGTTGTTATTGTTGGTGTGACTGTAGTTGCTGCTGCTGCACCTGCAGTTGTTGTGTTCATATCTTCTAGTGACTTCAGACTGAAAAACGCGGGCAGTGATCACCGTGATTTTGTTGAGTGGGCTCTTGAATCACTTTTCTAAGCAGGAACCGCCAGCACGGAGAACATGGGGCCCCCTGATGAAATAACAACCACCCTGTCTTAGAAAGTACCTCGGAGGGGACAGGGTGGAATCATAACCAGTTCTAGTTTGTATCTGTGCCAACTCCCTCGGTGCTCTCAGATCTCACGTTAGAGTGGTTTACGTGACTTCTAGAAACTTGGCCTCGACGAGGACATTTTTAAGTGGATGCTCCTAGGAATTTGGCCTACGTGAGGGCATATTTATGTGGATGCTTCCTGAAACTTGACGTCCGTAAGGACATGGTTACATGGATGCTCCCAGGAACTTGGCCTCAGCCGCGATATGTTTATGCAGAAGCTCCCAGAAACTTGGCCGCCGTGAGGACATGTTTATGTAGAAGCTCCTAGAAACTTGGCCGCCGTGAGGACATGTTTATGTAGAAGCTCCTAGAAACTTGGCCGCCGTGAGGACATGTTTATGTAGAAGCTCCCAGAAACTTGGCCGCCGAGAGGACATGTTTATGTAGAAGCTCCTAGAAACTTGGCCGCCGAGAGGACATGTTTATGTAGAAGCTCCTAGAAACTTGGCCGCCGTGAGGACATGTTTATGCAGAAGCTCCCAGAAACTTGGCCGCCGTGAGGACATGTTTATGCAGAAGCTCCCAGAAACTTGGCCTCAGCCGCGACATGTTTATGGGTTCTCTTTATATTTTCTAAACTTTTATAAATCTCAGTCCTAAATATTATCAACAGAACATGACAATATTCAAGACTTATACTTCAAACATAAGAAATAGCTTGATGTAAACTTCACCGTTTTCCAATGTCGAGTTTTACAAAGTAATCACTGACCGTATCAATCATACGTGCACATAAAATGACACTTTTTACCAAAACATTCACTGATGCGAAACTTGTATATATTTTAAAAAATAAAACAGCGCTGATCCAACTAATCGAACTGTTTAAGCTAGATTGTTACTAGAAGAGCTTTTGTTTATGAGATGGAAAGTTAGTCTTAACTCATGGAAAGTGGATAAATTATACAAGAAAGTTAACGTATCTAATTTATACTGACCAAGGACATAATGGGTAGACTTCGAAAGAAAATAGAAGAAGAAGTCAATATGGTCCAAGCTGGCTTCAGGCAAGGAAGAGGATCAAGAGATCATATATTCAATCTAAGATTAATAATAGAGAAATGCAGGGAGTTTAATGTGAATCTATATTTATCCTTTATAGACTACTCAAAGGCATTTGATTGTGTACAACACCAGAAACTTTGGGAAATAATGGGAAAAATGGGATTTCCAACACATTTGATACAATTAACATCACTGCTGTATCTAGACCAACAGGCAGCAGTAAGAATAAATGGTGAAACAACAACTTGGTTTGACATAAAACAAGGGGTCCGTCAGGGGTGTATATTGTCACCCTACTTATTTAACTTGTATACTGAAAATATAATGAGGGATGTTAGAGAAGATGTAGACAAAGAATATTACGATGCCATAACAGTTGGAGGTTATGAAATACCAGAGATTAGATATGCTGATGACACAGTATTGCTGTCCACAACACAAGAAGGAATGAAAAAACTAATTATGTCAGTCCGCAAGAACAGCGAAGAGCAGAACCTCTATCTTAATGCAAAGAAAACTAAATTGATGACAACTGACAAAACAAACAAGGCAACTGAAATATGTATCAATGAGGAAAAACTGGAAGAAGTGGAGAGTTTTGAATATCTTGGATCACTACTAACTAATAATGGAGATACAATGAGGGAAATGAAAAGGAGGACATCTATTGCTCTTCAGAAAGTAAAACAAATAAAGAATCTGTGGAGAGGAGCAGACAGAACCACAAAAATAAGATTTTTAAGGGCATGCATCTTTCCCATCGCAACATATGCCTGTGAGACCTGGACACTTAACAAAACAGCTGAGAAACACATAAATGCCTTTGAATGTAAATGCTACAGAAGAGTTCTCCAGATATCGTGGACACAAAAAAGAACAAATATATCTATACTACAAGAGCTTAATATTGAAGAAGGATGGCTAGTAAAGAAGATTAAAGAGAGAAAACTTAAATATTTTGGACACATTAAACGTCATGATAATTTAGAGAAGACCGTATTGGAAGGATACATAATGAGAAAAAGAAAAAGAGGAAGACCGAAACGAAGATGGCTGCAAGACATCGTTGACGATCTGGAAATGGATGCATCAGCAGCAGGCCATCTTGCTCACAACCGAGAGGCCTACAGGAGTGCTGTTTGGGAGGCAAAGTTCCGCAAGGAAGAAGATTAAAGAGAGAAAACTTAATATTTTGGACACATTAAACGTCATGATAATTTAGAGAAGACCGTATTGGAAGGATACATAATGAGAAAAAGAAAAAGAGGAAGACCGAAACGAAGATGGCTGCAAGACATCGTTGACGATCTGGAAATGGATGCATCAGCAGCAGGCCATCTTGCTCACAACCGAGAGGCCTACAGGAGTGCTGTTTGGGAGGCAAAGTTCCGCAAGGGACATGCAAAGGAATGAATGGAATGATGAGGACATAATAATACCCAAAAAAAAAAACAACAAAACCCAAGAACATATTACACCGCACGGCGTGAACTCCTTATCTATTTCTCAGCTTGAAGGAGGAGTTCTTACAGTTTCTTGTATATTTTTATGATTTGATATCAGTAGTATTACTGTTGGTGGAAAAATGTAGTAATTTCTACATCACCAGCTCCACATAAAAACAACAACATTAGATACAACAATGACTCAGTTGTTTGCCAACAATTTAAAAACAACCCCCCCCCCCCAAAAAAAAAACCCCATGAGAACTGAGTCTCTTTTTTTATCCGATGAAGATGCAAGCCGAAATAACATCTTATTGTTTTTGTTTAATCCATAAAGTTATCTAATGATTTATTTCCATAGTTTCAATACAGAATGACAGCACGTGCGGGTAGGAACTATTATAAATGTATACAGCACTTTCAGCGAGTTTCAGACAGAAAAAAATGCAGAGATTCTCCCAGCTCCAAAACATGGTAAAAAAGTGTCCAGCTCGTGCAGATTTATGTCTATGTTGTGATACTATCTACCTTGTCAGACATGGTCTGTCTACGTTGTCAGACATAGTCTGTCTACGTTGTCAGACATGGTCTGTCTATGTTGTCAGACATGGTCTGTCTACGTTGTCAGACATAGTCTGTCTATGTTGTCAGACATGGTCTGTCTACGTTGTCAGACATAGTCTGTCTACGTTGTCAGACATGGTCTGTCTACGTTGTCAGACATGGTCTGTCTACGTTGTCAGACATGGTCTGTCTATGTTGTCAGACATGGTCTGTCTATGTTGTCAGACATGGTTTGTCTACGTTGTCAGACATGGTCTGTCTATGTTGTCAGACATAGTCTGTCTACGTTGTCAGACATGGTCTGTCTACGTTGTCAGACATGGTCTGTCTATGTTGTGAGACATGGTCTGTCTATGCTGTCAGACATGGTCATGGGGTCTGGATGCAGACTATGAGGCGACCAAGGGCGGAAGTTTCGCCCAGGGTTGTGGCACTCTGTATGAAGAAATGTAAAACTCGGACATGACAGAAGAAGAACGAAACAAAAGATACCCGAAGATACCATCGACTGCCACTTGTTCTAGTAAAACTGTTTTGTGTTCTGCAAGACCAGAATAGTCTCTGAATTCTAATAGTCCACAGTAAACACAGTTCATTTTGTATCCGATTTGCATATTTAATACTATAACCAGTCTAATAAAACAAATCCATTTGCACTATTGACACACACTATTGATCTGAAGTTGCCTGATTTTATAGCTAACTCATTCGCTGCGTGACATCGATCGCCATGTCAGAGAAAGGTTTGGCACAGAGAAATTTGTAGTCAGCAAACCTGAAAGTAGAAAGAACTGAACTGATAAAAAAAATACGAACTGACTGAATAGATCAATTTCTGATTTTCAAGAGAAATCATCATGATTGTAATGTAGATTGTAATGTAGATTGTAATGTAGATTGTAATGTAGAGAAGTGGTGGAGTGGTTAACGACTCGTCTACTGATCAGAAGGTCCTAGGCTCGACTTCGCAGTCTGGTTGCAACCAGCCCCAGGGCCGTCTTAGCAGCATCGGGGCCCCTGGCCAAAGAAAAAGGAATGGACCCCCCCACCATTCCTCTCTAACCTATGCAAGCAATGTTATATGCGTTCATACATATAGTTTTCTAATGGTCTGATTGGACACCCATGCACGTGGACCCATAGGCAGTGCCTAGGTGGGCTCATGCGTTAAGACAGCACTGGACAAGACAAGACAAGACAAGACATCTACTGCTGTCATTAGCTCTATGGTCACTATGTATATCTTTTCTTACACCAGCGTTTCTCCCACAGTTTAGAAGTAACTGTTACCAAAATTACCATTACCACTTCTAATAAACACAAAGAAATTCAGTATCATCATCCTCATGAACTACTACTACTATTACTATTACTACTACTATACTACTACTACTACTACTACTACTACTAGACCTCGAAACAATTCTGGACAAAGCACTTTGAGAGAGAGAGAGAGAGAGAGAGAGAGAGAGAGAGAGAGAGAGATCACAAGGGACTAGGAATCAAATCATGGACTCCAAGGAACGAGAGCTTTCTAGCCGCGGGAGAGAGAGAGAGTGAGAGAGCAGTTGTTTTGACTGTAACAGTAACCCCGATATGAAATAGTGCCTTTAATTTGAGGGAAAAGGGGGGAAGGGGGGAAGGGGGGTATAAAATGACGAGTTTTGTTCAAGGGCTGTTAGTTTATTTTTGCTGATTTGTTTTCAATAGTTTGGTTTAGTACAGACTTGAGTCGGTTGAAAAATATGCAGAGATTCTCCCAGCTCCAAAACATGGTAAAAAAGTGTCCAGCTCGTGCAGATTTATGTCTATGTTGTGATACTATCTACCTTGTCAGACATGGTCTGTCTACGTTGTCAGACATAGTCTGTCTACGTTGTCAGACATGGTCTGTCTATGTTGTCAGACATGGTCTGTCTACGTTGTCAGACATAGTCTGTCTATGTTGTCAGACATGGTCTGTCTACGTTGTCAGACATAGTCTGTCTACGTTGTCAGACATGGTCTGTCTACGTTGTCAGACATGGTCTGTCTACGTTGTCAGACATGGTCTGTCTATGTTGTCAGACATGGTCTGTCTATGTTGTCAGACATGGTTTGTCTACGTTGTCAGACATGGTCTGTCTATGTTGTCAGACATAGTCTGTCTACGTTGTCAGACATGGTCTGTCTACGTTGTCAGACATGGTCTGTCTATGTTGTGAGACATGGTCTGTCTACGTTGTGAGACATGGTCTGTCTATGCTGTCAGACATGGTCATGGGGTCTGGATGCAGACTATGAGGCGACCAAGGGCGGAAGTTTCGCCCAGGGTTGTGGCACTCTGTATGAAGAAATGTAAAACTCGGACATGACAGAAGAAGAACGAAACAAAAGATACCCGAAGATACCATCGACTGCCACTTGTTCTAGTAAAACTGTTTTGTGTTCTGCAAGACCAGAATAGTCTCTGAATTCTAATAGTCCACAGTAAACACAGTTCATTTTGTATCCGATTTGCATATTTAATACTATAACCAGTCTAATAAAACAAATCCATTTGCACTATTGACACACACTATTGATCTGAAGTTGCCTGATTTTATAGCTAACTCATTCGCTGCGTGACATCGATCGCCATGTCAGAGAAAGGTTTGGCACAGAGAAATTTGTAGTCAGCAAACCTGAAAGTAGAAAGAACTGAACTGATAAAAAAAATACGAACTGACTGAATAGATCAATTTCTGATTTTCAAGAGAAATCATCATGATTGTAATGTAGATTGTAATGTAGATTGTAATGTAGATTGTAATGTAGAGAAGTGGTGGAGTGGTTAACGACTCGTCTACTGATCAGAAGGTCCTAGGCTCGACTTCGCAGTCTGGTTGCAACCAGCCCCAGGGCCGTCTTAGCAGCATCGGGGCCCCTGGCCAAAGAAAAAGGAATGGACCCCCCCACCATTCCTCTCTAACCTATGCAAGCAATGTTATATGCGTTCATACATATAGTTTTCTAATGGTCTGATTGGACACCCATGCACGTGGACCCATAGGCAGTGCCTAGGTGGGCTCATGCGTTAAGACAGCACTGGACAAGACAAGACAAGACAAGACATCTACTGCTGTCATTAGCTCTATGGTCACTATGTATATCTTTTCTTACACCAGCGTTTCTCCCACAGTTTAGAAGTAACTGTTACCAAAATTACCATTACCACTTCTAATAAACACAAAGAAATTCAGTATCATCATCCTCATGAACTACTACTACTATTACTATTACTACTACTACTACTACTACTACTACTACTACTACTAGACCTCGAAACAATTCTGGACAAAGCACTTTGAGAGAGAGAGAGAGAGAGAGAGAGAGAGAGAGAGAGAGATCACAAGGGACTAGGAATCAAATCATGGACTCCAAGGAACGAGAGCTTTCTAGCCGCGGGAGAGAGAGAGAGTGAGAGAGCAGTTGTTTTCGACCTACAATCACAGCACACTCTTTTCCTGCTACTGTCGGTGCTACCTCTGTTTAAACCTCTTTCCCATTTGACCAACAACAAACAAAAAAAAAACTCATTATACAGGCCCCACATCTCGACTTTCATTAGCTACTATTTTCATTTAATAGACATCTCTCGCCATCTCCTTCTCTCTCTTTCTTCTGCTCTCTCTCTCCTCCACCCTTTACCCCCTCTCCCAGTTTAAAGGCCAGCGTTGGCCCACTTAGAACAGGGGATGCCCCGAGACAAAGTACTTGCCCCCTCCCCCTCCCTGTTTGTAAGCTTTACTCCATAAGGTTATGCAAACAGTTCATTATCATCATAAATACCGATGACCTCTTCAAGGTGACGACCTTCGACTTGACCTTATTAACACCTCACCTTGACTCTACCATTTAGTTTTCTCCACCACACTGCTGACTATGTTGTGAGACATGGTCTGTCTACGTTGTGAGACATGGTCTGTCTATGCTGTCAGACATGGTCATGGGGTCTGGATGCAGACTATGAGGCGACCAAGGGCGGAAGTTTCGCCCAGGGTTGTGGCACTCTGTATGAAGAAATGTAAAACTCGGACATGACAGAAGAAGAACGAAACAAAAGATACCCGAAGATACCATCGACTGCCACTTGTTCTAGTAAAACTGTTTTGTGTTCTGCAAGACCAGAATAGTCTCTGAATTCTAATAGTCCACAGTAAACACAGTTCATTTTGTATCCGATTTGCATATTTAATACTATAACCAGTCTAATAAAACAAATCCATTTGCACTATTGACACACACTATTGATCTGAAGTTGCCTGATTTTATAGCTAACTCATTCGCTGCGTGACATCGATCGCCATGTCAGAGAAAGGTTTGGCACAGAGAAATTTGTAGTCAGCAAACCTGAAAGTAGAAAGAACTGAACTGATAAAAAAAATACGAACTGACTGAATAGATCAATTTCTGATTTTCAAGAGAAATCATCATGATTGTAATGTAGATTGTAATGTAGATTGTAATGTAGATTGTAATGTAGAGAAGTGGTGGAGTGGTTAACGACTCGTCTACTGATCAGAAGGTCCTAGGCTCGACTTCGCAGTCTGGTTGCAACCAGCCCCAGGGCCGTCTTAGCAGCATCGGGGCCCCTGGCCAAAGAAAAAGGAATGGACCCCCCCACCATTCCTCTCTAACCTATGCAAGCAATGTTATATGCGTTCATACATATAGTTTTCTAATGGTCTGATTGGACACCCATGCACGTGGACCCATAGGCAGTGCCTAGGTGGGCTCATGCGTTAAGACAGCACTGGACAAGACAAGACAAGACAAGACATCTACTGCTGTCATTAGCTCTATGGTCACTATGTATATCTTTTCTTACACCAGCGTTTCTCCCACAGTTTAGAAGTAACTGTTACCAAAATTACCATTACCACTTCTAATAAACACAAAGAAATTCAGTATCATCATCCTCATGAACTACTACTACTATTACTATTACTACTACTACTACTACTACTACTACTACTACTACTACTACTAGACCTCGAAACAATTCTGGACAAAGCACTTTGAGAGAGAGAGAGAGAGAGAGAGAGAGAGAGAGAGAGAGAGAGAGATCACAAGGGACTAGGAATCAAATCATGGACTCCAAGGAACGAGAGCTTTCTAGCCGCGGGAGAGAGAGAGAGTGAGAGAGCAGTTGTTTTCGACCTACAATCACAGCACACTCTTTTCCTGCTACTGTCGGTGCTACCTCTGTTTAAACCTCTTTCCCATTTGACCAACAACAAACAAAAAAAAAACTCATTATACAGGCCCCACATCTCGACTTTCATTAGCTACTATTTTCATTTAATAGACATCTCTCGCCATCTCCTTCTCTCTCTTTCTTCTGCTCTCTCTCTCCTCCACCCTTTACCCCCTCTCCCAGTTTAAAGGCCAGCGTTGGCCCACTTAGAACAGGGGATGCCCCGAGACAAAGTACTTGCCCCCTCCCCCTCCCTGTTTGTAAGCTTTACTCCATAAGGTTATGCAAACAGTTCATTATCATCATAAATACCGATGACCTCTTCAAGGTGACGACCTTCGACTTGACCTTATTAACACCTCACCTTGACTCTACCATTTAGTTTTCTCCACCACACTGCTGACTCCACTGTTCTACTGACTCCACCGCTGTCTCCACCGCTGTTTCCACCTGTCTGCTGATTTCACCACTCTGATGAATCTACCACTTTGTTGTCTCTAGAAGCACCGACATTCTATCACCAGATATCAGATTCCTGCAGGTACTAAATTTTACAAGGAAACCTACACTCCTGGTTTCCTGTAAATACCTGGGTCAGCGATTCTTAAACTGCCTTCACACACCCGACTGACTTGGAACTCAAACATCTGGGTCAGCGATTCTTAAACTGCCTTCACACACCCGACTGACTTGGAACTCAAACACCATGTCAGAGAAAGGTTTGGCACAGAGAAATTTGTAGTCAGCAAACCTGAAAGTAGAAAGAACTGAACTGATAAAAAAAATACGAACTGACTGAATAGATCAATTTCTGATTTTCAAGAGAAATCATCATGATTGTAATGTAGATTGTAATGTAGATTGTAATGTAGATTGTAATGTAGAGAAGTGGTGGAGTGGTTAACGACTCGTCTACTGATCAGAAGGTCCTAGGCTCGACTTCGCAGTCTGGTTGCAACCAGCCCCAGGGCCGTCTTAGCAGCATCGGGGCCCCTGGCCAAAGAAAAAGGAATGGACCCCCCCACCATTCCTCTCTAACCTATGCAAGCAATGTTATATGCGTTCATACATATAGTTTTCTAATGGTCTGATTGGACACCCATGCACGTGGACCCATAGGCAGTGCCTAGGTGGGCTCATGCGTTAAGACAGCACTGGACAAGACAAGACAAGACAAGACATCTACTGCTGTCATTAGCTCTATGGTCACTATGTATATCTTTTCTTACACCAGCGTTTCTCCCACAGTTTAGAAGTAACTGTTACCAAAATTACCATTACCACTTCTAATAAACACAAAGAAATTCAGTATCATCATCCTCATGAACTACTACTACTATTACTATTACTACTACTACTACTACTACTACTACTACTACTACTACTAGACCTCGAAACAATTCTGGACAAAGCACTTTGAGAGAGAGAGAGAGAGAGAGAGAGAGAGAGAGAGAGAGAGAGATCACAAGGGACTAGGAATCAAATCATGGACTCCAAGGAACGAGAGCTTTCTAGCCGCGGGAGAGAGAGAGAGTGAGAGAGCAGTTGTTTTCGACCTACAATCACAGCACACTCTTTTCCTGCTACTGTCGGTGCTACCTCTGTTTAAACCTCTTTCCCATTTGACCAACAACAAACAAAAAAAAAACTCATTATACAGGCCCCACATCTCGACTTTCATTAGCTACTATTTTCATTTAATAGACATCTCTCGCCATCTCCTTCTCTCTCTTTCTTCTGCTCTCTCTCTCCTCCACCCTTTACCCCCTCTCCCAGTTTAAAGGCCAGCGTTGGCCCACTTAGAACAGGGGATGCCCCGAGACAAAGTACTTGCCCCCTCCCCCTCCCTGTTTGTAAGCTTTACTCCATAAGGTTATGCAAACAGTTCATTATCATCATAAATACCGATGACCTCTTCAAGGTGACGACCTTCGACTTGACCTTATTAACACCTCACCTTGACTCTACCATTTAGTTTTCTCCACCACACTGCTGACTCCACTGTTCTACTGACTCCACCGCTGTCTCCACCGCTGTTTCCACCTGTCTGCTGATTTCACCACTCTGATGAATCTACCACTTTGTTGTCTCTAGAAGCACCGACATTCTATCACCAGATATCAGATTCCTGCAGGTACTAAATTTTACAAGGAAACCTACACTCCTGGTTTCCTGTAAATACCTGGGTCAGCGATTCTTAAACTGCCTTCACACACCCGACTGACTTGGAACTCAAACATCTGGGTCAGCGATTCTTAAACTGCCTTCACACACCCGACTGACTTGGAACTCAAACACCTGGGTCAGCGATTCTTAAACTGTCTTCACACACGGGACTGAATTGGAACTCAAACACCTGGGTCAGCGATTCTTAAACTGTCTTCACACACCCGACTGACTTGGAACTCAAACACCTGGGTCAGCGATTCTTAAACTGTCTTCACACACCCGACTGACTTGGAACTCAAACACATGTGTCAGCGATTCTTAAACTGTCTTCACACACGGGACTGAATTGGAACTCAAACACCTGGATCAGCGATTCTTAAACTGTCTTCACACACCCGACTGACTTGGAACTCAAACGCCTGGGTCAGCGATTCTTAAACTGTCTTCACACACGGGACTGACTTGCAACTCAAATTTCTATCACGGGAAACTTACGTTCCTGCGACTCTTCTGTAATGAACTGTAAATTTGTGTTCTTTTATATTTGACACAACACCGATAATATTCAGATGCTGTCATGACAGATACATCCACAATCATGGTCATTATCATGTGCCGTGCCGATAGGCTTTGGCGATCAACCTTCTCCATAGATCTCGGTCCTTGATATCTTCCATTAGCTCAGTTTGTGATTTTTTTTTGTGCCATCGCGTTAGATTGTCCATTCTTTTTCCTCTTGGTCTACCCCTGCACCTCTTTCCACTTATGTTTCCTTTTGTTATGATGTTTTCAAGTTTTTACCTATCTTATCACTTATGTTTCCTTTTGTTATGATGTTTTCAAGTTTTTACCTCTCTTATCACTTGTTTCCTTTTGTTATGATGTTTTCAAGTTTTTACCTCTCTTATCACTTATGTTTCCTTTTGTCATGATGTTTTCAAGTTTCTCTCTTTTAATTGAATGTCCAGTGAATGATGAATGCCGTTTTCTTATGGATTTAATCAAGTCCCCTTCTTTATTTACTTTTGTTAGACATTCCCTCTTTGTCGTCTTAGCTGTCCAAGGTATTCTCAACATTCTTCTAAGAGGCCACATCTCTGTTGCCTCTAGTGATCTTTCCATCGATCTCAAGAATTCTCCGTAACTCAGTTCCATAGGTTAGGATAGGCTCAATGTAACATTTTAGAACTCTCTTTCTAATTTTCATTGATAGGGTGCATTGCACAAGATGTTTCTCACTTGTTGGAAAGCTGCTTTGGCTTGTTATATTCTGTTCCTGATTTCAGAGATGCAGTTCCCATCTGATGTTACTTGAGTCCTCGGATATTTAAATGTATGCACTTGTCTCAAGGTTGCTTCTGGTACTTTAACATTGCATTTATATGAGTTCTTCTTTCGTCATATGATCATTGTTTCTGTTTTCTTGCTATGAGGGTAAAAAGGTTAACACTTTACTATGAGGGTAAAGAGGTTATCACTTTACTATGAGGGTAAAGAGGTTATCACTTTACTATGAGGTAAAGAGGTTATCGCTTTACTATGAGGTAAAGAGGTTGTCACTTTACTATGAGGTAAAGAGGTTATCACTTTACTATGAGGGTAAAGAGGTTGTCACTTTACTATGAGGGTAAAAAGGCTATCATTTTACTATGAGGGTAAAGAGCTTATCACTTTACTATGAAATAAAGAGCGTATCACTTTACTATGAAATAAAGAGCTTATCACTTTAGTATGGGGCAAAGATCTTATCACTTTACTATGGGTCAAAGAGCTTATCACTTTACTATGGGTCAAAGAGCTTATCACTTTAGTATGGGACAAAGAGCTTATCACTTTAGTATGGGGCAAAGAGCTTATCACTTTACTATGAAATAAAGAGCTTATCACTTTACTATGAAATAAAGAGCTTAGCACTTTACTATGGGGCAAAGAGCTTATCACTTTAGTATGGGGTAAAGAGCTTATCACTTTACTATGGGGCAAAGAGCTTATCACTTTAGTATAGAAGTAATTAGGTTATAATAGAGAAGGGGAGAGTAAAGATGGGATTTCATCCAGAGATCCGTCAAAATCATGATGGCATTATTGGCCAGTCTCTGGTTTTATTGGTCAGTTTATGAACTCACAACAACATATTAAACAGTAACGTTGTATGTTATGAGACAAACTTATGCCTAGTAGTTGACATGCGCAGTCAACTTTTTATGTTAAGACAGCAGGGCTGTTAAATAGGTCATGGCCGCTGTTGTTTACTTTACTGCCGGGCTGTTGCCTGTCTCACTGTTAGTCCTGAACTTTTAATCCCTGAAGAAACAAATTTCAAGTTACGTAAATAATTTCTGCGGGTAATTTTCGTTGCTGTTCCAGTTCCTGTCTGTGGTGTTTGCTCGTTGCTTTATGCTGTAAGGACTTTTCCTCGCGACTGGATAATTTCGTCTTTTACTTTCAAATATGTTTTTCTTACTTACCTATAAAGTAAACTTGCTTCGCAAGGCGCAGTTTTGCTTGAATAAGCCGACACAACAACAAGATGGGAAAAGCCGCACATGAACAATTTTCCTCACAAAAGTTTACCTGCTTTGAGGGGACTGTCATGGCTGTGTGATAAATGAGTTTCATTTACAAACAAGCTCCCAGCGACACGCACACATACACAAACACACATGGCGTCTGTTATATTTTTTATCGGCCTCAAATGTTCCGTTTAGTTTGTCCAGATCCTTTTCTGACCCGGTAATAATTTCCACGTGGGAGATGTTTGTGAAAGATAACTGTAGAACTGTCTTTCTAATTTTCATTGATAGGGTGCATTGCACAAGATGTTTCTCACTTGTTGGAAAGCTGCTTTGGCTTGTTATATTCTGTTCCTGATTTCAGAGATGCAGTTCCCATCTGATGTTACTTGAGTCCTCGGATATTTAAATGTATGCACTTGTCTCAAGGTTGCTTCTGGTACTTTAACATTGCATTTATATGAGTTCTTCTTTCGTCATATGATCATTGTTTCTGTTTTCTTGCTATGAGGGTAAAAAGGTTAACACTTTACTATGAGGGTAAAGAGGTTATCACTTTACTATGAGGGTAAAGAGGTTATCACTTTACTATGAGGTAAAGAGGTTATCGCTTTACTATGAGGTAAAGAGGTTGTCACTTTACTATGAGGTAAAGAGGTTATCACTTTACTATGAGGGTAAAGAGGTTGTCACTTTACTATGAGGGTAAAAAGGCTATCATTTTACTATGAGGGTAAAGAGCTTATCACTTTACTATGAAATAAAGAGCGTATCACTTTACTATGAAATAAAGAGCTTATCACTTTAGTATGGGGCAAAGATCTTATCACTTTACTATGGGTCAAAGAGCTTATCACTTTACTATGGGTCAAAGAGCTTATCACTTTAGTATGGGACAAAGAGCTTATCACTTTAGTATGGGGCAAAGAGCTTATCACTTTACTATGAAATAAAGAGCTTATCACTTTACTATGAAATAAAGAGCTTAGCACTTTACTATGGGGCAAAGAGCTTATCACTTTAGTATGGGGTAAAGAGCTTATCACTTTACTATGGGGCAAAGAGCTTATCACTTTAGTATAGAAGTAATTAGGTTATAATAGAGAAGGGGAGAGTAAAGATGGGATTTCATCCAGAGATCCGTCAAAATCATGATGGCATTATTGGCCAGTCTCTGGTTTTATTGGTCAGTTTATGAACTCACAACAACATATTAAACAGTAACGTCGTATGTTATGAGACAAACTTATGCCTAGTAGTTGACATGCGCAGTCAACCATCACTTTTTATGTTAAGACAGCAGGGTTGTTAAATAGGTCATGGCCGCTGTTGTTTACTTTACTGCCGGGCTGTTGCCTGTCTCACTGTTAGTCCTGAACTTTTAATCCCTGAAGAAACAAATTTCAAGTTACGTAAATAAGTTTCTGCGGGTAATTTTCGTTGCTGTTCCATTTCCTGTCTGTGGTATTTGCTCGTTGCTTTATGCTATAAGGACTTTTCCTCGCGACTGGATTATTTCGTCTTTTACTTTCAAATATGTTTTTCTTACTTACCTATAAAGTAAACTTGCATCGCAAGGCGCAGTTTTGCTTGAATAAGCCGACACAACAACAAGATGGGAAAAGCCGCACATGAACAATTTTCCTCACAAAAGTTTACCTGCTTTGAGGGGACTGTCATGGCTGTGTGATAAATGAGTTTCATTTACAAACAAGCTCCCAGCGACACGCACACATACACAAACACACATGGCGTCTGTTATATTTTTTATCGGCCTCAAATGTTCAGTTTAGTTTGTCCTGATCCTTTTCTGGCCCGGTAGTAATTTCCACGTGGGAGATGTTTGTGAAAGATAACTGTAGAATTGTTGTTTAAAGATAACTGTAGAATTGTTGTTTAAAGATAACTGTAGAATTGTTGTTTAAAGATAACTGTAGAATTGTTGTTTAAAGATAACTGTAGAATTGTTGTTTAAAGATAACTGTAGAACTGTTGTTTAAAGATAACTGTAGAACTGTTGTTTAAAGATAACTGCTGGGAACATGGCCATCTTTTTTAAAAAAATTCAAAACAGGAGAGAGGGGGAAGGGCTGCGGTCTTTGAAATGATTAGAGACTGGCTTAGAAGGTTGCTGAGAGATGATATAAAGAGGTTTCTGTCTTAGAAACTTGCTGAGAGATGATATAAAGAGGTTTCTGTCTTAGAAACTTGCTGAGAGATGATATAAAGAGGTTTCTGTCTTAGAAACTTGCTGGGAGATGCTATAAAGATGTTTGTGTCTTATAAACTTGCTGGGAGATACTATAAAGATGTTTCTGTCTTAGAAGCTTGCTAGGAGTTACTATAAAGATGTTTCTACATACGGTCATCTAATCTAAGACCGTCTCTACAATATGTTGCCACACACTTTTTGCACAAGTGGTATACGTTACGTTGCAGGACTCGCATGTGAACCCTTCATGAAGTGTGAGGACAGTTTGGGTAAAAGTAATCGATTTCGTTTTCCACACAACAGGGCGGGTGACACTGTGCCACTTCTCCAATTCCCTCTCCCCCCCCCCCCATACACACACACACCTCCATAGCAACAACATGACTCGCTTGCTCTGTCACCTCTCATACATCTACTCCCTTGTAACAACATGGCCCGCTGGCCCTGAGAGTTCTGCTGTTTTTCACACACCACTTGCTCTCTTGTAACAACACGGCGCCCTGGCTCTGAGAGTTTTGCCGTTTTTCATACACCACTTGCTATCTTGTAACAACATAGCGCCCTGGCTCTGAGAGTTCTGTTGTTTTTCACACACCACTTGCTTCCTTACAGAACTGTTGCCCTGATTAGTCATGCCAGTAAAATTCTGCTAAAAATCATAATGGGTAGACTTTGTAAGAAGATATAAGAAGAAGTGAATATGGTCCAAGCTGGTTTCAGGCAAGGAAGAGGATCAAGAGATCATATATTCAATATAAGATTAATAACAGAGAAATGCAGAGAGTTTAATGTGAATCTATATTTATCCTTTATAGACTACTCAAAGGCATTTAATTGTGTAAAACACCGGAAACTTAGGGAAATAATGGACAAAATGGGATTTCCAACACATTTGATACAATTAACATCACTGCTGTATCTAGACCAACAGGCAGCAGTACAAATAAATAGTGAAACAACAACTTGGTTTGACATAAAACGAGGGGTCCGTCAGGGGTGCTTATTGTCACCTTACTTATTTAACTTGCATGCTGAAAATATGATGAATGTTAGAGAAGATGAAGACAAAGAATATTACGATGCCATAACAGCTGGAGGTTATTAAATACCAAAGATTAGATATGCTGATGACACAGATTATCATTTGTTCACAACACAAAAAGAAGTGGAAAAACTAATTATGTCAGTCCGTAAGAACAGCGAAGAGCAGAACCTCTATCTTCTCTCTCTGAACCTTAAGTGCCCAGGGCACATGGGGCTTCCGCAAGGGTCCTCCACAAATGCCTGTCCTTCGCCTTTTTTTCTGCTCTTGCCCAGGTGAGCCCTCTATTGCTCAACATCCTTTCTGTTGTTCTTCTCCATGTCTCTTTTGGTCTACCCTTACCTCTGTTCCCCTGTGGTGTCCATCTTAGTGCTATTTTTGGTAGTGAGTTGTCAGTCATTCGGAGCACATGTCCCAACCATCGCCAGCGTCTTTCCTCAATAATTGTTGTCAGTGGTTTCATCTGCATTTCTGCTAATAAGATGTTATTTCTTATGGTGTTTGGCCAAAATATTTTTCTAATTCTTCGTAAACATTTAGTCTGGAAAGAATTCAACTTGTTTTCTATGGTTTTGGTGATTTTCCAGCATTCACTTCCATAGAGTAGTACACAACCTCTATCTTAATGCAAAGAAAACTAAATTGATGACAACTGACAAAACAAACAAGGCAGCTGAAATATATATCAATGAGGAAAAATTGGAAGAAGTGGAGAGTTTTGAATATCTTGGATCACTATTAACTAATAATGGAGATACAATGAGGGAAATTAAAAGGAGGACATCTATCACTCTTCAGAAAGTAAAACAACTAAAGAATCTGTAGAGACGAACAGAGATGCTATAAAGATGTTTCTGTCTTAGAAACTTGCTGAGAGATGCTATAAAGATGTTTCTGTCTTTGAAGCTTGCTAGGAGATTCTATAAAGATGTTTGTGTCTTATAAATTTGCTGGGAGATGCTATAAAGATGTTTCTGTCTTAGAAGCTTGCTAGGAGTTACTATAAAGATGTTTCTACATACGGTCATCTAATCTAAGACCGTCTCTACAATATGTTGCCACACACTTTTTGCACACAGTGATGTGTGGTATACGTTACGTTGCAGGACTCGCATGTGAACCCTTCATGAAGTGTGAGGACAGTTTGGGTAAAAGTAATCGATTTCGTTTTCCACACAACAGGGCGGGTGACACTGTGCCACTTCTCCAATTCCCTCTCCCCCCCCCCCCCATACACACACACCTCCATAGCAACAACATGACTCGCTTGCTCTGTCACCTCTCATACATCTACTCCCTTGTAACAACATGGCCCGCTGGCCCTGAGAGTTCTGCTGTTTTTCACACACCACTTGCTCTCTTGTAACAACACGGCGCCCTGGCTCTGAGAGTTTTGCCGTTTTTCATACACCACTTGCTATCTTGTAACAACATAGCGCCCTGGCTCTGAGAGTTCTGTTGTTTTTCACACACCACTTGCTTCCTTACAGAACTGTTGCCCTGATTAGTCATGCCAGTAAAATTCTGCTAAAAATCATAATGGGTAGACTTTGTAAGAAGATATAAGAAGAAGTGAATATGGTCCAAGCTGGTTTCAGGCAAGGAAGAGGATCAAGAGATCATATATTCAATATAAGATTAATAACAGAGAAATGCAGAGAGTTTAATGTGAATCTATATTTATCCTTTATAGACTACTCAAAGGCATTTAATTGTGTAAAACACCGGAAACTTAGGGAAATAATGGACAAAATGGGATTTCCAACACATTTGATACAATTAACATCACTGCTGTATCTAGACCAACAGGCAGCAGTACAAATAAATAGTGAAACAACAACTTGGTTTGACATAAAACGAGGGGTCCGTCAGGGGTGCTTATTGTCACCTTACTTATTTAACTTGCATGCTGAAAATATGATGAATGTTAGAGAAGATGAAGACAAAGAATATTACGATGCCATAACAGCTGGAGGTTATTAAATACCAAAGATTAGATATGCTGATGACACAGATTATCATTTGTTCACAACACAAAAAGAAGTGGAAAAACTAATTATGTCAGTCCGTAAGAACAGCGAAGAGCAGAACCTCTATCTTCTCTCTCTCTGAACCTTAAGTGCCCAGGGCACATGGGGCTTCCGCAAGGGTCCTCCACAAATGCCTGTCCTTCGCCTTTTTTTCTGCTCTTGCCCAGGTGAGCCCTCTATTGCTCAACATCCTTTCTGTTGTTCTTCTCCATGTCTCTTTTGGTCTACCCTTACCTCTGTTCCCCTGTGGTGTCCATCTTAGTGCTATTTTTGGTAGTGAGTTGTCAGTCATTCGGAGCACATGTCCCAACCATCGCCAGCGTCTTTCCTCAATAATTGTTGTCAGTGGTTTCATCTGCATTTCTGCTAATAAGATGTTATTTCTTATGGTGTTTGGCCAAAATATTTTTCTAATTCTTCGTAAACATTTAGTCTGGAAAGAATTCAACTTGTTTTCTATGGTTTTGGTGATTTTCCAGCATTCACTTCCATAGAGTAGTACACAACCTCTATCTTAATGCAAAGAAAACTAAATTGATGACAACTGACAAAACAAACAAGGCAGCTGAAATATATATCAATGAGGAAAAATTGGAAGAAGTGGAGAGTTTTGAATATCTTGGATCACTATTAACTAATAATGGAGATACAATGAGGGAAATTAAAAGGAGGACATCTATCACTCTTCAGAAAGTAAAACAACTAAAGAATCTGTAGAGACGAACAGAGAGCACTACAAGGGCATGCATCTTTCCCATCGCAACATATGCCTGTGAGACATGGACACTTAACAAAACAGCTGAGAAATGCTATACAGATGTTTCTGTCTTTGAAGCTTGCTAGGAGATTCTATAAAGATGTGTGTCTTATAAATTTGCTGGGAGATGCTATAAAGATGTTTCTGTCTTAGAAGCTTGCTAGGAGTTGCTATAAAGATGTTTCTACATGCGGTCAGCTAATCTAAGACCGTCTCTACAATATGTTGCCACACACTTTTTGCACACAGTGATGTGTGGTATACGTTACGTTGCAGGACTCGCATGTGAACCCTTCATGAAGTGTGAGGACAGTTTGGGTAAAAGTAATCGATTTCGTTTTCCACACAACATGGCGGGTGACACTGTGCCACCTCTCCAATTCCCCCCCCCCCCCCATACACACACACCTCCATAGCAACAACATGACTCGCTTGCTCTGTCACCTCTCATACATCTGCTCCCTTGTAACAACATGGTGCCCTGGCTCTGAGAGTTCTGCTGTTTTTCATACACCACCTGCTCCCTTGTAACAACATGGCGCCATGGCTCTGAGAGTTCTGCTGTTTTTCATACACCACCTGCTCCCTTGTAACAACATGGCGCCATGGCTCTGAGAGTTCTGCTGTTTTTCATACACCACCTGCTCCCTTACAGAACTGTTGCTCTGATTGGTCATGTCAGTAAAATTCTGTTAAAAATCATAATGGGTAGACTTCGAAAGAAATTAAAAAAGTCAATATGGTCCAAGATGGTTTCAGGCAAGGAAGAGGATCAAGAGATCATATATTCAATATAAGATTAATAATAGAGAAATGCAGAGAGTTTAATGTGAATCTATATTTATCCTTTATAGACTACTCAAAGGCATTTGATTGTGTACAACACCAGAAACTTTGGGAAATAATGGAAAAAATGGGATTTCCAACATATTTGATACAATTAACATCACTGCTGTATCTAGACCAACAAGCAGCAGTAAGAATAAATGATGAAACAACAACTTGGTTTGACATAAAACAAGGGGTCCGTCAGGGGTGCATATTGTCACCTTACTTATGGTTACTGGGGCTGGTAAGCTATTTGGGGTAATGGTATGGTTATCAAGGATGGCATGGTTACTGGGGCTGGCAAACTATTTGGGGTAATGGTCTGGTTATCAGGATGGCATGGTTTCTAGGGCTGGCAAACTATTTGGGGGAATGGTCTGGTTATCAAGGATGGTATGGTTACTGGGGCTGGCAAACTATTTGGGGGAATGGTCTGGTTATCAAGAATGGCATGGTTACTGGGGCTGGTAGACTGTTTGAAGGAATGGTATGGTTATCAAGGATGGCATGGTTACTGGATCTGGTAAACTGTTTGGGGGAATGGTCTGGTTACTGGGGCTGGTAAACTATTTGGGGGAATGGTCTGGTTATCAAGGATGGCAGGGTTACTGGGGCTGGCAAACTATTTGGGGGAATGGTCTGGTTATCAAGGATGGTATGGTTACTGGGGCTGGTAAACTGTTTGTGGGAATGGTATGGTTATCAAGGATGGCATGGCTATTTGGGCTGCTAACCAAACCCTCATTTAGTTCGCCCAACCTAAAAGTCAAACAATAAAAAATGTATTTCAAAAATCCTAGATGAATGAACTGAAAGAAAATTATTGTTATAAGATGAAATGTTGCTAGTGGACTGCCATCGCAAGGAGGTAAGTCAGTATAGAGTGGACTGCCATCTCAAGGAGGTAAATCAGTACAGAGTGGACTGCTTTCTTAAGCCTGAAGACCTAGTTCTGGTACCAGCAATGAATCCAGAAATGAAAATGGCACTTGACAGAAAAACTGCCTCTGAAAATGAAGGATATGTTCCTGCAGAGCAAGGCACACTGGGCAACATTTCAATTACAATTATTAGAATACAAAAAAGGAAAACAGTTGTTCAGAAAACAATCAGTTCCATCAACACAGAACCAGGTCTGAAGTTTGCGGCTGGGAATAAAAAGCAAACATTTGGAAGTTTTCTTAGAGAAGTTGATGGGAAAACTGTCATATGCCATCATGCTGGAGGTCAAGCTAATCAAATCTATGTTGGAAGCTTGCTAGGAGATTCTATAAAGATGTGTGTCTTATAAATTTGCTGGGAGATGCTATAAAGATGTTTCTGTCTTAGAAGCTTGCTAGGAGTTGCTATAAAGATGTTTCTACATGCGGTCAGCTAATCTAAGACCGTCTCTACAATATGTTGCCACACACTTTTTGCACACAGTGATGTGTGGTATACGTTACGTTGCAGGACTCGCATGTGAACCCTTCATGAAGTGTGAGGACAGTTTGGGTAAAAGTAATCGATTTCGTTTTCCACACAACATGGCGGGTGACACTGTGCCACCTCTCCAATTCCCCCCCCCCCCCATACACACACACCTCCATAGCAACAACATGACTCGCTTGCTCTGTCACCTCTCATACATCTGCTCCCTTGTAACAACATGGTGCCCTGGCTCTGAGAGTTCTGCTGTTTTTCATACACCACCTGCTCCCTTGTAACAACATGGCGCCATGGCTCTGAGAGTTCTGCTGTTTTTCATACACCACCTGCTCCCTTGTAACAACATGGCGCCATGGCTCTGAGAGTTCTGCTGTTTTTCATACACCACCTGCTCCCTTACAGAACTGTTGCTCTGATTGGTCATGTCAGTAAAATTCTGTTAAAAATCATAATGGGTAGACTTCGAAAGAAATTAAAAAAGTCAATATGGTCCAAGATGGTTTCAGGCAAGGAAGAGGATCAAGAGATCATATATTCAATATAAGATTAATAATAGAGAAATGCAGAGAGTTTAATGTGAATCTATATTTATCCTTTATAGACTACTCAAAGGCATTTGATTGTGTACAACACCAGAAACTTTGGGAAATAATGGAAAAAATGGGATTTCCAACATATTTGATACAATTAACATCACTGCTGTATCTAGACCAACAAGCAGCAGTAAGAATAAATGATGAAACAACAACTTGGTTTGACATAAAACAAGGGGTCCGTCAGGGGTGCATATTGTCACCTTACTTATGGTTACTGGGGCTGGTAAGCTATTTGGGGTAATGGTATGGTTATCAAGGATGACATGGTTACTGGGGCTGGTAAACTATTTGGGGTAATGGTCTGGTTATCAAGGATGGCATGGTTTCTAGGGCTGGCAAACTATTTGGGGGAATGGTCTGGTTATCAAGGATGGTATGGTTACTGGGGCTGGCAAACTATTTGGGGGAATGGTCTGGTTATCAAGAATGGCATGGTTACTGGGGCTGGTAGACTGTTTGAAGGAATGGTATGGTTATCAAGGATGGCATGGTTACTGGATCTGGTAAACTGTTTGGGGGAATGGTCTGGTTACTGGGGCTGGTAAACTATTTGGGGGAATGGTCTGGTTATCAAGGATGGCATGGTTACTGGGGCTGGCAAACTATTTGGGGGAATGGTCTGGTTATCAAGGATGGTATGGTTACTGGGGCTGGTAAACTGTTTGTGGGAATGGTATGGTTATCAAGGATGGCATGGCTATTTGGGCTGCTAACCAAACCCTCATTTAGTTCGCCCAACCTAAAAGTCAAACAATAAAAAATGTATTTCAAAAATCCTAGATGAATGAACTGAAAGAAAATTATTGTTATAAGATGAAATGTTGCTAGTGGACTGCCATCGCAAGGAGGTAAGTCAGTATAGAGTGGACTGCCATCTCAAGGAGGTAAATCAGTACAGAGTGGACTGCTTTCTTAAGCCTGAAGACCTAGTTCTGGTACCAGCAATGAATCCAGAAATGAAAATGGCACTTGACAGAAAAACTGCCTCTGAAAATGAAGGATATGTTCCTGCAGAGCAAGGCACACTGGGCAACATTTCAATTACAATTATTAGAATACAAAAAAGGAAAACAGTTGTTCAGAAAACAATCAGTTCCATCAACACAGAACCAGGTCTGAAGTTTGCGGCTGGGAATAAAAAGCAAACATTTGGAAGTTTTCTTAGAGAAGTTGATGGGAAAACTGTCATATGCCATCATGCTGGAGGTCAAGCTAATCAAATCTATGTTGGAAGTCAAGCTAATCAAATCTATGTTGGAAGTCAAGCTAGTCAAATTTATGTTGGAAGTCAAGCTAGTCAAATTTATGTTGGAAGTCAAGCTAATCAAATTTATGTGTGGTATACGTTACGTTGCAGGACTCGCATGTGAACCCTTCATGAAGTGTGAGGACAGTTTGGGTAAAAGTAATCGATTTCGTTTTCCACACAACATGGCGGGTGACACTGTGCCACCTCTCCAATTCCCCCCCCCCCCCCATACACACACACCTCCATAGCAACAACATGACTCGCTTGCTCTGTCACCTCTCATACATCTGCTCCCTTGTAACAACATGGTGCCCTGGCTCTGAGAGTTCTGCTGTTTTTCATACACCACCTGCTCCCTTGTAACAACATGGCGCCATGGCTCTGAGAGTTCTGCTGTTTTTCATACACCACCTGCTCCCTTGTAACAACATGGCGCCATGGCTCTGAGAGTTCTGCTGTTTTTCATACACCACCTGCTCCCTTACAGAACTGTTGCTCTGATTGGTCATGTCAGTAAAATTCTGTTAAAAATCATAATGGGTAGACTTCGAAAGAAATTAAAAAAGTCAATATGGTCCAAGATGGTTTCAGGCAAGGAAGAGGATCAAGAGATCATATATTCAATATAAGATTAATAATAGAGAAATGCAGAGAGTTTAATGTGAATCTATATTTATCCTTTATAGACTACTCAAAGGCATTTGATTGTGTACAACACCAGAAACTTTGGGAAATAATGGAAAAAATGGGATTTCCAACATATTTGATACAATTAACATCACTGCTGTATCTAGACCAACAAGCAGCAGTAAGAATAAATGATGAAACAACAACTTGGTTTGACATAAAACAAGGGGTCCGTCAGGGGTGCATATTGTCACCTTACTTATGGTTACTGGGGCTGGTAAGCTATTTGGGGTAATGGTATGGTTATCAAGGATGACATGGTTACTGGGGCTGGTAAACTATTTGGGGTAATGGTCTGGTTATCAAGGATGGCATGGTTTCTAGGGCTGGCAAACTATTTGGGGGAATGGTCTGGTTATCAAGGATGGTATGGTTACTGGGGCTGGCAAACTATTTGGGGGAATGGTCTGGTTATCAAGAATGGCATGGTTACTGGGGCTGGTAGACTGTTTGAAGGAATGGTATGGTTATCAAGGATGGCATGGTTACTGGATCTGGTAAACTGTTTGGGGGAATGGTCTGGTTACTGGGGCTGGTAAACTATTTGGGGGAATGGTCTGGTTATCAAGGATGGCAGGGTTACTGGGGCTGGCAAACTATTTGGGGGAATGGTCTGGTTATCAAGGATGGTATGGTTACTGGGGCTGGTAAACTGTTTGTGGGAATGGTATGGTTATCAAGGATGGCATGGCTATTTGGGCTGCTAACCAAACCCTCATTTAGTTCGCCCAACCTAAAAGTCAAACAATAAAAAATGTATTTCAAAAATCCTAGATGAATGAACTGAAAGAAAATTATTGTTATAAGATGAAATGTTGCTAGTGGACTGCCATCGCAAGGAGGTAAGTCAGTATAGAGTGGACTGCCATCTCAAGGAGGTAAATCAGTACAGAGTGGACTGCTTTCTTAAGCCTGAAGACCTAGTTCTGGTACCAGCAATGAATCCAGAAATGAAAATGGCACTTGACAGAAAAACTGCCTCTGAAAATGAAGGATATGTTCCTGCAGAGCAAGGCACACTGGGCAACATTTCAATTACAATTATTAGAATACAAAAAAGGAAAACAGTTGTTCAGAAAACAATCAGTTCCATCAACACAGAACCAGGTCTGAAGTTTGCGGCTGGGAATAAAAAGCAAACATTTGGAAGTTTTCTTAGAGAAGTTGATGGGAAAACTGTCATATGCCATCATGCTGGAGGTCAAGCTAATCAAATCTATGTTGGAAGTCAAGCTAATCAAATCTATGTTGGAAGTCAAGCTAGTCAAATTTATGTTGGAAGTCAAGCTAGTCAAATTTATGTTGGAAGTCAAGCTAATCAAATTTATGTTGGAAATCAAGCTAGTCAAATTAATATTGGAAGTCAAGCTAGTCAAATTTATGTTGGAAATCAAGCTAGTCAAATTTATGTTGGAAGTCAAGCTAATCAAATTTATGTTGGAAGTCAAGCTAATCAAATTAATGTTGGAAGTCAAGCTAATCAAATTTATGTTGGAAATCAAGCTAGTCAAATTTATGTTGGAAATCAAGCTAGTCAAATTAATGTTGGAAGTCAAGCTAATCAAATTTATGTTGGAAATCAAGCTAGTCAAATTTACGTTGGAAATCAAGCTAGTCAAATTAATGTTGGAAGTCAAGCTAATCAAATTTATGTTGGAAATCAAGCTAGTCAAATTAATGTTGGAAGTCAAGCTAATCAAATTAATGTTGGAAGTCAAGCTAATCAAATCTATGTTGGAAGTCAAGCTAATCAAATCTATGTTGGAAGTCAAGCTAATCAAATCTATGTTGGAAGTCAAGCTAATCAAATCTATGTTGGAAGTCAAGCTAATCAAATCTATGTTGGAAGTCAAGCTAATCAAATCTATGTTGGAAGTCAAGCTAATCAAATCTATGTTGGAAGTCAAGCTAATCAAATTTATTTTTCAATGACTCACATCAGTTTCTGCTTTATTGTTGACTAAAACTGTTTTGAATACTAGAGCACAATAACCTGGATACTAGATGCTGATAAAAGTAAAAAAAACAAAAAACAAATTGATTTTTTTTTTGTTTTTGGTGGGAAAGGCACATGTGTGTCTGTGTGGTGTGTGTGTCTGTCCGTGTGGTGTGTGTGTGGAAAGAATTGTAAGAGGATACAGATTCTTAAAGTCTTTGAAACAAATTTTCAAAAGAATATATCTCAGCACAGTCATCTGTAAGAAAAATACTGGCATCATCTAGGATGGCACAAGTTACTAGGGTGAGGGATGGCAGTTACTAGGGTGAGGGATGGCACAAGTTACTTGGGGTGAGGGATGGCAGTTACTAGGGTGAGGGATGGCACAAGTTACTAGGGTGAGGGATGGCACAAGTTACTAGGGTGAGGGATGGCACTTACTAGGGTGAGGGATGGCAGTTACTAGGGTGAGGGATGGCACAAGTTACTAGGGTGAGGGATGGCACAAGTTACTTGGGGTGAGGGATGGCATGGTTACTGGGGCTGGCAAACTATTTGGGGGAATGGTATGGTTATCAAGGATGGCATGGTTACTGGGGCTGGCAAACTATTTGGGGGAATGGTATGGTTATCAAGGATGGCATGGCTATTTGGGCTGCTAACCAAACCCTCGTTTAGTTCGCCCAAACTAAAAGTCAAACAATAAAAAATGTATTTAAAAAATCCTAGATGAATGAACTGAAAGAAAATTATTGTTATAAGATGAAATGTTGCTAGTGGACTGCCATCTCAAGGAGGTAAGTCAGTATAGAGTGGACTGCCATCTCAAGGAGGTAAGTCAGTATAGAGTGGACTGCTTTCTTAAGCCTGAAGACCTAGTTCTGGTACCAGCAATGAATCCAGAAATGAAAATGGCACTTGACAGAAAAACTGCCTCTGAAAATGAAGGATATGTTCCTGCAGAGCAAGGCACACTGGGCAACATTTCAATTATAATTATTAGAATACAAAAAAGGAAAACAGTTGTACACAAAACAATCAGTTCCATCAACACAGAACCAGGTCTGAGGTTTGCAGCTGCGAATAAAAAGCAAACATTTGGAAGTTTTCTTAGAGAAGTTGATGGGAAAACTGTCATATGCCATCATGCTGGAAGTCAAGCTAATCAAATTTATGTTGGAAGTCAAGCTAGTCAAATCTATGTTGGAAGTCAAACTAATCAAATTTATGTTGGAAGTCAAGCTAATCAAATTTATGTTGGAAGTCAAGCTAATCAAATTTATGTTGGAAATCAAGCTAGTCAAATTAATATTGGAAGTCAAGCTAGTCAAATTTATGTTGGAAATCAAGCTAGTCAAATTTATGTTGGAAGTCAAGCTAATCAAATTTATGTTGGAAGTCAAGCTAATCAAATTAATGTTGGAAGTCAAGCTAATCAAATTTATGTTGGAAATCAAGCTAGTCAAATTTATGTTGGAAATCAAGCTAGTCAAATTAATATTGGAAGTCAAGCTAATCAAATTTATGTTGGAAATCAAGCTAGTCAAATTTACGTTGGAAATCAAGCTAGTCAAATTAATGTTGGAAGTCAAGCTAATCAAATTTATGTTGGAAATCAAGCTAGTCAAATTAATGTTGGAAGTCAAGCTAATCAAATCTATGTTGGAAGTCAAACTAATCAAATCTATGTTGGAAGTCAAACTAATCAAATCTATGTTGGAAGTCAAACTAATCAAATCTATGTTGGAAGTCAAACTAATCAAATCTATGTTGGAAGTCAAACTAATCAAATCTATGTTGGAAGTCAAGCTAATCAAATCTATGTTGGAAGTCAAGCTAATCAAATCTATGTTGGAAGTCAAGCTAATCAAATTTATTTTTCAATGACTCACATCAGTTTCTGCTTTATTGTTGACTAAAACTGTTTTGAATCCTAGAGCACAATAACCTGGATACTAGATGCTGATAAAAGTAAAAAAAAAAGAAAGGCACATGTGTGTCCGTGTGGTGTGTGTGTGGAAAGAATTGTAAGAGGATACAGATTCTTAAAGTCTTTGAAACAAATTTTCAAAAGAATATATCTCAGCACAGTCATCTGTAAGAAAAATACTGGCAGCATCTAGGATGGCACAAGTTACTTGGGGTGAGGGATGGCAGTTGCTAGGGTGAGGGATGGCACAAGTTACTTGGGGTGAGGGATGGCAGTTACTAGGGTGAGGGATGGCAGTTACTAGGGTGAGGGATGGCACAAGTTACTTGGGGTGAGGGATGGCAGTTACTTGGGGTGAGGGATGGCAGTTACTAGGGTGAGGGATGGCACAAGTTACTTGGGGTGAGGGATGGCAGTTACTAGGGTGAGGGATGGCACAAGTTACTAGGGTGAGGGATGGCAGTTACTAGGGTGAGGGATGGCACAAGTTACTTGGGGTGAGGGATGGCAGTTACTAGGGAGGGATGGCAGTTACTAGGGTGAGGGATGGCAGTTACTAGGGAGGGATGGCAGTTACTAGGGTGAGGGATGGCAGTTACTAGGGTGAGGGATGGCAGTTACTAGGGTGAGGGATGGCACAAGTTACTTGGGGTGAGGGATGGCAGTTACTAGGGTGAGGGATGGCAGTTACTAGGGTGAGGATGGCACAAGTTACTTGGGGTGAGGGATGGCAGTTACTAGGGTGAGGGATGGCAGTTACTAGGGTGAGGGATGGCACAAGTTACTTGGGGTGAGGGATGGCAGTTACTAGGGTGAGGGATGGCAGTTACTAGGGTGAGGGATGGCAGTTACTAGGGTGAGGGATGGCAGTTACTAGGGTGAGGGATGGCACAAGTACTTGGGGTGAGGGATGGCAGTTACTAGGGTGAGGGATGGCAGTTACTAGGGTGAGGGATGGCACAAGTTACTTGGGGTGAGGGATGGCAGTTACTAGGGTGAGGGATGGCACAAGTTACTTGGGGTGAGGGATGGCAGTTACTAGGGTGAGGGATGGCAGTTACTAGGGTGAGGATGGCACAAGTTACTTGGGGTGAGGGATGGCAGTTACTTGGGGTGAGGGATGGCAGTTACTAGGGTGAGGGATGGCACAAGTTACTTGGGGTGAGGGATGGCATGGTTACTGAGGGTGAGGGATGGCATGGTTACTTGGGGTGAGGGATGGCAGTTACTAGGGTGAGGGATGGCAGTTACTAGGGTGAGGGATGGCATGGTTACTTGGGGTGAGGGATGGCAGTTACTAGGGTGAGGGATGGCATGGTTACTTGGGATGAGGGATGGCAGTTACTAGGGTGAGGGATGGCAGTTACTAGGGTGAGGGATGGCATTTTTACTTGGGGTGAGGGATGGCAGTTACTAGGGTGAGGGATGGCATAGTTACTTGGGGTGAGGGATGGCAGTTACTAGGGTGAGGGATGGCAGTTACTAGGGTGAAGGATGGCATGGTTACTTGGGGTGAGGGATGGCAGTTACTAGGGTGAGGGATGGCATGGTTACTTGGGGTGAGGGATGGCAGTTACTAGGGTGAGGGATGGCAGTTACTAGGGTGAGAGATGGCATGGTTACTTGGGGTGAGGGATGGCAGTTACTAGGGTGAGGGATGGCATGGTTACTGGGGTGAGGGATGGCAGTTACTAGGGTGAGGGATGGCATGGTTACTTGGGGTGAGGGATGGCATGGTTACTAGGGTGAGGGATGGCAGTTACTAGGGTGAAGGATGGCATGGTTACTAGGGTGAGGGATGGCATGGTTACTTGGGGTGAGGGATGGCAGTTACTAGGGTGAGGGATGGCATGGTTACTTGGGGTGAGGGATGGCAGTTACTAGGGTGAGGGATGGCATGGTTACTGGGGTGAGGGACAGCATAGTTACTGGGATGGCAAAGCATCTGGAGGATGTCACAGTTATCAGGAGGGCTGGCAAACCAGTGTTGGCCAGCAACACTCAGACACCCAGTACAAATAATTACATACATATAACCAAATAATGAAAACAACAGACTACACTGAGTGTGGGCAACACAACTGATATAAATCAGATGAACAATTTCAGGGGAAAAAAACAAGTCTGTATAAATCAGTTTATTATAGTCAACAGCTCACAGCCACACTGGATCAGTCTGAAAAAACAACAAAAAGCTACAATCAAAGAGCCAACTACATAACAATATAATATACTGATTATATTTCATAAAATTACTTAACACATTTACCCCCACTGTATAATATAAACACAAAACGAACATTAACAAAATATAAACATAAAATAATCATTTTACACAGCCACAGTATAATTGGGTCTTGCTCTTTTCTGAACTGCTATGACACACATGTACCTGTCCATGCTGTCCTAACAAGCTGCTATGACACATGTGTACCTGTCCATGCTGTCCTAACAAGCTGCTATGACACATGTGTACCTGTCCATGCTGTCCTAACAAGCTGCTATGACACATGTGTACCTGTCCATGCTGTCCTAACAAACTGCTATGACACATGTGTACCTGTCCATGCTGTCCTAACAAACTGCTATGACACATGTGTACCTGTCCATGCTGTCCTAACAAGCTGCTATGACACACATGTACCTGTCCATGCTGTCCTAACAAGCTGCTATGACACATGTGTACCTGTCTATGCTGTCCTAACAAACTGCTATGACACACATGTGTACCTGTCCATGCTGTCCTAACAAGCTGCTATGACACATGTGTACCTGTCCATGCTGTCCTAACAAACTGCTATGACACACATGTGTACCTGTCCATGCTGTCCTAACAAACTGCTATGACACACATGTGTACCTGTCCATGCTGTCCTAACATACTGTTCTGGGACACATTAACCTGTCCATGTTGTCTTAACAAACTGTTCTGCAGCACGTGTACCTGTCCATGCTGTCCCACCTAAACCTACCTGTAGGTAGGCGTACACAGTTAAAGTTACACAACTATTCTTCTTCTCACACCATCTTAGACAAGCCAAATAATGAAAGTTGTCAACTTTTTGTGCTTTAAAATTGTCAGGGATATCAAGATTGGAAGCAGCAGAAATGTGGTTTATTAGAAGAATGTTGCGAATCCCCTGGACAGCAAAAATAACTAATGAAGAATGTAGGAGAAGAGCTGGAGAGACAAAAAACCTTGTCAAAAAGATAAGAGAGAGACAATGTACTTTCATAGGACATGCAATGAGAAGAGGGGGCATTGAAAATATTATAACAACAGGAAAAATAGAAGGAAGAAGATCAAGAGGAAGACCAAGAGAAATGATACTGGACAGTCTGACGGGATGGTGTGAGAGGAGATCATCAACTGAGCTGATGGCCTGCATGAAGGATCGTGTACTCTGGAGAAGCATAATAGCCAACGCCAGTCGGCACGGCACATGATGATGATGATGATGATATCAAGATTCATGATCAACAACTTTTGTACTGAAGATGGCACACGATGATGATGATACAAAATGTTTTCTATGCATAAAGGACATCAGCATCTTCTCTGTGTCATTTATATTCACTCTGGGGTGCTGCTACATCTAACTGGTCTGAATCAGATGAACAATTTCAGGGGAAAAAAACAAGTCTGTATAAATCAGTTTATTATAGTCAACAGCTCACAGCCACACTGGATCAGTCTGAAAAAACAACAAAAAGCTACAATCAAAGAGCCAACTACATAACAATATAATTTATACTGATTATATTTCATAAAATTACTTAACACATTTACCCCCACTGTATAATATAAACACAAAACGAACATTAACAAAATATAAACATAAAATAATCATTTTACACAGCCACAGTATAATTGGGTCTTGCTCTTTTCTGAACTGCTATGACACACATGTACCTGTCCATGCTGTCCTAACAAGCTGCTATGACACATGTGTACCTGTCCATGCTGTCCTAACAAGCTGCTATGACACATGTGTACCTGTCCATGCTGTCCTAACAAGCTGCTATGACACATGTGTACCTGTCCATGCTGTCCTAACAAACTGCTATGACACATGTGTACCTGTCCATGCTGTCCTAACAAACTGCTATGACACATGTGTACCTGTCCATGCTGTCCTAACAAGCTGCTATGACACACGTGTACCTGTCCATGCTGTCCTAACAAGCTGCTATGACACATGTGTACCTGTCTATGCTGTCCTAACAAACTGCTATGACACACATGTGTACCTGTCCATGCTGTCCTAACAAGCTGCTATGACACATGTGTACCTGTCCATGCTGTCCTAACAAGCTGCTATGACACATGTGTACCTGTCCATGCTGTCCTAACAAACTGCTATGACACACATGTGTACCTGTCCATGCTGTCCTAACATACTGTTCTGGGACACATTAACCTGTCCATGTTGTCTTAACAAACTGTTCTGCAGCATGTGTACCTGTCCATGCTGTCCCACCTAAACCTACCTGTAGGTAGGCGTACACAGTTAAAGTTACACAACTATTCTTCTTCTCACACCATCTTAGACAAGCCAAATAATGAAAGTTGTCAACTTTTTGTGCTTTAAAATTGTCAGGGATATCAAGATTGGAAGCAGCAGAAATGTGGTTTATTAGAAGAATGTTGCGAATCCCCTGGACAGCAAAAATAACTAATGAAGAATGTAGGAGAAGAGCTGGAGAGACAAAAAACCTTGTCAAAAAGATAAGAGAGAGACAATGTACTTTCATAGGACATGCAATGAGAAGAGGGGGCATTGAAAATATTATAACAACAGGAAAAATAGAAGGAAGAAGATCAAGAGGAAGACCAAGAGAAATGATACTGGACAGTCTGACGGGATGGTGTGAGAGGAGATCATCAACTGAGCTGATGGCCTGCATGAAGGATCGTGTACTCTGGAGAAGCATAATAGCCAACGCCAGTCGGCACGGCACATGATGATGATGATGATGATATCAAGATTCATGATCAACAACTTTTGTACTGAAGATGGCACACGATGATGATGATACAAAATGTTTTCTATGCATAAAGGACATCAGCATCTTCTCTGTGTCATTTATATTCACTCTGGGGTGCTGCTACATCTAACTGGTCTGAATGTTTAGTAGAAATTGATAATCTAAATTAATCTGAGTACTCTTAAAATTATGCTCTTTTATTTAAAAGGAACAAAACATGATTTTAAAAAAAACTATCAAACCAAAAACTATTCACAATAATCTACACAAAACTTCCTTCAAATTAACTTACAAATATATTCACCGTATCCATAACACACACATTAAAAACTCACATCAATGATTTAACAATGACACAAAATATAGTGTAAAACAGCAACCAAAATCACTCATTTAAAACAGTGAATAACTTACTCCATGAACATTCACAGGAACTACACACCAACAAAAGTATACCAGGTCTTCATGGTTCAGTGATGAAAAACTCCAGAAAAATCTACAAAATACAACAAGTTTCTACCACGGATCAGCAGCAACAAATTCTGTGTATAACATGAAACAGTTACACAGGATGTTTTCCTGAAGCTCAGGTCAGAAATCTCTTATGTGTAAATGTTATTTATATACATAATGAAATGTTATAAAAGTTAACAGAAAAAGTTTTCAGTTTCTTCTGCTGTTACTGTGGATGTTCTTGTAGCTGACTACATGATGACCTGGAAACATGTACATGATGACCTGGAAACATGTACATGATGACCTGGAAACATGTACGTGATGACCTGGAAACATGTACGTGATGACCTGGAAACATGTACGTGATAACCTGGAAACATGTACGTGATGACCTGGAAACATGTACATGATTACCTGGAAACATGTACATGATGACCTGGAAACATGTACGTGATGACCTGGAAACATGTACGTGATC
Organism: Achatina immaculata; assembly: GCA_009760885.1. Taxonomy (NCBI): domain Eukaryota; kingdom Metazoa; phylum Mollusca; class Gastropoda; order Stylommatophora; family Achatinidae; genus Lissachatina; species Lissachatina immaculata. Next base: position 35,258,772 of record CM019707.1, on the reverse strand, counting down.
TGGAAAGATGTACATCAAGCCAAACACACAAAGTGGGTAACAGTGGTGGTGCTGTTGCTTGAATTCCTGGGGTGAACCCAAGAAATCTGCGGGCTTCAGTACAGGCTCCACCACCATGACAAACACTTCAACACCTACACCATCAGCCAGGCTTAAGTAAAACAACATCCTCTGGGAAGACTCAAGATCCTGGCCAGCTCTGGTCTGCTGGTACAGACAGCTGTCACTCCACTGTTCCACTTCATAATTAATGAAACTCATGAGGTGTCACTGTCAGATATTACAACAGTTTGTTTGTTTTTTTTAATCTGATAAAAGTCCTCTTTCAACATAGTATGGCTCCTCAATACAGAAAATCAACAAGTTTCAACCTGTCTTGTACCAACTCCGTCAGCTCTGTAACTGTAACAAGGGGCCTAACTCTGTTGCTGGTCCTGGGGAGCGGCCTCATTACACTCTGGGCCTGCCCATACATGTTTGACTTTTGACATCAGGATGTCCTTCAGTGTTTTTCTCCAATGTTGTGTTGACTGGGTGTTGCCTGTGATCTAGCATTTAGTTGGGATTTGCAACCACTGCCCTTGGCTACATGTACATTGAGTTGTATGTGATAGGTACTTTGGAGGAAGTTGCTTTGCACTTGATCGTCAAGTTGTTGCTTGATGGATCTGTATAGGCCAACTTTGTCTATTTTGATGAGACCCTCTGGTTTGGCTGTTGCTCCTGGCTGGTTGGCTTGGAACGGCCTGGACAGTATATCCATGTGATGTGTTTGATGTGGGATTTATGAATTATTTCTTGCCATTCACTTCTAACTGGCTTTTTGTTCCGCTTTATTTAACAGTTTTTGAGAGTCAGTAATGCTGGTGATGTGGTGTGTTTTCAGTGTAACTGCCCATTTCAATGCTTGTGTGATGGCCTCTGTTTCCATGCACATACCTGAGCAGGTGTTTATATATGAGTTTGAGCATTTCACCTCCTTGGTTTGCTGCAAAACCTCAACCACTTCTAGCTCCCCTTGTTCACTGATCCGTATTTATACATGATTATGTCCACTTGTATGTTTGTTAATGAGTTCATTTATTTCCTCTTGTGTTTTCCCCATCGGTACATTGCTACTAAGTTGGGTATCTCCCAGGAACGTAATCATGCCATTATTCACAATGATCTTCAAATGACAAAGGTCTCTGCTAGATGGGTCCAGAAACTTCTTGGAGCTGATCACAAATGACAGTGTCTCAACATGTCAAGAGACAATCTTGGCCATTTTTCTGCACATCCTGAAAAGTTTCTTCAGCAATTTGTGACTCTGGATGAGACTTGGGTTCATCATTTTCAATCAGAAACCAAATAACAATCAAAGCAGTGGAAACATCATGGATCCCCACCTCTAAAGAAAGCAAGGGTGGTTCTGTCTGCAGGCAAAGTGATGGCTTCCATCTTTTGTGATTCAGATGGTGTGATATTGGTAGACTATCTTCAAAAGAGCAGAACAGTCACTGGGGCATATTACGCTAATCTTGTGAAGCAACTGCAGGTCACATTGGAGGAAAAGCATGGATGGAAATTGATGAGAGGAGTCATCTTTCAGTAAGACAATGCTCCAGTTCACAAGTTGGCGGTGGCAATGGCTGCCATTCATGAATGCGGCTTCCAGCTTCTTGAACATCCTCCTTATTCCCCAGATTTGGCCCCTTCGGACTATTACCTGTTTACCAAACTCAAAAAGGAGTTCAGTGGCAGCAAATTTGCTTCAGATGATGACGTCATTCATGCTGTAGACCACTTTCTACTGGCACAAGATGCTGACTTTTACAAAGAAGGGATCCGTATGCTCCAGGATCACTGGACTAAGTGAATAATCTTGCACGGGCAATTGTTGATAAATAACCCAAAAAAGTCCACAAATAATCTGTTGTACTTTATGCCGAGAACTTATCAATCACTCCTCGTATCTATCTATGACAGTCACCGTAACTCTCATATCAAATCTGTAGTCATGTTAAACAGTTCAAATGTTAACATAACACATGACACGTGAAAGCAGTCTTCTCCCAGTATGCTGCTGTATGATGCCTAAAGGGCAGACAATTAAGCTTTTTAAATGTAAATTTACAAAGTTATAATATGAAAGTAACGAAATTATTGTGACAAAATCTTGTCATGTAAAACCAATGTACCAAGTGATAAAAGAGAAATTCTGTCACATTATATGTCACTGTCAGAAACATTCTTTGGTAAAATATGACACTGGAACACTTATTGTAATGATGGCTCTGTTCTGTCTTAGAATATGGCCTAAGTGGACGGAAGTCAGCTGTTTACAAAAGCCACCCAGAACAGTTTTCTGCCTTTTGACATCAGGATGTCCTTCAGTGTTTTTCTCCAATGTTGTGTTGACTGGGTGTTGCCTGTGATCTAGCATTTAGTTGGGATTTGCAACCACTGCCCTTGGCTACATGTACATTGAGTTGTATGTGATAGGTACTTTGGAGGAAGTTGCTTTGCACTTGATCGTCAAGTTGTTGCTTGATGGATCTGTATAGGCCAACTTTGTCTATTTTGATGAGACCCTCTGGTTTGGCTGTTGCTCCTGGCTGGTTGGCTTGGAACGGCCTGGACAGTATATCCATGTGATGTGTTTGATGTGGGATTTATGAATTATTTCTTGCCATTCACTTCTAACTGGCTTTTTGTTCCGCTTTATTTAACAGTTTTTGAGAGTCAGTAATGCTGGTGATGTGGTGTGTTTTCAGTGTAACTGCCCATTTCAATGCTTGTGTGATGGCCTCTGTTTCCATGCACATACCTGAGCAGGTGTTTATATATGAGTTTGAGCATTTCACCTCCTTGGTTTGCTGCAAAACCTCAACCACTTCTAGCTCCCCTTGTTCACTGATCCGTCTTTATACATGATTATGTCCACTTGTATGTTTGTTAATGAGTTCATTTATTTCCTCTTGTGTTTTCCCCATCGGTACATTGCTACTAAGTTGGGTATCTCCCAGGAACGTAATCATGCCATTATTCACAATGATCTTCAAATGACAAAGGTCTCTGCTAGATGGGTCCAGAAACTTCTTGGAGCTGATCACAAATGACAGTGTCTCAACATGTCAAGAGACAATCTTGGCCATTTTTCTGCACATCCTGAAAAGTTTCTTCAGCAATTTGTGACTCTGGATGAGACTTGGGTTCATCATTTTCAATCAGAAACCAAATAACAATCAAAGCAGTGGAAACATCATGGATCCCCACCTCTAAAGAAAGCAAGGTGGTTCTGTCTGCAGGCAAAGTGATGGCTTCCATCTTTTGTGATTCAGATGGTGTGATATTGGTAGACTATCTTCAAAAGAGCAGAACAGTCACTGGGGCATATTACGCTAATCTTGTGAAGCAACTGCAGGTCACATTGGAGGAAAAGCATGGATGGAAATTGATGAGAGGAGTCATCTTTCAGTAAGACAATGCTCCAGTTCACAAGTTGGCGGTGGCAATGGCTGCCATTCATGAATGCGGCTTCCAGCTTCTTGAACATCCTCCTTATTCCCCAGATTTGGCCCCTTCGGACTATTACCTGTTTACCAAACTCAAAAAGGAGTTCAGTGGCAGCAAATTTGCTTCAGATGATGACGTCATTCATGCTGTAGACCACTTTCTACTGGCACAAGATGCTGACTTTTACAAAGAAGGGATCCGTATGCTCCAGGATCACTGGACTAAGTGAATAATCTTGCACGGGCAATTGTTGATAAATAACCCAAAAAAGTCCACAAATAATCTGTTGTACTTTATGCCGAGAACTTATCAATCACTCCTCGTATCTATCTATGACAGTCACCGTAACTCTCATATCAAATCTGTAGTCATGTTAAACAGTTCAAATGTTAACATAACACATGACACGTGAAAGCAGTCTTCTCCCAGTATGCTGCTGTATGATGCCTAAAGGGCAGACAATTAAGCTTTTTAAATGTAAATTTACAAAGTTATAATATGAAAGTAACGAAATTATTGTGACAAAATCTTGTCATGTAAAACCAATGTACCAAGTGATAAAAGAGAAATTCTGTCACATTATATGTCACTGTCAGAAACATTCTTTGGTAAAATATGACACTGGAACACTTATTGTAATGATGGCTCTGTTCTGTCTTAGAATATGGCCTAAGTGGACGGAAGTCAGCTGTTTACAAAAGCCACCCAGAACAGTTTTCTGCCTTGCTTGGCAGTTTAATGGTGTAGGGGGTTAGTTCACTGCCTTGCCTGGCAGTTTAATGGCTTAGGGGGTTAGTTCACTGCCTTGCTTGGCAGTTTAATGGTGTAGGGGGTTAGTTCACTGCCTTGCTTGGCAGTTTAATGGTGTAGGGAGTTAGTTCACTGCCTTGCCTGGCAGTTTAATGGCGTAGGGGGTTAGTTCACTGCCTTGCCTGGCAGTTTAATGGTGTAGGGGGTTAGTTCACTGCCCTGCCTGGCAGTTTAATGGCGTAGGGGGTTAGTTCACTGCCTTGCTTGGCAGTTTAATGGTGTAGGGGGTTAGTTCACTGCCTTGCCTGGCAGTTTAATGGTGTAGGGGGTTAGTTCACTGCCTTGCCTGGCAGTTTAATGGTGTAGGGGGTTAGTTCACTGCCTTGCCTGGCAGTTTAATGGCGTAGGGGGTTAGTTCACTGCCCTGCCTGGCAGTTTAATGGCGTAGGGGTTAGTTCACTGCCTTGCTTGGCAGTTTAATGGCGTAGGGGTTAGTTCACTGCCTTGCCTGGCAGTTTAATGGTGTAGGGGGTTAGTTCACTGTCTTGCTTGGCAGTTTAATGGTGTAGGGGGTTAGCTCACCTTTCAGCTGACCAGAAAATGCCTGGCTCTATTCTGCACCGGAGTCAGCCCAGCCTTAAAAGAAAATAGATTTCCCTGCCGCGAGGGGCAGGTGCTAGCCTCCTGACATTGTGATACTGTGGCTTAGAAATGTGAAGGTACTAATACTTCACACCCCTATGATGTGCAATACCACAAGACACTTTTCTAGCATTTATAACATGGGCTCTCTATGTTACATTAATCTAAATCTATCTATGTTAACCACGTACAAAGGAAATAGATCCACATGTTTGGATTTCCAAGTATTTAAACCAGCAAATTTCATATGAATATATATGCATCTTTGCTGAAAGACTATAAGCTACTTGAGTTTTCATCTGATTATATGTTTTGGCTGAAAGACTATGTCCTACTTGAGTTTTTAAAAAGAATACATAGAAACCGATTTTCTAACATATGAAATATATAAAACATTTAAATGTTTTAAAATAAAATAATCATCTTCAGAACTAAAAACAAAAATATCATTTGAACAACACTGGTATGCAAACAGACTCTTCAGAACTAAAAACAAAAATATCATTTGAACAACACTGGTATGCAAACAGACTAGATAAACTACTGCATACACATAATTTCTGGATTACAGAAATACTTAATTAGGATGTCTGTCTGTGAAAACAAAGTAATCTATCATTATAATCATGAGTTTTGTCTTGAAGGTTTCTCCATTTAATACCTACTCCACGTACTGAATCAGATCTTCTTGCCTCCTTTCTCTTATCATGTTTATAAGCTTGTTTTGGTCTCTTGTCACACTGAGCTGTCAATAACTCTCATGTTTATAAGCTTGTTTTGGTCTCTTGTCACACTGAGCTGTCAATAACTCTCATGTTTATAAGCTTGTTTTGGTCTCTTGTCACAAAGAGCTGTCAATAACTCTCATGTTTATCAGTCTGCTTTAGTCTCTTGTCACACTGAGCTGTCAATAACTCTCATGTTTATCAGTCTGCTTTAGTCTCTTGTCACACTGAGCTGTCAATAACTCTCATGTTTATCAGTCTGCTTTAGTCTCTTGTCACACTGAACTATCAGCAACTCCCACAATGCTTTAACTACCCCCTCCTCACAACCACACTGAAAGAATCTATTGCAACATTACAGCAGTTCTCAGTTGTTCTGAAGCTCAGTTATCCTATACTTATCATTTACAACCAAAGCCAAGGAAACGAGAGCAAGGGCACAGCACTCTGAACAAAAACTTACACAGAGTTACCAATGACTTTGTGTATGGGGTGCAACAGACAAGAACAAGAAACTGTATACAATGTAGCGTCTACTGAACTGCCCAACATCTTTGTAGTCATCTGCTACCACCAACTACATGCTACACTATATCATTTTTTTTTTCTCATTCTCAAAACCTTACTAGATCTTTCTCTCTTCCTCTGTTCTAGTGCTTCTTAAGTTTTTTGGGGTTTTTTTTTTACTGGAGACTTCCTTTCTGGCTGAGAACTGCGTAACCCTCATTAAAAATAAAAGAGTAAACAGAACCCAGATGACAGGACTTCTTTTAAGATGAACCAATACACGTGCTGGGGGTTCATGGACACATTTCTGGGGGTTCATGGACACCATGTTAAGTAGCATTATTCTGATTTGAAGATTCCAAGTTAAGATATCAAACTGATGTCTCTTCTTATATATCTAGTATTTACTGGTTATTAAAAATAAATCTAACATGATAGTATTAAAAAAAAAAGTTCTAACAGCCTCATAACAATATCAAACTCAACAACCACAGCTATCATACAACTAGCACACAGTAAACCGGCGGATGGAAATCATCAAATTTGTCACGTCCTAAGTTCAAATGTCTCACTGGTGTCGCTCATTTTTATTTATTTTTTTTTTTGGATCTTTCTGTGAGCAAGACTCCCTGCTGTTGATTCATCCAACTGCAGATTATCAACGATGTCTTGCAGCCATCTTCGCCATGGTCTTCCTCTCTTTCTTTTTCCCATTATGTACTCTTCCAATATGGTCTTCTCTAGATTATCATGACGTTTAATGTGTAAAAAATATTTAAGTTTTCTCTGTTTAATCCTCTTTACTAGCCAGCCTTCTTCAATATTAAGTTCTTGTAGTATGGATATATTTGTTCTTTTTTGTGTCTATGATATTTGAAGAACTCTTCTGTATCATTTACACTCAAAGGCATTTATGTGTTTCTCAGCTGTTTTGTTAAGTGTCCAGGTCTCACAGGCATATGTTTCCATGGGAAAGATGCATGCCCTTAAAAATCTTATTTTTGTAGTTCTCTCTGTTCCTCTCCACAGATTCTTTAGTTGTTTTACTTTCTGAAGAGCTATAGATGTCCTCATTTTAATTTCCCTCATTGTATCTCCATTATTAGTTAGCAGTGATCCAAGATACTCAAAACTCTCCACTTCTTCCAGTTTTTCCTCACTGATACATATATCAGTTGCCTTGTTTGTTTTGTCAGTTGTCATCAATTTAGTTTTCTTCACATTAAGATAGAAGTTCTGCTCTTCGCTGTTCTTACGGGACTGACATAATTAGTTTTTTCATTCCTTTTTGTGTTGTAGACAGTAATACTGTGTCATCAGCATATCTAATCTCTGGTATTTCATAACCTCCAATTGTTATGGCATCGTAATATTCTTTGTCTACATCTTCTCTAACATTCATCATTATATTTTCAGTATACAAGTTAAATAAGTAAGGTGACAATATGCACCCCTGACAGACCCCTTGTTTTATGTCAAACCAACTTGTTGTTTCACCATTTATTCTTACTCTTGCTTGTTGGTCTAGGTACAGCAGTGATGTTAACTGTATCAAATGTGTTGGAAATCCCCTTTTTTCCATTATTTCCCAAAGTTTCTGGGAACATTAAGGTAAGTAAAATCCCCATCTCCATGCCATTAAGGCATATTTGGGATATGGTGTGAGGTCCATATTTGAAGACCATCAGCACATGAAAGTGTGACGTGGTCAGTATCAAACCTGGCCGTATTTACCTTCTCAGATTTTTCTGGTACCAATTTTTAGAGGTGTGGTGGTACCATAAAAAAAAAATCCCCCACTGTTGCAACTTGAACCTGGTACCACTGGATAGCAGACCGAGCGTCTAACCACTCACCCAACTAGGCCACCGGACATTAAATAAACAAAACATTAAACAAAGAATATTGTATTAACTTTTCAATGGCACACAAAAATGTACATGCATACCTACATGCATACACATGAGGTACAGTTCTGCATTAAAATTTGTATATGTACAGTGTAGCATTATTTGGCTGGCAGTCCCACAGTAATTAATAAATGTACGACAGACAGCCTCAGCGGTCTGTAACAGCAAGGTTTGGCCATTTCTAGAACAATTTCTGATTTTTTCCTACAAGACTCTGGCCATAAGTCAGCATATGACTGCACCTTTATGTTAAACTAACCTATACTTTTGCTATAACAATATCATCTGTCTTTCCGAGTCTTCTGTCCTCCCGAACACGTATGAAACGGTAGCAAAACAGCAGAAGTCCTCCAGCTGTCATGTTCAAGCTCAGTAAGAGGATGACATATTTATATGTGCCAGTGATGTCACGTATCCAGCCTAGAATATAATGTATTATATATAAATATGTCAGTTCTATGTAGCATATGAACACACAATTGTATTAAACTCACAAAAAAAGTATATGTTACATAAAGACTGAAAAAAACAGTGTACTTAAGAATGACATAGTACTGTGACAGTCTTAAGAGAGACTTATGTATGAAAGAATGAGTATTATGGTAAATATGAATATGATTTACATAGCACACACTGATGCTAGGGTTAATGAAGCAGAGTTGACCAAGATTCTGTCTCATCTCATTGCACTTCCTGTCAACATGATGTGCCATATCAAGACAGGGATGATGTGGTCTGATGACTGAGATAAGAAATGATATGGTCTGATGCCTGAGATAAGGAATGATGTGGTCTGATGACTGATTTAAGAAATGATGTGGTCTGATGACTGAGATAAGAAATGATGTGGTCTGATGACTGAGATAAGAAATGATGTGGTCTGATGACTGAGATAAGAAATGATGTGGTCTGATGACTGAGATAAGAATGATGTGGTCTGATGACTGAGATAAAAATGATGTGGTCTGATGACTGAGATAAGAAATGATGTGGTCTGATGACTGAGATAAGAAATGATGTGGTCTGATGACTGAGATAAGAAATGATGTGGTCTGATGACTGAGATAAGAAATGATGTGGTCTGATGACTGAGATAAGAAATGATGTGGTCTGATGACTGAGATAAGAAATGATGTGGTCTGATGACTGAGATAAGAAATGATGTGGTCTGATGACTGAGATAAGAAATGATGTGGTCTGATGACTACGATGGGACTGACAAGATCCCTGTTCATTAGGGCCTCAGTCCCCATCATGCAGAGCCACAGTTTGGGACATGGTGTCACTATCCTGAGTGTGGTGGGACACAGTCCATGTCATACTGAGACACGGTTTGGGACATGATGTCACTATCCTGAGTGTGGTGGGACAGTCCATGTCATGCTGAGACACGGTTTGGGACATGATGTCACTATCCTGAGTGTGGTGGGACACAGTCCATGTCATGCTGAGACACGGTTTGGGACATGATGTCACTATCCTGAGTGTGGTGGGACACAGTCCATGTCATGCTGAGACACGGTTTGGGACATGATGTCACTATCCTGAGTGTGGTGGGACAGTCTATGTCATGCTGAGCCACAGTTTGGGACATGGTGTCACTATCCTGAGTGTGGTGGGATACAGTCCATGTCATGCTGAGACACGGTTTGGGACATGATGTCACTATCCTGAGTGTGGTGAGACACAGTCTATGTCATGCTGAGACACAGTTTGGGACATGATGTCACTATCCTGAGTGTGGTGGGACACAGTCCATGTCATGCTGAGACACAGTTTGGGACATGATGTCACTATCCTGAGTGTGGTGGGACACAGTCCATGTCATGCTGAGACACAGTTTGGGACATGATGTCACTATCCTGAGTGTGGTGAGACACAGTCCATGTCATGCTGAGACACGGTTTGGGACATGATGTCACTATCCTGAGTGTGGTGGGACACAGTCCATGTCATGCTGAGACACAGTTTGGGACATGATGTCACTATCCTGAGTGTGGTGGGACACAGTCCATGTCATGCTGAGACACAGTTTGGGACATGGTGTCACTATCCTGAGTGTGGTGGGACACAGTCCATGTCATGCTGAGACACAGTTTGGGACATGATGTCACTATGCTGAGTGTGGTGGGACATGATGTCACTATCCTGAGTGTGGTGGGACACGGTCTATGTCATGCTGAGACACAGTTTGGGACATGATGTCACTATGCTGAGTGTGGTGGGACATGATGTCACTATCCTGAGTGTGGTGGGACACGGTCTATGTCATGCTGAGACACAGTTTGGGACATGATGTCACTATGCTGGGAGCCTGTTCAGAAGCTTGCAATTCAACTCAACAGAAAGGCATTATGCTTGCTCCATGATTAGAGGAAGGTAATGAAATGGTAGATCAACTGGCAAACAGAAAGTAACAATCAAACAGAAAGTAACAATAAACAGAAAGTAACAATCAAACAGAAAGTAACAATCAAACAGAAAGTAACAATCAAACAGAAAGTAACAATGCTGGCCAACCTACACATGGACAAAGCAGACATTATACCAGCCACCCTATCAAAATTACAGGGAGATGAACAACTCTGAAAGCAGAACCTTTCACCAAAGACTGTGTGAAAGGAGAATAACAAAGGGCAGTGGCAGACATTCAGAACTTTGCGGAAAAGACTGAGCTGTGTTCAGTCAATGTGCCACTGGCACTATCAGCCAACACGCACTAGGAACAGCGCTGAGGTTAAAGGTCGAGCACATATGGGAGTGTCCTGAGTGCAAGGAGGACCATCTCTAGGCCAGCAGCAGAGCATGGCAAGGAGGACCATCTCTAGGCCAGCAGCAGAGCATGGTAAGGAGGACCATCTCTAGGCCAGCAGCAGAGCATGGTAAGGAGGACCATCTCTAGGCCAGCAGCAGAGCATGGCCGCTCTTCAGGTTCAAGTTCATGATCAGAGGTAAACCATGACAATAAGTTACCACCACCACCATCATCATCATCATCACTGACTGTCACAATCACCACTAGTAAACAGAAGTACAAACCACCTGGACTCACAGAATTCTTGACAACAATTACATGAACATACATTTTAAGACAAGAAAAAAAAATATTCCACACCCCATTTTCTGTACTTCTCTAAGATAATCATGATGATTATTTTGAAGCTATGAGTTGTTGGCTCTTCAACTCTTTGAATATGACAAGACTATTTTGGCAGTACTAGGGAAAGATAATCAGTTCTTATCTCATCAATCAGGCTGTAGTTACTGCCCATTTAGCCTAAATGTCCCTGTTTCATTCTTCGCCAACAGCACAGGACATAATGTGAATGAAAGGGGAGATAATTTGTCTTGTAATGTGCACTGCCTTCACGTGTTGAAGAACTTAGGTTACTTGAGACTTTATTACTATGTTCTAACATTAGCAGCAAATATATACAACATACAACATTCACACTAAGATTTGTAGGTAACAGAGGAAGAGGCCGCCCATGCAAGAGATGGAGAAAGGAAATAACAGAAACCTTAAATATCCCATCATATGAAGCAAATTGCTCAGCCCATCAATATGTCTCTTCAACATTCATAGGATATGTGGAAGGAGACAAGACAATGTAAGTACATGAGGAAGGAGACTAAGGAAGGAGACAAGTATATAAGGAAGAAGACAAGACGAGTATATAAGGAAGAAGACAAGACGAGTATATAAGGAAGAAGACAAGTATATAAGGAAGAAGACAAGACAAGTATATAAGGAAGAAGACAAGACAAGTATATAAGGAAGAAGACAAGACAAGTATATAAGGAAGAAGACAAGGCAAGACATGTATATGAGGAAGGAGACAGGACAAAAAAAGTACATAAGGAAGAAGACAAGGCAAGACATGTATATGAGGAAGGAGACAGGACAAAAAAAGTACATAAGGAAGAAGACAAGACAAGAATATAAAGAAGGAGACAAGTATATGAGGAAGAAGACAAGACAAGTATATGAGGAAGAAGACAAGACAAGTATATGAGGAAGAAGACAAGACAAGTATATGAGGAAGGAGACAAGACAAGTATATAAGGAAGAAGACAAGACAAGTATATGAGGAAGAAGACAAGACAAGTATATGAGGAAGAAGACAAGACAAGTATATGAGGAAGAAGACAAGACAAGTATATGAGGAAGAAGACAAGACAAGTATATGAGGAAGAAGACAAGACAAGTATATGAGGAAGAAGACAAGACAAGTATATGAGGAAGGAGACAAGACAAGTATGAGGAGGAAGAAGACAAGACAAGTATATGAGGAAGAAGACAAGACAAGTATATGAGGAAGAAGACAAGGCAAGACATGTATATGAGGAAGAAGACAAGACAAGTATATGAGGAAGAGACAAGACAAGTATATGAGGAAGAAGACAAGACAAGTATATGAGGAAGGACAAGACAAGTATATGAGGAAGAAGACAAGACAAGTATATGAGGAAAGAGAAGAAGACAAGACAAGTATATGAGGAAGAAGAACAACTCTGAAAGCAGAACCTTTCACCAAAGACTGTGTGAAAGGAGAATAACAAAGGGCAGTGGCAGACATTCAGAACTTTGCGGAAAAGACTGAGCTGTGTTCAGTCAATGTGCCACTGGCACTATCAGCCAACACGCACTAGGAACAGCGCTGAGGTTAAAGGTCGAGCACATATGGGAGTGTCCTGAGTGCAAGGAGGACCATCTCTAGGCCAGCAGCAGAGCATGGCAAGGAGGACCATCTCTAGGCCAGCAGCAGAGCACGGCAAGGAGGACCATCTCTAGGCCAGCAGCAGAGCATGGCAAGGAGGACCATCTCTAGGCCAGCAGCAGAGCATGGTAAGGAGGACCATCTCTAGGCCAGCAGCAGAGCATGGCCGCTCTTCAGGTTCAAGTTCATGATCAGAGGTAAACCATGACAATAAGTTACCACCACCACCATCATCATCATCATCACTGACTGTCACAATCACCACTAGTAAACAGAAGTACAAACCACCTGGACTCACAGAATTCTTGACAACAATTACATGAACATACATTTTAAGACAAGAAAAAAAAATATTCCACACCCCATTTTCTGTACTTCTCTAAGATAATCATGATGATTATTTTGAAGCTATGAGTTGTTGGCTCTTCAACTCTTTGAATATGACAAGACTATTTTGGCAGTACTAGGGAAAGATAATCAGTTCTTATCTCATCAATCAGGCTGTAGTTACTGCCCATTTAGCCTAAATGTCCCTGTTTCATTCTTCGCCAACAGCACAGGACATAATGTGAATGAAAGGGGAGATAATTTGTCTTGTAATGTGCACTGCCTTCACGTGTTGAAGAACTTAGGTTACTTGAGACTTTATTACTATGTTCTAACATTAGCAGCAAATATATACAACATACAACATTCACACTAAGATTTGTAGGTAACAGAGGAAGAGGCCGCCCATGCAAGAGATGGAGAAAGGAAATAACAGAAACCTTAAATATCCCATCATATGAAGCAAATTGCTCAGCCCATCAATATGTCTCTTCAACATTCATAGGATATGTGGAAGGAGACAAGACAATGTAAGTACATGAGGAAGGAGACTAAGGAAGGAGACAAGTATATAAGGAAGAAGACAAGACGAGTATATAAGGAAGAAGACAAGACGAGTATATAAGGAAGAAGACAAGTATATAAGGAAGAAGACAAGACAAGTATATAAGGAAGAAGACAAGACAATATATGAGGAAGAAGACAAGACAAGTATATAAGGAAGAAGACAAGGCAAGACATGTATATGAGGAAGGAGACAGGACAAAAAAAGTACATAAGGAAGAAGACAAGGCAAGACATGTATATGAGGAAGAGACAGGACAAAAAAAGTACATAAGGAAGAAGACAAGACAAGAATATAAAGAAGGAGACAAGTATATGAGGAAGAAGACAAGACAAGTATATGAGGAAGAAGACAGACAAGTATATGAGGAAGAGACAAGACAAGTATGAGGAAGGAGACAAGACAAGATATAAGGAAGAAGACAAGACAAGTATATGAGGAAGAAGACAAGACAATATATGAGGAAGAAGACAAGACAAGTATATGAGGAAGAAGACAAGACAAGTATATGAGGAAGAGACAAGACAAGTATATGAGGAAGAGACAAGACAAGTATATGAGGAAGAAGACAAGACAAGTATATGAAAGAAGACAAGACAATATATGAGGAAGGAGACAAGACAAGTATATGAGGAAGAAGACAAGACAAGTATATGAGGAAGAAGACAACAAGTATATGAGGAAGAAGACAACAAGTATATGAGGAAGAAGACAAGACAAGTATATGAGGAAGAAGACAAGACAAGTATATGAGGAAGAAGACAAGACAAGTATATGAGAAGAAGACAAGACAGTATATAAGGAAGGACAAGACAAGTATATGAGGAAGAGACAAGACAAGCATATGAGGAAGGACAAGACAAGTATATAAGGAAGAAGACAAGACAAGTATATGAGGAAGGACAAGACAAGTATATAAGGAAGGACAAGACAAGTATATAAGGAAGAAGACAAGACAAGTATATAAGGAAGAAGACAAGACAAGTATATAAGGAAGAAGACAAGACAAGTATATGAGGAAGAAGACAAGACAAGTATATGAGGAAGAAGACAAGACAAGTATATAAGGATGAAGACAAGACAAGTATATAAGGAAGAAGACAAGACAAGTATATAAGGAAGAAGACAAGACAAGTATATAAGGAAGAAGACAAGACAAGTATAGAGGAAGGACAAGACAAGTATAGCGATGAGGTCACCTGCCCCACAAATTGAGTTCAGCAACGCCATATCGTATTTTGTAACGTTCTTCTCCACAACAATGGCTGGCAGGAAGAGGATAAAATTGAAGTAGCCAAAAAAGCACAGAAATGACACAATTGTGAAAAAAATGGTGACATAACTTTTCAAAACACTGAAGTCAAAAATCTGCCTAATTCTGCGTGGACTTCCTGTGGCTTTAGCTGGGCCAAGCCCATGTGCCTGTTTATCAATATCTGAGACATCAAGAACACTTGGAGACACTAGAAATATGCTCCCTGTACTAGCCAACAGTGCCTTCCGTTCCAAGAAACTTCTCTCATCCGTTTCAAGACTCTCACTCCATCTTTTGCTTCTTCTCTTATCTGGACTACTTCCAATCTCATCTTGATCATCAATAAGATCATCTGTCTCCTCACTTTTCTGATCCCCAAATGACACACACTTATCTTGATCTGCACTGACCACACCCCCATTTGAAGCTCTAAAAGCAGGATCCCCATTTCTATGACTGTCTGGCACAGCAGCTTCTTTCACAGTTTCCTGTGAAGCTTCGACAAGTTTCTGAAATGACAAAAAGACACACACATCAAGGTGTGCAACACATCAAGGTATGCAACACATCAAGGTGTGCAACACATAAAGGTATGCAACACATCAAGGTATGCAACAACTTCATCAAGTAGGCAACACATCAAGGTATGCAACAACTTCATCAAGTAGGCAACACATCAAGGTATGCAACAACTTCATCAAGTAGGCAACCGCAAATAAAGACAACTATTCCATGCCAAAGCCTGTCTGCTACTTCTTCATAAGCGTGGCTTCATGAATAAGATCAAAAGTTGTTATTTTATTGACTCATTAAATCATAAACAGAGAAAAAAAGATCAACAAACATTACATGCAAATCTTTACTAAAAAAAAACACTCTTACTTTAAAAGTACTTTCATTTGAATGAAGCTTTAGATAAACACAATCACATGAAAATCACACAACTTTCATTTTACAGTGGCTCTATTCCAAGGTTGTTATGGCTGAACTGCATTTATCACTTTTTATTCAGTGAAACGAATTCAAGACCAAAGCAGAGATATGGAAGGTGAGCACACAACAACCTGTCTCATTAGTGATAAAAAAAAGGAGACAGACATACTGGCCATGTGATGAGAAGAAATAATTACGGAATCCCAAAACAAGCTATCAAATGGGACAAAGAAAAAGAGGTAACCACATGAAACTCTAAAAGAGAACATTGTTGAAGGAGGCTAAATTAGTTAACATAAGATCCTCTGACAAGGATGAAAAGCTCACTGATTCTGACAAGGATGAAAAGCTCACTGAAAACAGGAAAAAAAATATGGCTAACTACAATGAGAGCCCTAAGTGATGTTTAATGGCACAGGAAGGGTGGAAGATTCAGTGTAAAATAAAAAACAAAAACATAGGGCACAATAGAACAGTTAGTTTCACATGCAAAAGCTCAGTAATGGCTGTCAACAATCGTAGTCAACATAAATCAGCATAAACTGTTTGTGGCTCCTTCTGATGCTCTTGTTTTATGTTCTTAACATTAACAGTAACAGTCAGGAACATTAACTTTGCAATGTTAGCACAGACAGTCAGGAACCTTAACTTGGCAATACTTGCATAGACAGTCAGGAACCATAACTTGGCAATGTTAGCACAGACAGTCAGGAACCTTAACTTGGCAATATTAGCATAGACAGTCAGGAACCATAACTTGGCAATATTCGCATAAACAGCCAGGAACCATAACTTGGCAATGTTAACAGACAGTCAAGAACCTTAACTGGGCAATGTTACCACAGACAGTCAAGAACCTTAACTGGGCAATGTTAACAGGCAATATTAGCATAGACAGTCAAGCACATTAACTTGGCAATATTAGCACAGACAGTCAAGAACCTTAACTTGGCAATATTAGCATGAACAGTCAGAAATCTTACACCAGCAGCTGCACACCACACACTACACCATACCACACCACACAACATCACACACACACCACACCACGCAAAATAAATAAAATTAGCTAACCCTACCTTACAACAAACATATACACAAAGTAACAGCAAAAAAAAAAAAAAAAACACCAAAAAAGCAGCTAATCCTAACTTACAACAAGCCATCAAAAAAAAAAAACATGCACACATACAAAAAACAGCCAACTATTGTTTAACTTTCAACAAACACATAAGAAAGATCTTAAGCTCCTACTGTTGTATCCTCCTCAAGCTGCTCCACTTCCTGAATCTCCTTTCTCTCAACACCGTCATGTTTCTCGGTTTGCTCATACTGTTCAATCGGCCGAAACAAAGCACCCGAAATAGCACTGTGGCTATATAAAGCTGCAATAATAAGAAGGGTTCCGCCCAACCCATACGTCTCCATCAGGTACTCTATAAGAGGCGGCATGGCAAACTGGCCGATGCTAGCTCCTGCCAGGCTCAGACCAGTTGCCAGGGTTTTGTACTTTCTAAAATACTTGCCAATCATGACCAGACCATTGCCATAAAAGCAGGAATTTCCCAGCCCTTTAAAATAAAGAAACAAAAACAATTTTCTCATTTGTTGACAATACGTCAATTACAGAGGTAAAGAACAGGTGTTCAATGGTGAAATGGCTGAAGAAACAGGTAAAAAATAGGTGTTCACATTCTGTGATGGTGACACACCTGAAGAAAGAGGTAGAATATCTGAGGAGCTTGTGTGTGTGTTCCTCTCTATTTATGTTCTGAAAATCAAGTTTTCTCATTCGCTTGTTTCTTCTGTAAAAAATTGCCTTTCAGTCTGCATCAAACAAGTACACGACAGCATGCCAAGATGTGAATGAACATTTATAAAAAATAACAGGAAAGGATATTATAACAGCAAACTTATCAACACTGAGACACAAACACTTTCTTCTCACATGTCTTCTGCTGTTAATGTTCTTTATACTCATTTCTAAATAAAATTTTGTTCCTGATGTGTACCGTCCATGTCTCTAAGTGCTGATAAACTAAGCAATCATTGTCCAGTAGGACTTGTGACATCTTTCCTGGCAGTAGTATGCTCACTTCTCACCATCTGGAATTAGTCTATCTCTGATGAGCTATTTCTTTGAGGTTACCTTCTCTCTGAGAGAAGCTAACTCTCTGGAGCTGCCTTCCCACCACAGAACTGCATCCTTGGAGTTGGCTTCTCTCTAATGAACTACATCCTTGGAGTTGGCTTCTCCTTGATGAACTACATCCTTGGAGGTGGGTTTTCTTTGATTAACTACATCCTTGGAGTTGGCTCTTCCTTGATGAGCTACATCTACAGTTAATGAACCCACCGATAGCATCTGGTATGAAGATACTCAATCTCATCTCTTTTCTGGTCAGTTCTAACACTTCCACTACATGAAACATAAACAGACTCTTAACAATAAGTGACAGCACGTACCAAAACAAACTCCAAATAAAGCAATGACATATCCCATGTTGACAAGCAGGCTGGCTAGCGACAGACCAACGAGACCAATTAAGGCCCCAATTATCACAACCCTCCGTGTGGTAATCAGCTCAGCGCAGATGATAGCTGTGGGCGCTGGGTTAGAAGACATGAACAACTGGGTCAGATCTTAACCATACAAAATTTCCTCAAGCAATTTAACTAACAAATGATAAACTTAGTGCCAAGCTGTAGTTTTAAATAAGAAAATCTTCAAACAAATATATTGGCTGCTGGGCTGTAGCAAAAATTCACAAAGTCTAACAATAAGCGTTGGGGGTTAGCTGATGTGAAAGTAGACTGCTTCATTTTGTTCCTTAGATTTAAGCTTAACTACTGGAGAGAGAAGATCGGGAACAGAGAGGAATGGAGGCAAACTTTATCTGCAGCAATGAGCCTTAAGGCTCAGAAAGATGAAGAAGAAAAAGAAGATTTATGCTTACAGAATGCTACAATGAGCAATGGTTAAAACATGTCACAGGATTTTCTGTAGTAATATTCACTTTATCAGTGTGTATTTTTGGCCATGATGTTGATGTTCTCTCAAAGGATGATCAAATTCCATTAGGGAAAGGGAAATGATTCAAGTAAAAATTCTTTTTTTAAAAAAAATATTCACTCATTCTCTCATAATTTCTTGATGGGTACGGTTTCTTTCAGTGGCAATGATGACTAGCAGAGACATACAGAATCAAACAAGCTGATGCCCCAGTCAGTGGGCGGAGAGGCACTGGTTGTGCTGTTTATATGACATGAAAACTATGACAGACTGGTTGTGCTGTTTATATGACATGAAAACTATGACAGACTGGTTGCACAGTTTATATGACATGAAAACTAAGACAGACTTGTTGTGATGTTTATAAGACATGAAAACTAAGACATACTGGTTGTGTTGTTTATATGACATGAAAACTAAACAAACTGGTTGTGCTGTTTATATGACATGAACACTTCTTGTAGAATGTTAGACACACTGGTTGTACTGTTTATATGACATGAAAACTTCTTGTAGAAAGTTAGACAGACTGGCTCTGCATGGTTACATTTCTGTGGTTTAAAGATGTGTGTAAACATAAATTGAAGGTCCTGGACAAGACCCAACATTGCATGTGGACTATGCATCTTGGGTCACCAGCTAGCTAGGTAGAAACACGATCCACGCACTCTGGATACGTCCATAGATGCTCTGATCTCCACTTCAATATCTCCTTCCGTGTACAGTAACTGATGATACCTGTTCTTTGTTGGCTGACCGTCTGCCTAGAGCTCTTGGTGATTCATCCATTTTTTGCCACCCAAATTTCACCTCCTGTCAGTGAAGTCCTTTGTCTGACCAGCTTTTCTTACAGCACTGATGATGTCTGCTCAGTCCACTGCCTGTCCTTTCTCAATGACAGATGAGTTGGCCAACAGATCTGCCTTTCATTTCTCCAGGCATCTGCAAGGTCTGGTACAAAAATGAATGTCAATCACCAGCTAAAGACAGGTAAAGACAAACCCCATGAGACTGAAGACAGAAACACCAGGCACAGGTCACATGATAGAATTATCCTGCTCTAAGAAAATGTTACCCTGCTATCAGAATGTGAAGGAGGTTACAGACACTTCTACAAGACGGTCATCAGTTGGCAAAGAATTCAAGTTTGTAGTTATTGATACTTCTACAAGATGGTCATCAGCTAGCAAAGAATTCAAGTTTGCAGTTACTGACACTTCTATCAGATGGTCATCAGCTGGCAAAGAATTCAAGTTTGTAGTTACTGACACTTCTACAAGATGGTCATCAGCTGGCAAAGAATTCAAGTTTGTAGTTACTGACACTTCTACAAGATGGTCATCAGCTGGCAAAGAATTCAAGTTTGTAGTTACTGACACTTCTACAAGATGGTCATCAGTTGGCGAAGAATTCAAGTTTGTAGTTACGACACTTCTACAAGATGGTCATCAACTGGCAAAGAATTCAAGTTTGTAGTTACTGACACTTCTACAAGATGGTCATCAGCTGGCAAAGAATTCAAGTTTGTAGTTACAACACTTCTACAAGATGGTCATCAACTGGCAAAGAATTCAAGTTTGTAGTTAATGACACTTCTACAAGATGGTCATCAGCTGGCAAAGAATTCAAGTTTGTTGTTAATGACACTTCTACAAGATGGTCATCAGCTGGCAAAGAATTCAAGTTTGTAGTTACTGACACTTCTATCAGATGGTCATCAGTTGGCGAAGAATTCAAGTTTGTAGTTACTGACACTTCTACAAGATGGTCATCAACTGGCAAAGAATTCAAGTTTGTAGTTACTGACACTTCTACAAGATGGTCATCAGCTGGTAAAAGAATTCAAGTTTGTAGTTACTGACACTTCTACAAGATGGTCATCAGCTGGCAAAGAATTCAAGTTTGTAGTTACAGACACTTCTACAAGACGGTCATCAGTTGGCAAAGAATTCAAGTTTGTAGTTACTGACACTTCTACAAGATGGTCATCAGCTGGCAAAGAATTCAAGTTTGTAGTTACTGACACTTCTACAAGATGGTCATCAGCTGGCAAAGAATTCAAGTTTGTAGTTACTGACAGATCTTCAATCAACCAACCAATCACTACAAGGTATTGGTCAGAAGAGCAAGAATTGTAGGAGAGGAAACTGCATATCAAAGGAGCAGAAAAAACCTTGCCAACAAATAAGAACAGGAATTCAAAACTGACATGGAAGGGAATAAATGTAAGAAAATATCTCATACGATGCAGCGTACTTACCACCAAAAGCATACACAAATGCTGATACGCTGATTGGCATGGTGGCGTAAGCTGTGGACACATCAAAGTGGTTACGAAACCCCAACTGAAGTTGACCAAATGACTTGGCCACGCCCACCATAAAGAACACATATATAAAAACTCCTGAAATGAAGATAAAAAAAGTTTATAAAACACAGTTAGCTAAGACTAGTTTTACCATTCACAAAACAACAACAACAAAAAAAATATACAATATTTTACTGAATAATTATGCAGGACTGGGTGCTCGATTCCACTAAAAAAAAAAAAAGACTTCTGTTGATAGATTCCAGTCGTATATATGTGTATAATAGTTTGTATGGTGATCTATGCCTAGATATCCCTGACAATTGTAGAGCACAAAAATGTGAAAACCATTATTTTGCTGTCAAAGACAGTGTGAAAATAAAAGAGTTATTTAAATTTGCTTCTGTATGAAAAAAATGTAAAGTGATAAATGAGAGAAAATGTAAATTGATAAGAGAGAGAAATGTAAACTGATAAAAGAGAGAAATGTAAACAGATAAAAGAGAGAAATGTAAACTGATAAAAGAGAGAAATGTAAACTGATAAAAGAGAGAAATGTAAACTGTTAAAAGAGAGAAATGTAAACTGATAAAAGAGAGAAAAGTAAACTGATAAAAGAGAGAAAAGTAAACTGATAAAGGAGAGAAAAGTAAACTGATAAAAGAGAGAAAAGTAAACTGATAAAAGAGAGAAAAGTAAACTGATAAAAGAGAGAAATATAAACTGATAAAAGAGAGAAATATAAACTGATAAAAGAGAGAAATATAAACTGATAAAAGAGAGAAAAGTAAACTGATAAAAGAGAGAAAAGTAAACTGATAAAAGAGAGAAATGTAAACTGATAAAAGAGAGAAAAGTAAACTGATAAAAGAGAGAAAAGTAAACTGATAAAAGAGAGAAATATAAACTGATAAAAGAGAGAAATATAAACTGATAAAAGAGAGAAATATAAACTGATAAAAGAGAGAAAAGTAAACTGATAAAAGAGAGAAATGTAAACTGATAAAAGAGAGAAATATAAACTGATAAAAGAGAGAAAAGTAAACTGATAAAAGAGAGAAAAGTAAACTGATAAAAGAGAGAAATATAAACTGATAAAAGAGAGAAAAGTAAACTGATAAAAGAGAGAAAAGTAAACTGATAAAAGAGAGAAATATAAACTGATAAAAGAGAGAAATATAAACTGATAAAAGAGAGAAATATAAACTGATAAAAGAGAGAAAAGTAAACTGATAAAAGAGAGAAATATAAACTGATAAAAGAGAGAAAAGTAAACTGATAAAAGAGAGAAAAGTAAGCTGATAAAAGAGAGAAATATAAACTGATAAAAGAGAGAAAAGTAAACTGATACCCAGTATTTACCTACAACTATCATCCAGGCCCACCCACGGTCTAGTGGGGGTGGTGGCTTCTTTCTAACTGCCATTGTTGCCATGGCAACTTGTGTCTCTGGCCCTGGAGTCAGCTACACAGAGGATGTCCAACAACCTGTTACCTCACATCTGCACAAGAGTTTACAAGGAAAAAAAAAAAACATGATAAATCACATAGAAATCTGACCTACTTTAGGCAAAAGCTAGCAGTTCAGAATGACAATGCTTGATTGTAAGTATTTCTCTGTTATTTCCCCTTGTGCTCCATAGAGAGACTGGCTCTGTCCAGAAATGATGGTCATTTGTGGAGGAAGATCTGGTTACAGTGGAAGACTAAGGAACAGCAGAATCTGGACATTGCAGTAGAAACACTGCCTTTTGGTGCTGGCTGTCAAAGATAGGATCAGTTACACAACAAGATGTTCATTGAATGATCTTTGTCATCTTGGAGTAAACAGCACTGTGGCTATGTAGCTACACCGATAAGAAAAGTTCCACACGGTTAGAGAAAAGGTTCATCTTCACCACTTTAATGGCCATCTGGTTTGGCAAAATATGGCAATATTATTTTTAAAAAAAAAAACTAGGATGGTTACAGAATAGTAAAAATCACAACACTGAACTAGGTTTTATGAAATCAAATCAGGCTTCTAAAACCTGTAATATAACAACAAAAAAACATCACATAATACAATTAATCAATTTATTTGCATATGGTGCAGAACTAGGTACCGTATGACCTGTCTACTTTTTCTGACTGAAGTTGTACCTGAAACCTCCATTAAACATCCATAAACCTCCAGTAAAGACATGGCAATATACTGTCCAACTACCCATAAAGTGGTGTCCTGGAATATACAATACGATCCTGATGTATTCAGCTGTCAATCTGATCTCTATACTACAGGCAACAAACAATAAGGCCAGACTATACATTTTTAACACAAAACTATAAAACTTCTGCCTGAATGAAGTCTCCAAACAAAGACAAGGACAGGCTGAGTACGTGAACTTAAGACTGAGGTGTGAATCCATAGTACGTTGCTGTGCTGTGAGATCTTTGAACAGACTTACAGGACCCATGAAGCTGACTGAAATAATGAAAGATATATATATCTTGGTGGGTTATGATAGATAACTCATCTTTACTTTCCTCTTGGTAGTTCTGTCTCTGGTGTGCTTATAGCCTGATACAAGACTGAGATAGCTTCCACCTTGGAAACTGCTACTGTGGATCAACAATAATGGGAAGTTTTCACATTGGAAACTGCTACTGTGGATCAACAATAATGGAAAGCTTCCACCTTGGAAACTGCTACTGTGGATCAACAATAATGGGAAGTTTTCACCTTGGAAACTGCTACTGTGGATCAACAATAATGGGAAGTTTTCACCTTGGAAACTGCTACTGTGGATCAAGAATAATGGGAAGTTTTCACCTTGGAAACTGCTACTGTGGATCAACAATAACGGAAAGTTTCCACCTTGGAAAGCGTTATTGTGGATCAACAATAACGGAAAGTTTCCACCTTGGAAAGCGTTATTGTGGATCAACAATAACGGAAAGTTTCCACCTTGGAAAGCGTTATTGTGGATCAACAATAATGGAAAGTTTCCACCTTGGAAAGCGTTATTGTGGATCAACAATAATAGAAAGTTTCCACTTTGGAAAGCGTTATTGTGGATCAACAATAATGGAAAGCTTCCACCCTGGAAACTGCTACTGTGGATCAACAATAATGGAAAGCTTCTGGGGGGGGGGGGGGCTGAGAAGGAAAAAGATGCCAGGAAATTACTGACAATTTATATACCAAATTCCTGGAAGCAGGTATTCTGGAACTGAGAGCGAGACATCTTCAGTCCAGCTATCAAAAGAGCCAAGTTAAATAATGGACCCCCTGGGAAGAACTGTGCTAAGAACACACTTATCTTAACATAGTGTTTGTGAGACAGGGAACATAGATCTGTTTGCTTAAAAACTCTGACCTACTTCTGTAGCCCAGAAACCTGTAGCAATCAACACTAACTGTAACTGTTATTTTTGTCAAATGTAATGTCAGGTTGGTGGATGGATGGGAACATGAAGATTTCCGGTGGGGATGAGAAAAATCTGGTGTGAAACCAATGAATCCATGATGTGACAAGCCTATGGGTCTTTACAACAATGGCTATCAGAATGATGTAAACAAAACAGATTACTATAGGTGACAGGGAATGGATATCGGTGAGGCACTCATTGAATTCCTCATCCCAAAGTCGGAGTGTCTCTGTGGAACTGTCTCAGAGTTGTCTGGCCAGCCAGCGCTGCATGCTGGATCTGACATAAAGATGGGGCTTAAGTTCAGCCACCAGAGGCTGAAAACAAAGTTTTGGCCAGGCCAGCCTACACCTCTGTCTTCATGGCAGTCTGAATAAGACCAAAGTCTGCCCTAGCAAGGAAAGGTGCTGAAGACGGAGGTACCCAGCCAAAAGGCACATCGCAAAAATCAGAGTACCATGCATCGTCGCCAATGTGTGTACGAAGAAGAAGAAATAATGGACCCAACAACTGAAAAATGGATGGATTGATTCCCTGATTGGCTGATTGAACTTTATTTGCAAAATGTTAAGAATTGAGCATGTGCGCCCATCTGACATTCTGTATGTCTTCATATATCTTTCTCTCAATTCCAGAAATTCTGACAGCACATATACAAGGGGCATTCAGAAAGTAATGCACCACATCGTTTTTTTTTTCAGCTAATAATGAAGACAGTATTATGAAATTTTGCACAATTTAAATATGGCATGTGCCGGCTGTATGAACAAAACTGCACTGCAACTGGTCAAAGAATATGGCTGCCCTAACTGAAGAAACGGAGCGCGTTAGCAACTTGCGGTATAAGCAACGAATTGTGATAGAATTTCTCGTTGCAGAGAAGGAAGCTGCTGTGTACATTCACAAGCTTCTATGTGATGTGTATGGACATTTTGTACTGATAGGAGTACAGTCAGTCGCTGGGTTCAGAGAATCAAAGAATCAATAAGTGGAGATAAAGAGTTGCATGATGGGCCATGCTGTGGATGTCCTGCCACAGCCACCAAGGCAGAAATGTTGAAATGCACTGAGGGCATTATTCTTACTGATAGGCATATCACTACTCAACAACTGGCCTTAAAGCTGTCAGTCAGCAATGGTAGTGCAAATACAGTTATAAAAGCTCTCGGATTTTCTGAGGTTTGCGCAAGATGGGTTCCTCGAAGTCTCACAAATGACCATCGATTGCAAAGGAAAGCAAATTTCTTCTGAATTGTTGGAGCATTTCAATGCTGAGGGAGAGAACTTTCTGGCTGAGACTGTAACAGGTGATGAAACCTGGGCACATCATTTTGAACCTGAGACAAAAAGACAGTCAATGGAGTGGCATCATCTGCAATCACCATGAAGAAAGAAATTCAAGACAACTCCTTCAGCTGGAAGGGTCATGATCATTGTCTTTTGAGAAACTGAAGGTGTGATTTTTGTGGATGTTATGCCAAGAGGAGAGACAATCAATTCGCAAGCTTACATTAAGACATTGAAAAAACTCAACATTTTCACAGAGTTTGGCTGCACAAGAATCCAGCAGACCTGCTTCTCCTTCACGACAATGAGTGCCCTCACACAAGTCTGGCAACACGGGAAGCAATCACCAAACTGGGTTGGATTGTACTACCCCATCCACCCTACAGTCCTGATTTGGCACCCTCTGATTTCCATCTGTTTGGTCCACTTAAAGATGCACTCCGAGGGGTAAGATTTGAAGATGACGAAGGAGTGATTCATGCAGCAAAGAAATGGCTACATAATCAAGAGAAAATCTGGTACGGGCTAGGAATACATGCACTTGTTTCGTGCTGGCGTAAAGCTGTACAAGTTGATGGGGATTATGTTGAATAACACCGATGTTTACATGACATATCCATGTATATTCTGTATAAATTTCATGCTTTTTGAATACACAGCTCCTGAGAAAAATGATGTGGTGCATTACTTTCTGAACAACCCTCGTGTGTTATACATGTAGCAAACATGAGTAAAATTGAAACAACAAAGCTGAAATAACAAAGCCGGCATGACAAACCTGTTATGCTATACTCCCATGTAAGTTTCTTCTTTGGACAGAGAGACAGACAGATGGCCTAACAGACAAGCAGACAGAAAAACAGACAGATGGACAGAACAAACAGACAGATGGACAGAACAGATAGACAGATGAACAGACAGATAGATAGACAGACATACATACAGATAGATAGATAGACAGACAGACAGATAGATAGACAGACAGACAGACAGATAGACAGACAGACAGACAGACAGACAGACAGATGAACAGACAGATAGATAGATAGACAGACAGACAGACAGATAGACAGACAGACAGATAGATAGCTCATTACTCAAAAATTGTACACACCCACTTGCAGAAAGGGGGGAATGTGGTTCATCACTCAAACAATGGATAAGTCCACATGAAGATGGCAGCAAATATAGTTCACACTAAACATATAAATCCACACAAAGCCAATCCAGTAAAGATGTGATAACAAAATGTTGTGACTATTTAAAACAAATGCAGGAACAGCTTTGTTAGTTAACAAGGTAACCCTGTCACGGTTTAGAGGCACATAAGGAAAGGATGTTAACACCCAGACTTTACTGTCAGCACACTACAGGGTGACGTGGTCAGCACACTAGAGGGTGACGTGGTCAGCACACTAGAGGGTGACGTGGTCAGCACACTAGAGGGTGACGTGGTCAGCACACTAGAGGGTGATGTGGTCAGCACACTAGAGGGTGATGTGGTCAGCACACTAGAGGGTGATGTGGTCAGCACACTAGAGGGTGATGTGGTCAGCACACTAGAGCATGACGTGGTCAGCACACTACAGGGTGATGTGGTCAGCACACTAGAGCATGACATGGTCAGCACACTACAGGGTGACGTGGTCAGTACACTAGAGCATGACATGGTCAGCACACTAGAGGGTGATGTGGTCAGCACACTAGAGGGTGATATGGTCAGCACATCAGAGGGTGATGTGGTCAGCACATTAGAGGGTGATGTGGTCAGTACACTAGAGTGATGTGGTCAGCAAACTAGAGGGTAATGTGGTTAGCACACTAGAGGGTGATGTGGTCAGCACACTGGAGGGTGATGTGGTCAGCACACTAGAGGGTGATGTGGTCAGCACACTAGAGGGTGACATGGTCAGCACACTAGAGGGTGATGTGGCCAGCACATTAGAGGGTGACATGGTCAGCACACTAGAGGGTAATGTGGTCAGCAAACTAGAGGGTGATGTGGTCAGTACACTAGAGAGTGACATGGTCAGTACACTAGAGGGTGATGTGGTCAGCACACTAGAGAGTGACGTGGTCAGCACACTAGAGGGTGATGTGGTCAGCACACTAGAGAGTGACATGGTCAGTACACTAGAGGGTAATGCAGTCAGCACACTAGAGAGTGACGTGGTCAGCATAACGCCTGGTCACCTTTCCTTCGACAACTCCGGAAGAAGTCAGGTACCCATTTCTACAGCCTAGGTGACTGGGGGGCCTCAAGTCGGATTCTTTAATTAACAAGGACAGACACAGACACACACGCACGCACGCACGCACGCACGCACGCACACACACACAGTTACATCGTTTCGGTTTACGCCATCATCATACAAAAACATACACGACAAAAGGTAAGAAAACAAGAGAAAATATTACATTCACATCAATAATAAACAACAAATATGAATGAGAAAAATAATACCAAAAATGGGGGGGGGCACTTAACTGTGACTTGCAAGAAGCTGTGTCTGATAGTGCACATGGTGAGGTATTCTGCGTGTTTAAATAAAGACGTATGCGGTATGATGGCAATCTGACTGCTTGGTAATAAGATGGGATTGGGGGGGGGGGGGGTATAACTGTATCAAGCCGAGAAAAGAATGGGTGGGCAAGAAGAAAGAGATTGGGGCACAGGGTTGGAACAGCTGCAAGTGAGGAAAGAATAGATGAAAACGTGGTTGGAGGGGAATATGACTATTTCCTTACTGTGAATGTTCAACGATTTTCGGCATCTACCCTCTAGGACACACAGTCCCATACTCACGGGGACTGAGTTATGCGTATCAAATCTCATTACGACCTAGTTTTCCCTCCGACAGCACAGAGTGTAGTCTACAGTGCTCGCCCTGCAGGTGGCTTGCTCAGCCTTCCGTACTCACTTTTCCTAAATTATAGAAACAGCTTTACCTAAATCAGCAGCAACAGCTGCAAAACGCAAGTACGGTATAACCAAACCTTACGTCCTCGCGGTCACACATGGCCTGCCCTGTATACGTATAACAGCGCCAGTTTCTGAGTAATATTCAGCTGTGTTAACAATTTTTAAAAAAATTCAGAGTAATATTCAGCTGTGTTAACAATTTTTAAAAAATTCAGAGTAACATTCAGCTGTGTTAACAATTTTTAAAAAATTCAGAGTAATATTCTGCTGTGTTAACAATTTTTAAAAAATTCAGAGTAACATTCAGCTGTGTTAACAATTTTTAAAAAATTCAGAGTAATAT
Source organism: Achatina immaculata (assembly GCA_009760885.1). Classification (NCBI taxonomy): domain Eukaryota; kingdom Metazoa; phylum Mollusca; class Gastropoda; order Stylommatophora; family Achatinidae; genus Lissachatina; species Lissachatina immaculata. Next base: position 35,229,654 of record CM019707.1, on the reverse strand, counting down.
TCTGCTGTGTTAACAATTTTTAAAAAATTCAGAGTAATATTCTGCTGTGTTAACAATTTTTAAAAAATTCAGAGTAATATTCTGCTGTGTTAACAATTTTTAAAAAATTCAGAGTAATATTCAGCTGTGTTAACAATTTTTAAAAAATTCAGAGTAATATTCAGCTGTGTTAACAATTTTTAAAAAATTCAGAGTAATATTCAGCTGTGTTAACAATTTTTTAAAAATTCAGAGTAATATTCTGCTGTGTTAACAATTTTTAAAAAATTCAGAGTAATATTCAGCTGTGTTAACAATTTTAAAAAAATTCAGAGTAATATTCAGCTGTGTTAACAATTTTAAAAAATTCAGAGTAATATTCAGCTGTGTTAACAATTAAAAAAAAATTCAGAGTAATATTCAGCTGTGTTAACAATTAAAAAAAAATTCAGAGTAATATTCAGCTGTGTTAACAATTTAAAAAAAATTCAGAGTAATATTCAGCTGTGTTAACAATTAAAAAAATTCAGAGTAATATTCAGCTGTGTTAACAATTAAAAAAAAATTCAGAGTAATATTCAGCTGTGTTAACAATTAAAAAAAAATTCAGAGTAATATTCAGCTGTGTTAACAATTAAAAAAAAATTCAGAGTAATATTCAGCTGTGTTAACAATTAAAAAAATTCAGAGTAATATTCAGCTGTGTTAACAATTAAAAAAAAATTCAGAGTAATATTCAGCTGTGTTAACAATTAAAAAAAAATTCAGAGTAATATTCAGCTGTGTTAACAATAAAAAAAAAGACATTATTTGCATGAAAAGACCTTCTCCTGGGCTTGTGATGAGAATTACTGGCGACAGATTCATGTCAGATTTTCACGTAAGCCTGGCTAACTGCGGAGTATCTTGTTTTGCTCAAGCAGACAACATTTTTATCTTTAGAACATACAGAGCTGTACGCGTAAATGTACAGCTGTAAATAAAACAAGATAAATGATGTCTCATCTCTGCCGCTCATACACCAATAGCTACACATGCCAGAGAAATGGAGTAAGAAAATGTGACAAACTCAACGTCTTGCCCCTCTTTTGTTAATCTCATTCTGACTCCGCCTGTATAGTATTCCTAGCTAGCGTGTGTGGGAACTCTGACTGCGCGTTTTTGTGTATGTGTGTGTGTAGGGGGTGACAGAAAGATTAAATATGATTAAAGAAATCAGTTTACAACGAACCGACCACTCCCTTGCCTCTGATCACAACTAGTCTCGTACAGAAACTTTCGTTGATGACTGGTTTACAGTTGCTTGCAGAACACAGGTTTCAGCAATATCCACTGCCGGTTAATGTCGTCCAGTTCTTTCTAAACCTGGACAGGAAAAAACACAAACGTGCTGCACATATCACGTGCTGCAGTCACCGCAAGATCACCGGAGATCCTAGCCGGAAGTGACAGAGGAAAAGTGTGGATGTATACAAGTGTTATGTGTAGCTTCTGATGGGAGTTTGCCATGTTTTACCTAGCCCTCTGTTCCTGTATATACAGGAAGAACGCCCACGTATTTCTGGGCGTGTAGAGAGACACATGGAAAACAAAACATTCAGGAAAGGCAGTCTAAACTCTGCTCATTTCTTTTCCCAAAACATGACATTAATCAGATCTGTACGAGGAAGCTGAGATTAAACATACTAACCCTAAGTCCTCCTCTTTCTTATTCCTCGGATCTCTTCCCTCACTCTCCGCCTCAATCGATTTAATATATGACCATTTCTCCTCTTCCTCTCAATCTCAGATCTCCCACCCCACTCTCAATCAGATCACTCTCCATCTCTTTGCTCCCTCCCTCTCTCTCTCTCTCTCAATCAGATCTCTTCTCCATCTCTTTGCTCCCTCTCTCTCTCTCAATCAGATCATTTCTCCATCTCTTTGCTCCCTCTCTCTCTCTTTCAATCAGATCACTTCTCCATCTCTTTGCTCCCCCACTCTCTCTCCCTCTCTCAATCAGATTACTTCTCCATCTCTCTGCTCCCCCTCTCTCTCTCTCTCAATCAGATCACTTCTCCATCTCTTTGCTCCCCCTCTCTCTCTCAATCAGATCACTTCTCCATCTCTTTGCTCCCCCTTTCTCTCTCTCCTCTCAATCAGATCACTTCTCCATCTCTTTGCTCCCCCCTCTCTCAATCAGATCACTTCTCCATCTCTTTGCTTCCCCTCTCTCTCTCTACCTCTCTCTCAATGATATCACTTCTCCATCTCTTTGCTCCCCCTTTCTCTCTCTCTCTCTCAATTAGATCACTTCTCCATCTATTTGCTCCCTCACTCTCTCTCAATCAGATCACTTCTCCATTTCTTTACTCCCCCACTCTCTCACTCAATCAGATCACTTCTCCATCTCTTTGCTCCTCTTTCTCTGTTTCTCTCAATCAGATCACTTCTCCATCTCTTTGCTCCCCCACTCTCTCTCTCTCAATCAGATCACTTCTCTATCTTTTTTGCTCCCCCTCTCTCTCTCTCTCAATCAGATCACTTCTCCATCTCTTTGCTCCCCCTCTCTCTCAATCAGATCACTTCTCCATCTCTTTGCTCCCCATTTCTTTCCCTCTCTCAATCAGATCACTTCTCCATCTCTTTGCTCCCCCCTCTCTCTCAATCAGATCACTTCTCCATCTCTTTGCTCCCCTTTCTCTCTCTCCCTCTCTCAATCAGATCACTTCTCCATCTCTTTGTTCTCCTACTCTCTCTCTCTCAATCAGATCACTTCTCCATCTATTTGCTCCCCCCCTCTCTCTCAATCAGATCACTTCTCCATCTCTTTGCTCCCCCTTTCTCTCTCTCTCTCAATCAGATCACTTCTCCATCTCTCTGATCCCCCTTCTCTCTCAATCAGATCTCTTCTCCATCTCTTTGCTCCCCCTCTCTCTCTCAATCAGATCTCTTCTCCATCTCTTTGCTCCCACCTCTCTCAATCAGATCACTTCTCCATCTCTTTGCTCCCCCACTCTCTGTCTCTCAATCACATCACTTCTCCATCTCTTTGCTCCTCAATCTCTCTCTCAATCAGATCACTTCTCCATATTTTTGCTCCCCCACTCTCTCTCTCAATCAGATCACTTCTCCATCTCTTTGCTCCCCCCTCTCTCTCTCTCAATGATATCACTTCTCCATCTCTTCACTCCCTCTCTCTCAATCATATCACTTCTCCATCTCTTTGCTCCCCCTCTCCCTCTCTCTCAATCAGATCACTTCTCCATCTCTTTGCTCCCCCCTCTCTCTCTCTCAATGATATCACTTCTCCATCTCTTCACTCCCTCTCTCAATCATATCACTTCTCCATCTCTTCACTCCCTCTCTCAATCAGATCAATTCTCCATCTCTTTGTCACCTCTCTCCTTCAAATCTTCCCAAGTCTCTTATCTCCCAAACATAACGCCTGGGCGCTCTATATTTCTTATCCACTTTCACAGATCGATCTAGGACGAGTTTCAATTCCAGGTGGTGTATATGGGTCAGCCAATTTGCGTCTGACTTGAAACCTGAGACACCCCGCCCCACCCCCTCTAAGTAAACTATTGTCTTGACTTGGTCAATGACCCACTTTAGCTCGTCTCTGGCAAATACTGCGTCCTGCGAACTCATACGTGCCCAGTCTCTGTGTGCGGCCAAGTCATAATACTTCCATGATACGCACTGTCAAACCTTACAGAAATACAACGGATCCTACGAATGTCTTCAAATCTAAACATAATTTCCAAAATTTCCAAGAGTAGTCGGGCTAATGTTTCGCGTGTAGTTGTTGTTGTTGTTGTTTTGGTATAGAAGATCATACACGAATATCATATAGTTTTGAGCGAAGTAGCTGGCGTACGTTTTCTTTCATTCTTGAAATGAAATTTTGGGACTGAAATGTTGCTTGAAATCAAGTTTCACTATATCACAGAACACAAGCTGTTTATTTTAACGATGACTATATTACAGAATACAACCTGCTTATTCAAACGATGACTATATCACAGAACACAAGCTGCTTATTCTAATGATGACTATATCACAGAACACAAGCTGCTTATTCTAACGATGACTATATCACAGAACACAAGCTGCTTATTATAACGATGACTATATCACAGAACACAACCTGCTTATTCTAATGATGACTATATCACAGAACACAACCTGCTTATTCTAATGATGACTATATCACAGAACACAACCTGCTTATTCTAATGATGACTATATCACAGAACACAACCTGCTTATTCTAATGATGACTATATCACAGAACACAACCTGCTTATTCTAATGATGACTATATCACATAACACAACCTGCTTATTCTAATGATGACTATACAGAATACATTTAAATGTTCGCTGCTCACACAATTTCACTTTTAAAAAAAAGTTTTCTTTCTTGTTCTTTTTGACGCTGATCCAGTTTTAGACATGAACTTTACTCTGGTGTCTCAGGTTGCCAGGTTACCAAATAACTGTTTTATAAAGCATGATCAGTATAGCGGAGATCTGGCTGTGGCATGTTGGCAGGCTCTTGTGTCACCAGTCAATGGTGACTTGTTACGACAGCACAGGCTACTAGGTCTGATATTATATTTGTTAATAAGATGCTTTTGCAATCTGCAATTCCTGAACTAATTTTAACAAATCATCTCTTGTTCATGGCTTTCTGAACAAGGTCCAGCGAGGGTGAAGGCGCTGCCCGACCTGGCAATCAGCGACCCACAGCTGACATGCTCAGGGTTGGCGAACTACAGCTGATCAAGACCCTGTCCTATATGTCCGCTGGTAACAGGCCTAGCCTGACTAATGGAGCAAGGATCGTCATGGTGGTGGAGCCTATGGGGAAGAGCTGCAACCCCCTGCTTCATGGTTACACTAAGGGAGAGAGAGAGAGAAAGCTGCCATGACCTGCTCCGAATCCGACATGGTACAGTGTCTCAACATCACAAGCTTGCAGTTCCAGGGCGAAAGAAGAAGAAGAAGAAGAAGCAACAGCACCCCTGGATAATCGTTAAAGCATGAATGATTACAATTCCATTTGCCATTACAACATCTGCAGGTGACATATGTCTGATTAAGATTTAACTTCAGGCGAAGTCGGAGCGTGCGCACTGAAACTCTTAATCCCGCCCCGGCTAAGTAGACTTAATATACGTTGAAATAACTGTCGGTTTTGGATGTTGTCATGTATTACAAATATGGAAACAACCAGCATGAAAATTATACAACAGGAATAAATACATAAATTTGCATAAGCGCCCATCTTTGGGTATAATACTGGAATGTAAACTGATGTTTATAATAAAATTATGAGCTACACTTCTTCTTCTTCTTCTGAGTTCAAGGTTGTTGGTCACTTCAGATCCTGATCCCTGTTGACACGGCAAAGCTGGCAGTCCTTTCCAGATCCTGATAGGAGCCTCTAAGCTTTTGCCCCAAGCTTGTGTCCTCTGGCCATGTCTCACGCCTCAGGTCTGCATGGTTTGGGCACTCTTGAAGGCTATGTTCTGGAGTCTGGACTCCACTGCCACATGGACACTCGTCTGTGTGAGACATTTTAAGTCAATGTTGGTGGCTTAGTAGTCTGCAGTGACCTGTCCTTAGGCGGAAGAGGATGGTTTGCTGATGTCTTTGTAGTTGGTGTATTCAGTCTGGTTCACTGTTGCATTTTAGTTGCTTTTTCAATCATAAATCTCATCCAAGTATACACAGCAACTTCAGAAAGCTCTGATGATGAGATAAAATAATTTTACAACAATCTGGACATGGCAATGAAACAGTGCAAACCATGGGAAGTAAACTTTGTGCTGGGTGATTTAAACGCGAAAGTAGGGACTGGACAAGACAAAGAAGCTACTGGCAAGTATGGACTAGGTATCAGAAACAAAAGAGGAGAAATGTTGATTGAGTGGGCAGAAAAGAATAAAATGATAACAGGAAATACTTGGTTTCAACAACACCCAAGGTCACTATGGACATGGAAAAGCCCAAATAATAATATATGTAACCAGATAGATTACATTATGATCAAAAGAAGATTCAGGAACTCGCTAATATCTGTGAAAATAAGACCAAGCGCAGACTGCAACAGTGACCACATCCCAGTTGTAGGAAAAGTGAGAATCAGGATAAAGAGGTTAGAGGTAGCAGCTAAAAACAAAGAACTAGACAGAGAGTTGTTACGGAAAGATAAGGCAATACGAGAACAATATAGGACCATAGTACACAATGGATATAATGCTATAAAGAAGATGGAAACGATTGATGAACAATGGAAAATGCTTAAAGACTCTATTCAGCAAACATCTATCGAAATCCTACATCCAAATAAATGACACGCTAAACAGGAGTGGATGTCAGAGAAATTTTGCAACTAATGGATCAGAGAAGAAGTCTTAAGGAAGATAAAGATGAATATGACAAAATAAATAAAGAAATAAGACACAAATGCAATAAAGCTAAAGAAGAGTGGCTAAATAAGAAATGTAGTGAAACAGAGACACGCATCACGGAAACACAAGAGATATGTACAAAGAAATAAAGGAGTTAACAAACAAAAGGACATACCCAAGACTGGTTGCCTGAAGTCAAAGGAGGGGCATACAATAATGGACAGAGATTAAATAATGGCATGATGGTGTGAATACATTACAGAACTCTATGAGGACAATAGAAGTGAAATAGATATACGAAATAATAATGAAGGGCCTCCTATACCAAAAACAGAAGTGGAAGAAGCCATCAAACACATGAAGAACAACAAAGCACCAGGACCAGAATCACCAAGGAAGAATTGGAAGCATTAGGAGAGCTTGGCATAGAAATAATTATCAGATTGCTGAATGGCATCTAAAGCAGTAACTATGTCCCATCAGACATCAATTTTGCCCTACCAAAGAAACAAGGTGCAGTTGAATGTGAAGACCATCGAATCATTAATCTTATGAGCCATGTTACCAAAATCCTGCTTCGTATTGTCATGAGAAGAGTCAGGGGCAAAATAAAACCAGAAATCGCGGAAGAACAGTGTGGCTTCGTCGAAGGAAAAGGCACAAGTAATGCCTTATATATGTACATATATAATATATATATTGAGAACATTGATAGAAAGATCAATAGAAGTACAGACGGACCTATACTTATGCTTCATAGACTACTGTAAAGCATTCAATAAAGTGAGACCCACAGAAATTATAAGAATGCTGGAAGACATCAACATAGATGGGAAACATCTGAAACTCATCAAAAACATATACTGGCAGCAGTCAGCAGCAATGAAGATTGAGAACCAAATAGGAGCATTCCGAGACATAAAATTGGGAGTGAGACAAGGATGTGTTCTATCTCCGGACTTCTTCTCCTTGTACAGCGAAAACATTATGAGAAATATAGAGAGCTTAGCGGGTACAACCGTAACAACTTAAGACATGCAGATGACACAGTTCTGATTGCTAAAAGTGAAGGGGAGCTACAGGCTCTTCTGAACGTCGTGGTTCGTGAAAGTAAAAGTAAAGGTCTCAGCCTGAATAAAAAGAAGACTGAAGTGATGGTCATCTCAAAGAAAAGAATACTACCAAAATGTAGCATTACCATTGATGGCATGGAACTGAAACAAGTTGATAGATTCAAGTACTTAGGAACAATTATAACAGCTGATGGGAAATGTCACAACGAAATAAAAAGCAGACGTGCTCATGCCAAGTCAGCATTCCAGAAAATGAGAAACATCTTGTGTAACAGATCCATATCAACAGAAACAAGATTCCGAGTACTTAAATGTTACATTGAGCCAATTTTGTTTTATGGATGTGAAGCATGGTCTATGAATAAGAGAATACAGCGAGAAATGAAGGCCGTGGAAATGTGGTTCATAAGAAGGATGTCAACAGTACCATGGACAGCTAAGAAAACCAATGAAGAAGTCAGAGAGGCTGGAGTTAAAAGGCAAATTACAGCAAAGATCAGAGGTAGACAAGCGAGATTTGTAGGACATTTTCTGAGAAGAGGAAAACTGGAACACAATGTGGCAACTGGAAAAATTGAGGGAAGAAGAGACAGAGGATGACAGAGAGAGAAGTTACTGGATGGCCTGACAGTGTGGCTAGGAAGAAAGTCACCGGCGGATCTCATAATCGAGTCTAAAGACAGGGAATTGAGGAGAGAAATGATCGCCTACGCCATGCGGCATGGCACTTGATTGATTCCACAGTGGGGTGGTACCCATTGTAGGGCCACAGTTGCTGACAGTGTAAGGTGCTTCAGTTCTGAGCTACACTGAAATAAGACTCCAATTAAAAAAAAAACAGAAATGTGCGTCAAGTGTAAGAGTTACTGGGTGCCTACCATGAAACCTGCCAGTGTAGATAATTCTCTTGACAGAATATGATGTATCACTGAAAGAGAACATTTCGCATGCTGAAACAGCCAGAATGGTCTATGAGAAAACTAAGCCACATACGAACATATGAACTCATCGTATTAATCTTTCATATACAAAAGTGAAAGACAAGCAGCCAAATTAGACATGTTGAATGTAAACACAGATCTTGGAAAAGATTTGGCAAAAGCAACATACAAAGAAGTAGACAATAAAGTAAAAAGTTCAGTTAGAAGGGATAAAAGTGAATACATAGACAATATGGTGAAGGAGGCAGATAAAGCAGCAAAAACAGGAGACAGCAAAACTTTAATAACATACAAAAGAGGCTAACAGGTACTATTACATCTAAAGAAAGACCAATCCTAGGCAAAACTTGAACACTATTAACATCAAGTAAAGACCAAAAGCAAAGATGGGCTGAACACTTCCAAGAAATACTTAATCGACCACACCCAAAAGAATTGTTAAACTTTGAAACTTACTTACCAACCCCACAACTAAATGTCAACGTAGATGAAGTTACATTGCATGAAATTGAAACAAGAGTGAACTTAATGGCTAACAACAAAGCTGCAGGTGAAGATGAAATAACAGCCAAAATGTTAAAAGCTATCAATAGTGACAACATGAGACAACTACAGAGAATGTTTAATAAGATTTGGAAAGAAGAAAAGGTCCCTTCTAAATGAAAAAAAGGAATCATTGTTAAAATACCAAAAAAAGGCAATCTTAGTGACTGTAACAATTGGAGAGAAGTAACCTTAATATCAGTTGTGTCAAAAGTATTTTGCAAAGTCATTCTGATAGACTTAAGATATAGTGGATACCACAATGAGAGAACACATTCTGATAGACTTAAGATATAGTGGATACCACAATGAGAGAACACATTCTGATAGACTTAAGATATAGTGGATACCACAGTGAGAGAAGAACAAACAGGATTTCGAAAAAGGAGAAGCTGTATCAACTAGATCTTTACTCTAAGAATAATACTTGAAGAACATATTGAAAAGCAGAAACCATTAATACTGAACTTCATTCACTCATTCATTCATTCATTCATTTGCATGTCCCTTGCAGAACTTTGCCTCTTTAACAGCACTCCTGTAGGCCTCTCGGTTGTGAGCAAGATGGCCTGTGTCTGATGCATCCATTTGCAGATCATCAATGATGTCTTGCAGCCATCCTCGCCTTGGTTTTCCTCTCTTTCTTTTTCCCATTATGTATCCTTCCAATAGATTCTCTAAATTATCGTGACATTTAATGTCCAAAATATTTAAGTTTTCTCTGTTTAATCCTCTTTACTAGCCAGATTCTTCAATATTAAGTTCTTGTAGTATAGATATATTTGTTCTTTCTTGTGTCCATGATATTTGAAGAACTCTTCTGTAGCATTTACATTCAAAGGCATTTATGTGTTTCTCAGCTGTTTTGTTAAGTGTCCAGGTCTCACAGGCACATGTTGCGATGGGAAAGATACATTCCCTTAAAAGTCTTATTTTTGTAGTTCTGTCTGTTCCTCTCCACAGATTCTTTAGTTGTTTTACTTTATGAAGTGTGATAGACATCCTCCTTTTAATTTACCTCATTGTATCTCTATTATTAGTCAGTAGTGATCCAAGATATTCAAAACACTCCACTTCTTCCAATTTTTTCTCACCGATACATATATCAGCTGCCTTGTTTGTTTTGTTAGTTGTCATCAATTTAGTTTTATTCACACTAAGATAGAGGTTTTGCTCTTCGCTGTTCTTACAGGCTGACATAATTCGTTTTTTCATTCCTTTTTATGTTGTGGACAGTAATACTGTGTCATCAGCATATCTAATCTCTGGTATTTCATAACCTCCAATTGTTATGGCATCATAATATTCTTTGTCTACATCTTCTCTTACATTCCTCATTATATTTTCAGTATACAAGTTAAATAAGTAAGGCGACAATATGCACCCCTGATGTCAAACCAAGTTGTTGTTTCACCATTTATTTCTACTGCTGCCTGTTGGTCTAGATACAGCAGTGATTTTAATTGTATAAAATGTGTTGGAAATCTCATTTTTTCCATTATTTCCCACAGTTGTTCGTTGTACACAATCAAATGCCTTTGAGTAGTCTATAAAGGATAAATATAGACTCATGTTAAATTCTCTGCATTTTTCTATTATTAATCTTATATTGAATATATGATCTCTTGATCCTCTTCCTTGCCTAAAACCAGCTTGGACCATATTGAATTCTTCAATTTTCTTATGAAGTCTACCTTTTATGATTTTTAACAGAATTTTACTGGCATGATTAATCAGGGCAACAGTTCTGTAGTTTGTGCATAATTTCAGGTTACCCTTTTTTTTGGCAGTGGTATGAATACAGTTCTTTTCCATTCTTTTGGCCAAATACCTGAATGCCATATCTTTTTACATAGTGCATGATAGATTGCTGCACATTCCTTTCTTCCTGTTTTAATAAGTTCAGTTGTTATCACATCCTGGTGATTTACCATTTTTCAGATTCTTTTTCAGATATTGCCCATAAAACGTCTTCTATTATCAGTTCGGGTTCTTTCTCCTCCAATAATAATTCATACTGTTGATTTCTGCTTTCATAGTCAGATGTTTCATACATTCCTCTGCAATATTCCTTCCATCTTTCTAGAATTTCCTCTATCTCTGTCAAGGTATTCCCCATCTTGTCACAAATTACATTTGGCTTAGGTCTGATATTTCTTCTCAATGTCTTCATTTCTTTTAAACATTTCACTATCTCTTCCACATTCCTGATGTCCTTCTATTCTTTCACAACAATCTTGTATGTATTGTTTTTTGTCTTTTCTTATGTTTCTTCATACTTCTTTTGTTAAAGATTTATATTCCTCTTTGTTGTTTGTCACTTTCCATTGTGTCTTAATTTCTCTATGTTGTTTGATCAGTTCTAGTGTACCTGCTGTAATCCATCCAACAAACATTAAAATAATTTCTAGCAACTTATTAGATATTGTTAGAAATTATTTTAATGTTTGTTAAAAAAAAACATATGTTAGAAGATGATTTACAATGTATTTTATTTATGTATATGTCTGCGTGTGTATGTGTGCGTGAGTGCTATTTTATTAGGTTAATGATTTCTTCTCTTTTACCTTGAATGTAATAGTTAAATCTTACACTCTTTTGATATGTTTTTCCTAATTTAAATTGTATTTTTGTACTAAATCAAGTGTGTGGGAAGAATGAAGGATGGAGTGATGAAGGGCAGAATGTAAGACGGGCCTGCGTGCCCAATTCTTTACCCTTGAAAAATAAAGATTATTCATTCATTCATTCATTCATTCATTCATCCATTCTTTTGTGTTTTCTTTACTAAACTCCATAGACTTTAAAAAGGCATTTGATAGCATACACAGAGATTCATTGTGGAGAATTTTAAGTCTATATGGAATACCATCTAAAACTGTCAACATCATTAAGGACTTCTACAATGGATATGTTTGTGCAGTCAAAACAGAAAAAGGGATGAGTGAATGGTTCCAGATTGAAACAGGTGTGAAACAAGGATGTATACTATCTACTTTGCTTTTTGGAATTCAAATAGACTTCATAATGAAAAAATGCTGCACAGGCAACACAAGTATTGACTGGATATATGGGACCCAACTAGAAGATCTTCATTTTGCTGATGACATCTTATCAGTAACAATGTGAATTCCATGCATGAAAAAACAGATATCCTGTCTTCACTGGCTAGCAAAATAGGACTTGAAATTAACAAGGACAAAACAAAAATAATGAAACTTCCCATTAATCAAAATTGAAAAATACACGTAGAAGGGACGGCTGTTGAAGAAGTTAATCAATTTGCATACCTTGGCAGCTACAAAGACCAGGAAGGTGACACTAGTAAGGAAGTTAGAATTAGAATTGCAAAAGCAGCTTCGATCTTCAAGAATCTTGAAAATTGTCACTCAAAAGTTATAAGCATAAAAACCAAGTTAAGATTATTCAATTCAAATGTAATATCCACCCTCATTTATGCATGCAAAAGCTGGAAAATAATGAAAGAAATATACAAGAAATTAGACTATTTTGAAAACAAATGCCTAAGGAAAATACTTGGCATCAAGTGGAACGAATTCAAAAACAATACAGAGATAAGACAGATGACTGAACAACAACCTGTCTCATGGGTGATCAGGAAAAGGAGATGGATATATGTTGGTCACTTGATGAAAAGAAACGATCAGAGAATCCCAAAACAAGCTGTAAAGTGGAACACAACAGGCCGAAGAAAAAAAGACAGACCACGGGAAACTCTGAAGAGGACATTGTTAAGAGAGGCCAAATTAACAGGCATACAATCCCCTGATGAGGTCGTAAAGCTCGCCAAAGACAGGAAAAATTGGCAAACTACCTTGCGAGCCCTATGTGACGTTTAACAGCATGGGAAGGACGGTGAAACTGTTTAAATGAGTTTGGTAAGTTACAAGAACATTATGTACGAGCGTAAACGAGGGCACAGAATACTGCGCACTGTAATCAAGTGACAGGCTTCTTCTTAAGAATACGCAAGGTCAAAGGTAAGAACAAAGCAAGAGAAGAACTGGAAATGCTTGCAAGTAGGGACAGGCCGGTGTTTTAATGCCAGAGATGACCAAGACCAGCTACATGTGATGGTATCTCTTCTTTGCTGTTGCTCCAAGCAGCTGTGTCACAAGACCCTGACAAGAGGGACAAAGATCATCGTTGGAGCTGGGAAGTCCCTGCACTTTCCAATAAACAAGTAAAGTCCACTATCATTCTCATCTATCCTCAGTTTCATCATTACTGGGCAGAAAAATAAAGATTTTGTCCGCAGAGCGCTGTTACCAATAACAAAAACACCAGCAACAGTAACAACAAACAGCACAAACAATATCAACAAACAGTAGCAACAGTAACAACAAACAGCAGAATCAATAACAACAGCAGCAGGAATAACAACAAACAAGTGAAGGCGGGAATGGTTAACCAGGACATGATGTGACAGAAAATAGGTCGGCCTGTAGACTGTCAAGTAATGTCTGTGGGTTAGCGCTCCAAATAAACTGAAAGACATATGACAATGATAATATTTAATGCTAGACCAGCCAAGCATACCAAGGAAGAGATTACGGCGCAGATACAGAAAAATAAAAGCACGTTACCCCAGACACGGTCTACTGTTTTATATCAGACAAACACTTCTTATTCTGTTCACTGATGTTATCTTTTAAGCTTGCGTCGTCCTCTGGTTCATCTTCTCTATACATCTTCCTCTTCTTCCCTGTTTCTTGGCAGATTTACTCATCATAAAGTGTGCTCCAAATAAGTGTCTGTTTCTTTTCAAAGCCTTTCATCTGCCCTCTCCTTAAGTTATCATAATCTGTTTCTTTCTTTTCTAGCCATGAATTGAGATCAAAATCATAGTTAAATTCTGCAAGGTCTTTCTAAACACTTCACACACTACGTCATCCAAAATGTACTCCCATGAAAAACTGAAGAGGAAAAAAAAAAGCAAGAAGACAATGGATAGAAATCATTGAGAGATGGTCACAAATATGCCTAGACTGGGTTCTTTTTCTTCTTCTTCTTCTTCTTCAATCTTCCTGGAACTATGAGCTGGTGTTCTCTGCAGCCGATGTGGTGAAGATGTTGGGTTGAGGCACAGCATCGTGTCGGACTGAGAGCGGGTTGTGGCAGCTATCTTTTCAGTCCCTCAGTGGAGCAATATTTCTTTAGCAGGCTCCACCACCACTATGGAAATCCCTGCCCTTTCAGCTAGACTAGGCCTGTTACTGGAGGTACCAAGGGAGAGGTGGGACAGGGTCTTGGTCAGCTATGGATCGCTGACTGTCAAATCGGACAGCATCTTTGCCCTACAATTCCCCCCCCCCCCCGGCGAGACAGCAAGGAACAGAACAAGATGAAGAAATCGCTACAGGTAACCTTCCTTGAGGAGATGGCACATGATGCTGTTTCCGCTGCTGATGACCAACTTTCCAAATATTTTCCTGTTTACTGCGTGTTCCTACAAACATAAACAAGATTCTGTACGAGCACAGAGGAAAACAAGGCTGCCAGGCTGATAAGTACGGCTTACTAGGTTACAACGTCCACAGATAAGCGTTACGTGACAGCTAATTACTATCTGTCTCTTCTCACGTTAACAAAACATCTAAACCAACAGTCCAGGGTGTATCCACAAAATTATTGAATGAACGAGAAATATGGCTCTGAAATAGGAACATGGGCTGGAACATCATCATCATCATCATCATCATCATGTGCCGTGCCGACTGGCGTTGGCTATTATGCTTCTCCAGAGTACGCGATCCTTCATGCAGGCCATCAGCTCAGTTGGTGATCTCCTCTCACACCATCCCGTCAGACTGTCCAGTATCATTTCTCTTGGTCTTCCTCTTGATCTTCTTCCTTCTATTTTTCCTGTTCTTATAATATTTTCAATGCCCCCTCTTCTCATTGCATGTCCTATGAAAGTACATTGTCTCTCTCTTATCTTTTTGACAAGGTTTTTTTGTCTCTCCAGCTCTTCTCCTACATTCTTCATTAGTTATTTTTGCTGTCCAGGGGATTCGCAACATTCTTCTAATGAACCACATTTCTGCTGCTTCCAATGATTTTTGTGCAGACTTGCCTATTGTCCATGATTCACTTCCATATAACAAGATAGGTTCAATATAGCATTTTAGTACTCGTTTTCTAACATTCATTGATAAGGATCTGTTGGTCAATATGTTTCTCATTCTCTGAAATGCAGTCTTTGCTTGGCCTATTCTGTTCCTAATTTCTGTTCTGCATTTCCCATCTGAAGTTATTACTGCTCCAAGGTATTTGAATTTCTGCACCTGCTTTAGAACAGTTCCGTTTAATTTAATACTGCATGCTGGTGGATTCTGTTTCTTAGATATAACCATAGTCTCTGTCTTTTTGATGTTCAAAGTAAGGCCTTTCTGTTCACTTTCTTTGGCGACTTTATCCAAGAGATTTTGCAGGTCTTGTTGGTTCTCTGCTATCAGTACTGTGTCGTCAGCATACCGAAGGTTGTTAATATTGTATCCTCCAATTTTTATGCCTGGTTCTGTGATGATTGTTCTTAGAATATTCTCGCTATACAGAGAAAAAAGGTCTGGAGATAGTACACATCCTTGTCGCACCCCTTGTTTTACAGGTTGATATTTTCCAATTCTATTTTCAACTCGAACTGCTGCTTCTTGCTGCCAGTATAGATGTTTTACAATCCTCAGGTCTTTGCCGTCTATATTGATGTCTTCAAGCATTTTAATAACTTCATTATGTTTCACCTTGTCAAATGCCTTGGTGTAATCAATGAAGCATAAGTAGAGATCTTTCTGTACTTCTAAAGCTCTTTCTGTTAGTGTTCGTAAAGCATAAATGGCATTGTGTGTTCCCTTTCCTTCAACAAATCCAAACTGTTCATCTGCTATTTCCATTTTTATCTTTTTCCTTGTTCTTCTCATAATGATTCTCAGAAGTAGCTTCGTTATGTGACATGAGAGGCTGATAGTCCGGTGGTCGTCACATTCCTTTGCACCTGGTTTCTTTGGTAGTGCTATAAACGTGGATTTAATCAGGTCACTGGGAATATAACCACTGTTGTAAATGTCATTCAGTAACTTGGTTATTATTTTTATTCCTGTCTCCTCTAGTGCCTCTATTTCTTCTATTGTTATATTATCAGGCCCAGTCGCTTTTCCTTTCTTCATGTGTTTGATGGCATCTATGATTTCATCTTCAAGTATTGGTGGTCCCTCACAGTTTTCAGTATCTGGTGTTAATTCTGGTCTTTCTCCTACATATAGCTCACCGATATACTCTGTCCACCTATCCACAATGTCTTCTTTTCCCATTAACATTTTACCTTCTTTCGATTTCAGGCATCCTGTGGTATATTTTGTTTTCCTGCTTGTGAGTTCATTAATTCGTTTGTGCATGTTTTTGCTGTCTTTAATATGAGAGTCCTCTATCTGTCTGCACTGCTCATTTAACCACACTTCTTTTGCTTCTCTGCATTTGCGTCTTATTTCTTTATTTATCTTGTTATATTTTTTCTCGTTATTTTTACTCCTCCTCCTCTTGTCCATCAGTCCTAAGATGTCGTCTGTCATCCATTTATTTTTAGGGGCTTCTTTTTTTGGTAGTATTATCTCCTTAACAGTTTGGTGGATAGAATCTCTTAACATTTCCCATTGTTCATCTATACTATTTATCTTTGCTATTGCATTGTATCTATTTGTTATAATAACTTTGTATTGTTCTCTCAGTTCTTGGTCATTTTTAAGAAGTTCTGTATTCAGTTTGATGTTTCTCACTTTTCTGCTTGTTTTCTTTAGTTTTATTCTAACTTTTCCACAGAGTGGATCATGGTCACTATTGCAGTCAGCTCCTGGCATGGTTTTTGTTGTCAGTAATGCATTGCGGAATCGTTTGTTGATTAATATGTATCTGATTAAAAGTCTTTTTGTCTGGACTGCACCACGTTGGCAGTCTTCGAGGATGTTGTTTAAACCAGGTGTTTCCTACAACCATGCTGTGTATTCTTGCCCATTCAATTAATTTATAACCTCTGTCATTCCTCTCTCCCAGTCCATAGTCACCAACGATGTCTGAAGTTCTTCCTTTACCAACTTTGGCATTAAAATCTCCCATGACTATGGTAACTTCATGTGACTTTGTGTGTTTTAGTGCTGTCTCTATGTCATTGTAAAATAGCTGTAAATCTTCTTCAGAGCTTTCAGATGTTGGAGCGTACACTTGTATAATATTTATGTTTATTGGTTGTACTTTCAGTTGGGCTAGCAGGACTCGGTCTGAGATGTTCAAATATCCTACAATTGTCCTTGCCGTTTGTTCATCAAATATAATTCCTACTCCTCGTTCATGTTTCTCACTTCCTGAATATATTATTGTATATTTATCTGAGTTTATCTTCCCTGCACCTGTCCATCTAACTTCACTCATTCCTAATATGTTGATCTTCATCCTTTCCATTTCCATCTTTACATTTTCTAATTTTCCAGCCTGGAATAAAGTTCTAACATTCCATGTTGCTATTTTGAACTTGTTAGTTTTGCCACCAGTAGCTTGATGACGATCTGGCCTCACCTGTGGCTCATGAGCTGCCCTACCGGACGAGGCTGTTCCAGAGGAACATCCATTAACGTCGTTCATGATGAATCGATTATTCTGTTTAAGCATAATTATTCTTGGGAATTACAACAGTGGTTTCCCGTTGCCTTCTGTCGGTTTGTGTACGGACTCTCCGCTAGCCTTTGGACTCCCTGTCCTACCCGCAAGGCAGCGGGAGCGAGAGGTTTTAAGGCGCCTCTGACCCGCCTGGTATTCCCTTCACTGAGCACCTGAGGCACTTTATAGGAGTAGTAGAGCCACCTACTACCCCACCTCGCTCTCTGAGTCTACCGCCAGTTGGTCCGCGCCTGCTTATTTGAATAACTCCTTATTCACAGGGATCCTCCATATCTGGAGGACTTTCACCATCCGCCACCTGTGACGCGCTGGGTTGGGGATGGTCGCCCCAGCTTTACCAGCTGGAACACCGAGGGCAATATAACTATAGCTATTCAGATGAGCGAGGGGAATTTCACGGACAGAAAACTAGAAATATACGGAGAATACGAGAACAAAAACAATCAAAATATTATAAATGACGAAGTATTTGGCTAAAATAAGAGGCCACATACTGAAAATCAAAGCGGAGTGATAAAATTTAAGGCAAAAGAGGAAGATGGAGGTCCAGGGTCACAAACTGCACTTTTACTTCTTCCATCTCTCTGGAACTGCGAGCAGGTGTACTTCGCGGCCGATGTCGTGAAGATATTGACGTGTCCGACTGTATTACGGCGGCTACTTTTTCAGCCCCTGAGTGAAGGTAAAAAGCAGGGGATGTGCATTATTTCTTTAACAGACTCCACCACCATGAACTATGGCGATTCCTGCCCCGTTACCTAGGCTAGGTGTGTTTCTGGAGGTACCAATGGAGGGAAAAGACAACGCCTTGGTTAGCTATGGTTCACCAACCCTGAGGCTAGCATGTCAGCTAAAGGTTCACCAATCCTGAGGCTAGCATGTCAGCTAAAGGTTCACCAATCCTGAGGCTAGCATGTCAGCTAAAGGTTCACCAACCCTGAGGCTAGCATGTCAGCTAAAGGTTCGCCAACCCTGAGGCTAGCATGTCAGCTAAAGGTTCGCCAACCCTGAGGCTAGCATGTCAGCTAAAGGTTCGCCAACCCTGAGGCTAGAAGGGTTGCTGACTGCCAAACGGACATCGTTTTCGGTCCCCTTACACCCCCCTCCCCGCAGCTTGTATCTACAAGCACGGAAGAATATTGTGTACAGATATATTAAATATAGAGAAAGAAGGAAGCTGCCAGTGTAGTCTTCAGCTTCCATGTCTAAGACAAGTATGTCCGCTATTACTCAGCTGAGACTCGGTTAATGTATTCATGCTGTACGTTTGTGTCAGTGATGAAAGACATCGCAGCTCATGGAAACATAACACCACGGTGTGTGTGTGTGTGTGTGGATGGGGGGGGGGGGATTTACACAGCAGAAAGGTCAAGGCTGTATTCATTTGATCTGACGATGCGAACCGTCACAAACCAGTGAACCGTGGTAAATCTCAGTCGATGGTCACGTTGAACTTTGATAAAAGATATCACATTAATGACAACTATGTGGGCTAGACAGAACTCCTGTAAGCCACTGTTACCGTGGTATGACGATACCTGGTCTACTACTACTACTACTACTACTACTACTACTACTACTACTACTACTGTAATACTACTGCGGCTTTCAGAGCTATTGCTAGCTGAAATGATAGAGCACAGCGCTGATTGGTTAGACTTAGAAAAATCGCTCAAAAAGGCACCTCAGACGTGAGAGAAAAAAAAATGACAAGAGAATTACCTGAGATTCGAACCACGCTTTCTTTTTCTCTCACGTCTAAAAGTGCATAAGATTTTCCCAAGTCTAATCATACAACAGCGGGTTCTGTCACTTTACTGTGCGTGAACCTCGTTGTTTCATATCTGAAAACAAAAATCTGCATCTATTACTAGCTAACCATTATTGCTATCTATTTAAATAAACGAATTAGAGTATATAGCTCCGTATGAAAATATATACACTCACCAAGATCCTCTGCCCCTCTTGCTGGCACTTTAAACACACGACACAACAAAACTGGCTGTTAAGGGATGATCTAAACAAGAACTCAAAGAGACTCGTATGCGTGGACCACGTTCAGCTCATGTACCGCCTCAACAAGAGACGCCAAGCACAACGCCCATCAGTACTGTAAAACACTCTCTGCGCCAAAACTTTTATGCTGGAGAAGAATGTCCGCTGGAGATACGATTATTAAACAACCCTCCCCTGACTGTTCTCATGGACTCGAACGCTGGCGACAAGAGGCACGGACTGACGTTCATTTAACACATTACCAGATATTTACATAACGTCAACAAAATGTCAAGGTCTGAATGTGTTTGATCAGGGGTCAGTCAGAAAATTCCAGTATATAGGAGGTCACGAACGACGAGCTGTCAACATTAACTTGTCGGTTTTGGATATTTATATCTGATGTAGATTAGAAATGGGATCTGAGCTGTGCGAACTTGCGGGGATTACGCTAGCAAATTATGTCAAAATTATAATCAAGAATTACAAACTAAGATTCTCCAGCACTGAGGGAATAAAAACCGCAAATGTTTACCAGTAATCCACAAACTATGTAGGAGGGAAAATTCCCGCCTAAAAAAGAAAATACAAGAGCATGAAGGAGACTTAAGTACACGTCCAAGTACACTTAAGTACATGTCTAAATAATGGAGGCTTAAGTACATGTCTAAATAATGGAGACTTAAGTACATGTCTAGATAACGGAGACTTAAGTACACGTCCAAATAATGAAGACTTGAGTACATGTCTAAATAATGGAGACAAGTACATGTCTAGATAATGGAGAATTAAGTACATGTCTAGATAATGGAGACTTAAGTACACGTCCAAATAATGAAGACTTGAGTACGTCTAAATAATGGAGACTTAAGTACATACCTAGATAATGGAGATTTAAGTGCATGTCTAGATAATGGAGACTTAAGTACATGTCTAGATAATGGAGACTTAAGTGCATGTCTAAATAATGGAGACTTAAGTACATGTCTAGATAATGGAGACTTAAGTACATGT
The DNA here is from genome assembly GCA_009760885.1 of Achatina immaculata. Classification (NCBI taxonomy): domain Eukaryota; kingdom Metazoa; phylum Mollusca; class Gastropoda; order Stylommatophora; family Achatinidae; genus Lissachatina; species Lissachatina immaculata. The sequence goes on along the minus strand of CM019707.1, from coordinate 35,209,018 downwards.
CTAGATAATGGAGGCTTAAGTGTATGTCTAAATAATGAAGACTTAAGTACATGTCTAGATAATGGAGACTTAAGTACATGTCTAGATAATGGAGATTTAAGTGTATGTGTACATAATGGAGATTTAAGTACATGTCTAGATAATGGAGATTTAAGTACATGTCTAAATAATGGAGGCTTAAGTACATATCGAAATAATGCTAACTTCAAAACAACATTTCCAAACAATGAATACTTCGGTACAACATTTCTAAATAAAAGATACTCGAGTATACCATTTCAAAATACTATGTAAGGAGCAAGTTCCCCCCCCCCCCGCTCCCTTTTTAAAAATTTATTTTAAAAAAAAAATGGGCGCGCTCTAGATATATCTGAAGGTAAAATTTGAGACAGAACCTTCGTCAGCTTGGCCGTCTACTCGTATGTGTTTACATAAGTACACTGCACGACTCTCACTCCTTTAGGTACAGTGATTGTGAGAGAACCACTTTCCACAAGTTTTTCTCCGTAGAGAGTGGCTTAGATTCTGGCTGGCCTCGCTATCACATTAAGTATGAACACTAGTTCAACAGTCGTGCCATACTATCTCGCACGGAAATGGCCTGACAGAAAAAAAATCACCAAAAAAAAACAACAAAATTGCCAATTCAGTTTGTTGTTCTTGTTGTTGTTGTTGTAATGTTCTTAATCGTTTCTTAAGATCACAAACATACATTTTTGTAGGTGTAAACTATGAACCCTGTAGAAATGACAAATGGGGTCTAACTGCTCTGCCAGACGGAATGTTACGTCACACGAGGAGCAATATTTAAAGAATAGTTTATGTGGAAACCAAATTTTCAGGAAATATTTATAATATATCTCACCATTCCATCCCATCCACGTGACATGTCCTTTCCAGAACGTTGTCCCTCTCAGAGCCTCCCTGAATGTAATACTGTCTTGCGCGAGTTGACCATTCATTCATTTGCATGTCCCCTGTGGAACTTTGCCTCCCAAACAGCACTCTTGTAGGCCTCTCGGTTGTGAGCAAGATGGATTGCTGCTGATGCATCCATTTGCAAATCATCAACGATGTCTTGCAGTCATCTTCGCCTTGGTCTTCCTCTCTTTCTTTTTCCCATTATGTACCCTTCCAAGACGGTCTTCTCTAGATTATCATGACGTTTAATGTGTAAAAAATATTTAAGTTTTCTCTGTTTAATCCTCTTTACTAGCCAGCCTTCTTCAACATTAAGTTCTTGTAGTATAGATATATTCGTTCTTTTCTGTGTCCACGATATTTGAAATACTCTTCTGTAGCATTTACATTCAAAGGCATTTATGCGTTTCTCAGCTGTTTTGTTAAGTGTCCAGGTCTCACAGACATATGTTGCGATGGGAAAGATACATGCGAGTTGACCAGCGTCTCGAAATGACACACCCAAACTTCCCGTGATGTCCTGACTCCACCTGCGGCGAGGTCGTACCTCTTCTCTCTTGCTGGGCACTGCCTTCTACTATCAGCATTTTCAAACCATTATGTCTTTTGATGTGGCCGAAGTATCTCAGCTTTCTAATTGTGATGGTGTTAACTAGCCAGTCCTTTGCGACATCTAATCCTATCAATATCTCTTTATTTGATGTTCTTTCTATCCATGATATTCTAAGTGCCCCTCTGTAACATTTCATTTCAAATCCTGTTATTCTCTACAACGGACACTAAGCCCATGATTAAATTCTACTACAGATGACACTAGGACCATGATTAAACTCTACTACAGCTGACACTAGGACCACAATTAAATTCTACCACAGCTGACACCAGGACCATGATTAAATTTTACTATAGCTGACACTAGGATCAGGATTAAATTATACGACAGCTGACACTAGGATTAGGATTAAATTCTACTACAGCTGACACTAGATCATGATTAAATTCTACTACAGGTGACACTAGGATCATGATTAAATTCTACTACAGCTGACACTAAGCCCATGATTAAATTCTACTACAGCTGACACTATGATCATGATTAAATTCTACCACAGCTGACATTATGATCATGATTAAATTCTACTACAGGTGACACTAAGATCATGATTAAATTTTACTACAGGTGACACTAGGATCATGACTAAATTCTACAACAGCTGACACTAGGATTATGATTAAACTCTACTACAGCTGACACTAGGACCATGAATAAACTCTACTACAGCTGACACTAGGATCATGATTAAACTCTACTACAGCTGACACTGGCGGCCTGGTTGGCTGAGTGGTTAGGCGCTCGGCTTACTAATCCGGTGGTACTGGGTTCAGTCCCAGCAGTGGGAGTTTTTTCTGGTACACAAACGCCCCGGCCTTCACCCAGCCTCTAAAAATGGGTGCCAGATAAATCTGGGAAGGTAAAGCGGCCAGGGCGTGATACTGACCACATCACACTTTCATGTGCCGAAGCTCATGGAAAAATACGGGTCTAAAACCGTATTCCCCAATATGCCTTAATGGCATGGAAATGGGAAGTTAACCTTTTACCTTTTACAGTTGACACTAGTACCATGATTAAACTCTACTGCAGTTAGACCGCTTATCACACAAGTTACACATCCAATTCCACACTCTGATGCGTGTTCCTGTAACAGGGTGTTCAACCCCCACATGTTTCCATAACAACGCCCTTGAGAGGCTGCTTATAATTTATTTATTATATAAGTTATGAACCACGAAACCTGAGGTACTCCGTGCAAAGAAGAGAACATTAGGAACCTCTGATTGGGAGTTCGTGAGAGACTGCAGGACCTAGAGACAGGAGAGAGTAAGTGTGAATAAATAGAGCTTAGTTTGTGAGAGACTACAGGACTTAGAGACAGGAGAGAGTAAGTGTAAAGAAATAGACCTGAGTTTGTGAGAGACAGGAGAGAGTAAGTGTGAAGAAATAGACCTGAGTTTGTGAGAGACAGGAGAGAGTAAGTGTGAAGAAATAGACCAGTTTGTGAGAGACTTCGGGACTTAGAGACAGGAGAGAGTAAGTGTGAAGAAACAGAGCTTAATTTGTGAGAGACAGGAGAGAGTAAGTGTGAAGAAATAGACCTGAGTTTGTGAGAGACAGGAGAGAGTAAGTGTGAAGAAATAGACCTGAGTTTGTGAGAGACAGGAGAGAGTAAGTGTGAAGAAATAGACCTGAGTTTGTGAGAGACTACGGGACTTAGAGACAGGAGAGAGTAAGTATGAAGAAACAGAGCTGTGTGAGAGACTGAAAGTTGTATCGTCCAGAGAGAATGTTGTGGAATGTGGTCGTCGGAGTGAAAGAATTTGGAGCATGTTTTCGTCTACTTGAGGCTCTGGGTGGTTTGGTGGCTCTGGCACTAACTAGGAAACTGAGCCACGGGAATCTGTACTCGCGATGTCTCAAATGTTATCCTGCTTCCCATGTAGCCTTTCGGCACTGTCCCTGGACAAGCTGAGCAGTACACATGTGTACAAACTGCCAATCTTCTCTGCTGCTGTCATCACCTGTAACTTCTAATGAATCAGCACTACACAGTGGCCATTTCAGTGATTTGGTCAAATTTGCCACAGCTCGCAAATGTAAAATGTCTGAGTGACGGCCATGTGTGTTCTCGCCTACTGTAATATAAAGCTAACTGGCTACTTCATACAATGCCCTTGTTTTGTGGGGAGGGCACAGCCTGGCTGAAGACACCATCAGGTGGAAGGAGCGAGGAAACTGGAGATTCACTATCACCAGCCGTCGTTCTGAAGAAGGCACATGATGATGATGATGATGTTTTGTGGATATGAGGGTGAACTGCTGTACAGAAGACAAATCATTGTTCGTTACTGTACTTACATTCTGAGCAGTGTTGTCTATGCTTGTTTCAATCACAGCATGGGAGCTGTGACCACACAGCTAGATATTCTGTGCTCCTTATGTGTGTAATGAACCGTTATCGATATTGTGTGTATGTTCACGATGAGTGTCTTGATGTTTGTCATAATAAACTTAATGTGTTGTTGTACACACTGAAACAACTGTGGTGTACTGAGCGATGACGAGGAAGTCATAATATCTACAGGCCGAACTGATGGCTAACAAGGATCCGGGATGTTCGTGGTCAGATCTTCTTTATAACTGGGGTGGGGGGGGGGGTCATACTACGTTAGTACCACTGGAAGAATTTAATTACTTAATTACCGCAGTCGTAAGTCCCTCACTCTCTTCCTCACAGTAACACAACATACCCCACACGGCCGTAACATGTCAAGCAGAATATGAACATCAAGAGAAAAGGACAGGCCATTCCTGTACCAGCACCATATTCGTTATGTGCCTCAATGGCTGGAACATACCAAGGAACATACAGACAGCAATATATCCCTGTGTAGCAGAAATCTTACCAGAAACGTCAACTTGTTAATGATATGAGACGACAAATCATTTCCTTTAAAGTACAGATTAGAATGTGACGTTTGTGTTTCATCAAAAAACGACAACAAAACAACAGATAAAGAAAACCACCTTCCTATATGAACGATTATAACACTGCCACTAGAACCACATGTATACAAAGTTTAAGACTGCTAGTTCCCTTCTTTGTGAATGTGCGAGGTAGCACCTCCTACTGTTGAACGTATCTTCCAAAACACTACCAACTGAAACACTGAGACGTACCTACTGGCACAATGAACGAACATACTTACGTTCAAAGGGTTAAGAATTGGGTAACGCAAAGATAAGGCAGACGACTGAACAACAACCAGTCTCATGTGTGATCAGGAAAAGGAGGTAGACATATATCGGTCACGTAATGAGAAGTAACAGTCAGAGAATACTAAAACAAGCTATCAAGTGGAACACAACAGCGAATAAAAAGAGGTCGGCCACGAGAAATTCTAAAGAGGACATTGTTAAGAGAAGCCAGGTTAGTGAGCATAACATCCCTTGATGAGGTTGAAAAGCTCGCGAAAACAGGAAAACTTGGCGAACTACCTTGCGAGCCATATGTGACGTTTAACGGCACGGGAAGGTTATAAGATAGAAAATAAGATAAGAATTAGGTACGCTGGCCTTTCTAACATTCTGCCCTTCATCATACAGCTTGCACACAGTCACAATCGTTCATCATTTGTTAATGGATCATAATAAGCACGAGGAAACAATTAAATGATTACATAAATAAATAATACACTATCTCTTGTCCATATACTCTACACTGATTTATGTAACTTAATGAAATAAACTTACATTCATTCAAAACTAACAAATTTATAGAAAAGTAGTATAAAATACAATAATCAAGCCATATTTTAAACTACCTTAGACTCTGACAGTATATATACACCTATACTTTTCATATACGCAAGTACATGCAGATACATATATTCACGCAAATGCAAGCACATACCACAAATATACAAACACATGCACACATACATATCTATACACATAAACATGCTGCCACATATGTACTTCTTACTTCTATGTACACATATAATGCATGTATGTATATATATATATACATACAAATATGTGTGGTGTGTGTTTGTGTGTGAAAGAGAGAGAGAGAGAGAGAGCACAAGAAGTTTAAATCTGGGGTTCTGTACAGGAACTACTGAATATTCTTCTTACATCCTTCCCATGCCGTTTAAACGTCACATAGAGCTCGCATGGTTGTTTGCCAAGTTTTCCTGTTCTCTGCGAGTCTTTCAACTTCATCAAGGGATGTTATGCCCACTAAACTGGCTTCTCTTAACAATGTCCTCTCTAGAGTTTCACGTGCTCGACCTCTTTTTATTCGGCCTGTTGTGTTCCACTTGACAGCTTGTTTTGGTGTTCTCTGAATATAGCCCACTTTATCCAGGAGACTGGACTGCAGGTACCGACACTAAATGTGTATAAAGCTCTTGATCTTACCTAATGCAACCATTCGTAAGAAGTTGAAAAAAAATCTCTAAACTTATCTAGCCCTGCACTACACATCAAAAACGCCACAAAATAATCTATTTCTGTATAACTGTCAAAACATACACGTGTTGCAAAGCTAGAAGAGCCTGGCCCTTGTCCCTACAATATTTTCTCATAGTATAAATAAAGTAATCACTATCACTTACAAATGACAGGGCCAGCTATTGTCGTGCACTGAATGATCTGACTACTGCCTTCATAGTGATGGCACGGGGGGGGGGGGGGAACTAAGCATCTGTCAGTTAAGCTGTGTTTTTGTGCTTTCGGCTAACAACAAATTTGTCTCCCTTAATTTATCTGTGAGAGATCTGGACAGTGTTTCTCAACATTTTGTTCATCCAGAACCCACCTCCTCCCTTTAAACATTACTTCTTACACTGAGGAAGACGTCATAAATAAAGTTTATGGGTTAGTGCAAGCATCCAAGTTTTGCAACGGTTAAATTATTTCCTTGAAACTTCACTTGCTGCCGATGATGTTAAGTTCGAGTAGCTGAGAGAACACTGTTCTGGATGGGGAGTGGACTACAATGGCAAAAGTGAAGACCTGGAGTGAAGTTAAAAAATGAACTCATCTCCAGGCTCCACCACAGTGTGGAACACAGAAAGCTCTATGTTGTCCACCCTAAAGGAGAATACCTGTCGGTTCACATAAGCACCAGGTTGAGGTAAGACAAGGGCTTGGCTCAGGACCAGGTACAGGTAAGACAAGGGCTTGGCTCAGCACCAGGTACAGGTGAGACAAGGGCTTGGCTCAGCACCAGGTACAGGTGAGACAAGGGCTTGGCTCAGAACCAGGTACAGGTGAGACAAGGGCTTGACTCAGCACCAGGTACGAAAAGGGCTTGGCTCAGCACCAGGTACAGGTGAGACAAGGGCTTGACTCAGCACCAGGTACAAGTGAGACAAGGGCTTGGCTCAGCACCAGGTACAGGTGAGACAAGGGCTTGACTCAGCACCAGGTACAAGTGAGACAAGGGCTTGGCTCAGCACCAGGTACAGGTGAGACAAGGGCTTGACTCAGCACCAGGTACAAGTGAGACAAGGGCTTGGCTCAGCACCAGGTACAGGTGAGACAAGGGCTTGGCTCAGCACCAGGTAAGACAAGGGCTTGGCTCAGCACCAGGTAAGACAAGGGCTTGGCTCAGCACCAGGTACAGGTGAGACAAGGGCTTGGCTCAGCACCAGGTACAGGTGAGACAAGGGCTTGGCTCAGCACCAGGTACAGGTGAGATAAGGGCTTGGCTCAGCACCAGGTACAGGTGAGACAAGGCCTTGGCTCAGCACCAGGTACAGGTGAGACAAGGCCTTGGCTCAGGGTTACTATCAACAACTTTAATATGACAGACAAAATAAATCATGACAAAGCACATATATGCTTTCAGTGAACCTAAGTTGTCCAGTGACAAATCACAGTAAGGAAGTTACCATGTTTAGGTAACAAAATACTGGTTTCAGATTATCTCCATACTTCCCTTAATCTCCACAGAAACTCCTGCAGCTAAGAGAACAGAAGACTCACAACAAGCCCTACCTTGTTAGGCAGACTGAGATAACATAAAGAGCCTGTAACTGAAAGAACTATCAAGGGATGGGATGTGGTTTTGAGGATAACACTGGCAGTGTTTCTCTGTTCTCTATCTCCACTTTTAATGTAACAATAGAAAATTTATGAAGGTCCAAGTCTGATGTTCTAATGGTAAAGGTAATCCTGTCATGCCTTAGAGGCACATAGGGATATGGTGTTAGTGCCCATATTTTCCTTGACCTGTCAGCACGCTAGAGGGTGATATGGTCAGTATCATGCCTGGCGGCCTTTCCTTCCTGCTATGGTACAAATCTTTTTGCCCGTAGGATGACTGAAGATGATAATGATGATGAAAATAGGTGATCAGGGCTGACAGTCATGATTTTCTCACTGCCTGTGGGTTATACACCATGCATCCTTATCCTCTTAGCTGTATTGCAAAGTATCTCAAATAACAGCTGTAGTGCTATGTGTCTCAAATAACAGCTTTAGTGCTATGTGTCTCAAACAGCAGCTGTAGTGCTATGTGTCTCAAATAACAGAGCTGCAGTGCCATGTGTTTCAAATAACAGCTGTAGTGCTATGTGTCTCAAACAACAGCTGTAGTGCTGTGTGTTTCAAACAACAGATGTAGTGCTATGTGTCTCAAACAACAGCTCTAGTGTTATGTGTCTCAAATAACAGAGCTGCAGTGCCATGTGTTTCAAATAACAGCTGTAGTGCTATGTGTCTCAAATAATAGTTGTTGTGCTATGTGTCTCAAATAACAGCTGTAGTGCCAAATGTCTCAAATAACAGCTGTAGTGCTATGTGTCTCAAACAATAGCTGTAGTGCCAATTATCTCAACAGCTGTAGTGCTATGTGTTTCAAACAATAGATGTAGTGCTATGTCTCAAACAATAGCTGTAGTGTTATGTGTCTCAAATAATAGAGCTGCAGTGCCATGTATTTCAAATAACAGCTGTGGTGCTATGTGTCTCAAATAACAGCTATAGTGCTATGTGTCTCAAATAACAGCTGTAGTGCCAAATGTCTCAAATAACAGTGGTAATGCTATGTGTCTCAAACAATAGCTGTAGTGCCAACTATCTCAAATAACAGCTGTAGTGCTATGTGTCTCAAACAATAGCTGTAGTGCCAAGTATCTCAAACAATAGCTGTAGTGCCAAGTATCTCAAATAACAGCTGCAGTGCTATGTGACTCAAACAACAGCTGTAGTGCTATGTGTCTCAAATAACAGCTGTAGTGCTACATGTCTCAAATAACAGCTGTAGTGCTACATGTCTCAAATAACAGAGCTGCAATGCCATGTGTCTCAAATAACAGCTGTAGTGCCAAGTATCTCAAATAACAGCTGTAGTGCTATGTGTCTCAAATAACAGCTATAGTGCTATGTGTCTCAAATAACAGCTGTAGTGCCATATGTCTCAAATAACAGCTGTAGTGCCAAATGTCTCAAATAACAGTGGTAGTGCTATGTGTCTCAAACAATAGCTGTAGTGCCAAGTATCTCAAATAACAGCTGTAGTGCTATGTGTCTCAAATAACAGCTGTAGTGCTACATGTCACAAATAACAGAGCTGCAATGCCATGTGTCTCAAATAACAGCTGTAGTGCTACATGTCACAAATAACAGCTGTAGTGCTACATGTCTCAAATAACAGAGCTGCAATGCCATGTGTCTCAAATAACAGCTCTAGTGTTATGTGTCTCAAACAACAGCTGTAGTGCTATGTGTCTCAAATAACACACCTGCAGTAATATATGCCACTGTTTGCAGAATAACTATTGGTGAGACTGGTCTCAGATTAGATGACAGCACACAATAACATCTTTATGACATCTCCCAGAATGCTTCTAAGCCAGTCTCTAATCATTTCAAAGGCCCCAAACACACAGGCAAATCTCATTTTCTAGTAACAGCCATTAAACAATGTCACTCTCATGACAGAAGCCACCTCACACTTGAGAACCACTGCTTAAACAATGTCACTCTGGTGACAGAAGCCGCCTCACACTTGAGAACCACTGCTTAAACAATGTCACTCTGGTGACAGAAGCCGCCTCACACTTGAGAACCACTGCTTAAACAATGTCACTCTGATGACAGAAGCCGCCTCACACTTGAGAACCACTGCTTAAACAATGTCACCCTGGTGACAGAAGCCGCCTCACACTTGAGAACCACCGCTTAAACAATGTCACTCTGGTGACAGAAGCCGCCTCACACTTGAGAACCACTGCTTAAACAATGTCACTCTGGTGACAGAAGCCACCTCACACTTGAGAACCACTGCTTAAACAATGTCACTCTGATGACAGAAGCCGCCTCACACTTTAGAACCACTGCTTAAACAATGTCACTCTGATGACAGAAGCCACCTCACACTTGAGAACCACCAAATTCTGGAATATGGGACACTAGAACAACATGAAGTTCACTTACAAAACTAACTTCTTTAGTGTAGTCTGCTACACTGTCATAGAGACTATGGTGGACCCAGCCCCATTAACCAGGCTAGGCCTGCTACTGGAAGTAACAAAACAATAATAATAATAAAATAATAATAATAAAATTGGGAGGTCTGGGATAATCTGCCTGTAATGGTTCTATTAATTAATCATGGTTGGGGGGGTGGGGGGGTGGGAGGGCATGTTCACATATTTGAGACAAGGACAGGAGATGGCTGTTGTGAAAGACCTTTGTAGAATATGCCATACAATGATGTCAGGCTATTTGTGCCTCAGGCCAGGCTATCTGTGCCTCAGACCAGGCTATCTGTACCTCAGACCAGGCTATCTGTGCCTCAGGCCAGGCTATCTGTGCCTCAGACCAGGCTATCTGTGCCTCAGACCAGGCTATCTGTGCCTCAGGCCAGGCTATCTAAAAAGCTGCGCCGCTGTCCCCACCCACCCAACAGGTCAGAACTGCAACCCCCACCCCCCATAGTCCTACAGACAAGAACGCCCGCAGTTTTATCATCAACTATTTCCTTATACTACATTTACATGATTGCAGGGTCGCGGTGTGTAGTGAGCCAGGGCAGACCCTGGAGGTCAGTTAGTACAGTTCTTCGTGGGCTCTTCCCCTCCAACCCCCCCCCCCCATCCAAACATAGCTAGTAAGTTTCCTATAATTTTGTCTGTAACAAGAAAAGAGGTGGAAACGGCGGTCGTTACCCCCACCCACCGGTTGCACAATCATTTTGTTAAACTTATTTTTTAAATGTAAAAGTTTGCTTACATGTATCTACTTTGTTACTTGTTATCTTGACATTTTCTTGCATGAATTAGTAAAATACCACATTATGACACAATCTCGGGCATATAGTACAGTGATACAGTGAGGGCGGGATTTACATAATCCAGGTAAGCCGTGGCAGCACCTGAGAGCAGGCCTTCGTGTGATACATTGTCCACAGCTTAGGCAAGGCCTATGATGTCGTGTTTCCAAAATTTAAAAAAAAAATCTTTCAACAATAAGCTGAAACTGCCACTAAAACACAGCTTCTCTCAACAACAACTGAAAGACCACATCGTCAGAGCTAATCATAAACTCACCGCTCTGTCCTCTGCCACACACTGAGCAGCAACCTGTCGAACACACTTCATCGCTCGTTTATAGTGTACTCCTAGGGTTTATTAAAAATCGCGATCTCTAACAACGTTCTTTACTTTCACAAAATATGTGCAAGAGAAAACGAAACAATTTTAATACTTTCGTGTCTCGCTAAAGTAAAACGTTCACTTTTACTGTTGATACTTTCCCATACCTTTACTTATGATCTTGTGCAGGGCTGGCGCAGACTTCAAATACAGAACTCACGAACTGAATAGAGTTCACAAAGTTATAAGTGTAATCGCTTTTTATTTTGTTATAGTTATTTATTAAGTTTGTTGAAGAGTGCTTATATATATATATATATATATATATATATATATATATATATATATATATATATATATATATATATTCTAAAGCAGGTGCAGAAATTCAAATACCTTGGAGCAGTAATAACTTCAGATGGGAAATCTTATCTTATATCCTTCCCGTGCCGTTAAACGTCACATAGGGCTCGTAAAGTAGTTCGCCAATTTTTCCTGTCTTCGGCGAGTCTTTCAACCTCATCAAAGGATTTTATGCCTGTTAACTTGGCCTCTCTTAATAATGTCCTCTTCAGGGTTTCACGCGGTCTGCCCCTTTTTCTTCGGCCTGTTGTGTTCCACTTGATAGCTTGTTTTGGGATTATCTGGTCATTTCTTCTCATCAAGTGACCAACATATGTCCATCTCCTTTTCCTGATCACCCATGAGACTGGTTGTTGTTCAGTCATCTGTCTTATCTCTGCATTGTTCTTGAATTCATTCCACTTGATGCCAACTCCGAAGATGGGAAATGCAGAACAGAAATTAGGAACAGAATAGGCCAAGCAAAGACTGCATTTCAGAGAATGAGAAACATATTAACCAACATATCCTTATCAATGAATGTTAGAAAACGAGTACTAAAATGCTATATTGAACCTATCTTGTTATATGGAAGTGAATCATGGACAATAGGCAAGTCTGCACAAAAATCATTGGAAGCAGCGGAAATGTGGTTTATTAGAAGAATGTTGCGAATCCCCTGGACAGCAAAAATAACTAATGAAGAGTGTATGAGAAGAGCTGGAGAGACAAAAAACCTTGTCAAAAAGATAAGAGAGAGACAATGTACTTTCATAGGACATGCAATGAGAAGAGGGGGCATTGAAAATATTATAAGAACAGGAAAAATAGAAGGAAGAAGATCAAGAGGAAGACCAAGAGAAATGATACTAGACAGTCTGACGGGATGGTGTGAGAGGAGATCACCAACTGAACTAATGGCCTGCATGAAGGGTCGGGTACTCCGGAGAAGCATAATAGCCAACGCCAGTCGGCACGGCACATGATGATTATATATATATATATATATATATATATATATATATATATATAGCATCAAACTTTGTAAAATAATTTGCATATCTTCTCTAAAAGAGTGGCATGGAGCCTAGTTCAAAACTAAGAGCAAAGGACAGGTGGTTGTGGAAACCGGTGACAACCAACGCCTGATTGGCTTGGACGAGAGAGAGAGAGAGAGAGAGAGAGAGAGAGAGAGAGGGAGGGAGATCTTTATGATTATTGTTGAATAACTTGTAAAAGAACCATCGCTATAGGCCACTAACTCTGAAATAAACTTTATGATTCTGAACATGTTTTAGCAATTGAAATATTTGGATAAATTCAATGTAACTCCACCACGAGTACAAAACACAAGCAAAAAGTGCTGTATAAAAGGTAAATTGGTATACAGACTATGTCCAGCCTTCTCGGGAGGAAACCTGGTTGGCTACTGCCTCATAGCCTATAGTCGTGTCGAGACCCACAGTGAGTTGAGGTCATCGCATAGTTAACTAGAGTGTCTGGCTGACATAGTTAACTAGAGTGTCTGGCTGACATAGTTAACTAGAGTGTCTGGTTGACATAGTTAACTAGAGTGTCTGGCTGACGTAGTTAACTAGAGTGTCTGGCTGACATAGAAAGCCTCGAGTCCCATAACATAAGGCTCGAGAGTTATGATGCTGTGGTGGTAAAGTAGGTGATGGCTGATCATTACACGTACAACAAAACGTCACCATGTCATCTGGCATTGCGCCTTGCTGTCACTTTCACTTTCCCGATACCCGTTATCGCATTCAACATTGGGTGGGAACACATTACCACTATTTTTATTATTATTTTAATAAAGAATCTCACAGCAGGGAATACTCATTCTTAAAAATCTGCATTAACATTTCCTGAACTCGAGAGTACTGTTATTTGTGCGTTAGCTAAGGTTTTCAATTGCTGTAAAATGCAGCCTAAAACATTGCTTCAGAATATAATATGTTCATTTTAACGCACTTAAAAATGAAAAAGAAACACTTTAGAAAAGATGGCTCCAAGAATGTTAACTTTGGATTGATAGTTTGGGATAAAACAATCCCCCCCCCCCCCCCCATCTCCAGTAGTATGAATTACAACCACAATGGAAAGAGACATCATTAGAAATTTTAATTTCTGGCAAGTGTTTGCAACAATTACTAATTTTAGATATCATTATCATCATCATGATCATCATCATGATCACAACTTTATGAATTTTGTAATTTCTCAGGATATTCGAAACCCAAGAATATGACATTTTTTTACGATGAAACTATCACATGAAGTCATTTGACCTCAGATATTAGATATGCAATTAGCAAGATTTTGCAAAGAATGATTTGTTCAGATCTGGTCAGAAACAACTTTCAAATATTTGTAGCTATTGCTTGTAACATCTATCACTTTTGTTCACATCTTTATCCCAGACTGTAAAACTACATTAGAATGAAGAAAATTAATTATTTTAACACCTTTGCTTTAGGTTGGAATACGCAATAAATGAGTAAATCATGAAAGATAATTTCTCTGAATTGAGTTACAGAGGACTTTCAGACATTTCTCACCTGTTTTGTTTGTGTGATCAGCTACAGACAATGACAATGTAGTTTAATGTAGTTTAAGTAAAAGAAAGAACACATTTTCATTCTTTCTCCAGTCATTTTGATGAATTATGAATGGAATCAGCCTTAGAATGTTGCCTTCCCATGCAGTAGCATAACCTTGCCCTCCCACCCAATTCTCAAATTAACATTTAATATTTTAAAACTGAATATGTTAAACATGATTCATCATGTCTGACCAGTAATTTTAAACACCATTAATAATAATTTATAAATTAATGAAAAGTAAATCATACACTAAATTACAAATTTATTACAAAATGAGAAACAATTTTTAAAAAATGAATAAAGATACATTATTTACATATTTACATCATCATAATGCTCATCACACATCGAACAAAGAGCTTATGCAAAACAGTAAACAACAAACAATAATTTGTATATGCTATAGGACATACATACATGTCTTTGCATTATTTAAAGTTTTATAGTTTCAAGTAAATATATGGCATTTCAAAAAGAAAGTTACCACAGGATTAAATTCACTAGGATCACAGGGCAATCTTGGTGGTAGAACCGAACGAAGAAGAAGAAAAAAGAAAGTTTCTTTACTTTCATATTCACAAAATCAGAAACAGGTCAGTACAATGTAATTTTTTTTACTGATTTTATGCTGAACTGAAATCACAGCAATTCCTTCCAATCAAGTTTCTGCCGTTGTTGAGCAAGAACAAGTTTACTAGCAACATTAACTTCACTGAAAACATCGTGCCATATAACAAGGCAGTATACAAATTTTAAATCTCTGACTTTAAGGTCTAGTGTTCCAGCATCATATCATACCATTTTGTCCACTGACTCACTGTCAGGAGTTCTATGAAAACATAAAATTTGTCAACAGAATATTTTAAAGGAGAATGGTTTTGATTCTAGATTCCCTGCAGGTAGTATTTATTGATGATAATATAACTCTTATCAGTAACAATGTGAATTCCACGCAAGAAAAAACAGATATCCTGTCTTCACTGGCTAGCAAAATAGGACTTGAAATTAACAAGGTAAAAACAAAAATAATGAAACTTCCCCTTAATCAAAATGGAAAAATACTCATAGAAGGGACAGATATTGAAGAAGTCAATCAGTTTGCATACCTTGGCAGCTACATAGACCAGGATGGTGACACTAGAAAGGAAGTTAGAATCAGAATTTCAAAAGCACCATCGATCTTCAAGAATCTTGAGAAAATATGGAATTCAAAAGTTATAAGCACAAAAACCAAGTTAAGACTATTCAATTCAAATGTAATATCCACCCTCATTTACGCATGTGAAAGCTGGAAAACTAAAGAAATAGACAAGAAATTAGACTCTTTTGAAAACAAATGCCTAAGGAAATTACTTGCCATCAAGTGGAATGAATTCAAGAACAATGAAGAGATGAGACAGATGACTGAACAACAACAAGTCTAATGGGTGATCAAGAAAAGGAGATGGACATGTGTTGGTCATGTGATGAGAAGAAATGATCAGAGAATCCCAAAACAAGCTATCAAGTAGAACACAACAGGCTGAAGAAAAAGGGGCAGACCACATGAAACTCTGAAGAGGTCATTGTTAAGAGAGGCCAAATTAATAGGCATAAAATCCACTGATGAAGTTGAAAAAGCTCACCAAAAACAAAAAAATTGGCGAACAACCTTGTGAGCCCTATGTGACATTTAACGGCATGGGAAGGATATAAGGATAAGTACTTAGTGCCTTAAGCATTAGAGTAGTAATACGTTTTTTTTAAGAGCTTCCCAACACAGAGTTCATGCTCAAAAGTGCATATACAATTTCCGAATTGTTTAAAAAAAAAACTTTCTCACCTAATTTCTTAACAAAAAAGCATTACAACATATTCACATGCAAACAAACATACACACACACACACACAAGCTAAAGAAAAGAAAAATTTAGAATTTAAACAGAGAAGTATGTTTCTGTAACTTTTTCGTGAATGAGAATCACATCATTAATTACATGTTGAATTTTGTTCACTCCCTTGTGTGCGCCCGCCCGTGGTCATATCCACCCACCCACCCACATACATGAAAAGTTTCAGGGAAAGATGATGGTGATCTGAGTATGAATTTGGTTTCCTTATTATTTGATCATGAAGAGTCCAAAGTAACTACTTTCTTTATTAAAACGAATCACGCCATCACTGGACACCTCAACATGCAGACGATCGTCCTTGTGTAACTCAAAGACTCCACCTGCAACAGAGCGGATCATGTGGTCAGAGGTTTTCACTAACAATGCTACAGTTCACTTTTTAAACTTAAAATTACTGCAGACATCAGATCTGATATCTATTAGAAGTGAATGGCAAGAAACAATTAATAAATCCCACATCAAACACATCAAATGGATAATTGTCCAGGCCATGCCAAAGTCAACGGAAACAACAACGCTGACCAGCCAGCAGCAAGGGTCAAAACAGAGGGCCTCATCAATATAGACAAATCAGACCTGTACAAAGCCATCAAGCAACACCTTGATGATCAAATGCAAAGCAGCTTCCTCCAAACTACCTATCACACATGACGCCACGCATTACATGTAGCCAAGGGAAGTGGTTGCAAATCCCAACTAAATGCTAGATCACAGGCAACACACAATCAACACAACATTGGAGTCATCTCCCTAAAGACACTGAAGGACATCCTGATGTCAAAGGTCAAACATGTAGGGGCAGGCTCAGAGTGTAATGAAGCCACTTCCCAGGACCAGCAACAGAGTTAGGCCCCTTTTTACAGCCACAGTTAAAGCTATTTTCTGTCAGTTTTCTGACCAGCTCGTTTATAGTACCTTTACTTACACTGCTGTGAGTTTACCATAGTTTTTATATAAGACTGCATCTTATCTTATATCTTATATCCTTCCCGTGCCGTTAGACGTCACACAGGGCTCGCAAAGGAGTTCGCCAATTTTTCCTGTCTTCGGCGAGTCTTTCAACCTCAACAAAGGATTTTATGCCTGTTAACTTGGCCTCTCTTAACAATGTCCTCTTCAGAGTTTCACGCGGTCTGCCCCTTTTCGGAGTTGGCATCCCTGATGCTCGGTTGGTTTCTCTGCGAGTTTCCATAACGATATCTTTTTTTCCCATCTGGAGTTGCCTCTAGATAGGTCTCAGGATAAGGTTGTTAGCCTTATGCCCAACTCCCGGTACATGATATGTAGCAGATCAAGCGGAATTCCGCTGATTTCTGCATGCCGGCGAGAGCGTTTTAAAAACGACCGCCATCTTGCACGTCACGCCGGAAGTAATATCATACAGTAGATGAATTCAATCAATCTTCTTCTTCTTTCTCTTCCTTTCTCTTCTTCAGTCTCTCTGGAACTGCAAGCTGGTATTCTCTGCAGCTGATGCTGTGCAGATGTTCAGACACAACACATGTGTCAGGATGGGAGAGGGTCAGTGCAGCTATTTTTTCAGTCCCTGAGTATGGCTAAAAAACAGAGGGTGTGCAACATTTCTTTAGCAGACTCCACTGCCATGGGGGCTATGGTGATCCTGGATAGGCCTGTTAATGGGGGTACCAATGTTGAGATAGGACAGGGTCTTGGTCAGCTATGGTTCACCAACCCTGACACTAGCAAGTCAGCTATGGTTCACCAACCCTGATTCCAGCATGTCAGCTATGGTTCGCCAACCCTGATTCCAGCATGTCAGCTATGGTTCACCAACCCTGTCTCCAGCATGTCAACTATGGTTCACCAACCATGACTCCATTATGTCAGCTATGGTTCACCAACCTTGATTCCAGCATGTCAACTATGGTTCACCAACCCTGACTCCATTATGTCAGCTATGGTTCACCAACCCTGACTCCATTATGTCAGCTATGGTTCATCAACCCTGACTCCAGCATTTCAGTTATGGTTCATCAACCTTGACTCCAGCATGTCAACTATGGTTCACCAACCCTGACTCCAGCAAGTCAGCTATGGTTCACCAACCCTGACTCCAGCATGTCAGCTATGGTTCACCAACTCTGACTCCAGCTGTGGGTAGCTGACTGCCAAAATGGATAGCTTCTTTACTCCCAGATGAATTCAGTAAACAAATTTATCACATCATCAAAAACAGCCATGAATGCAAAATGTGTTTAGATATGATATGTTCCTCTTCGCTTTCATTTTGCTTCTCTGTTCTCTGATCTTTCCTGTTGTAACATTTTCAAGACATGTTATTATTATTATTATCATCCGTGATTATTGTAACTTTCTTGTAGTTTAACTTCTTTTGTCTTTGGCACATATTGCCTATTAAGCAATCCTATTTGTTCAAATGATTCTTTGTATTATACAGAACTGCATCTTCAAACCTTCAATAGTCTTGTAATTGAGGATAGCGGTGTCACCATGAATTCAAGCAATTCTGCACATGAAGGACAGCCTTGAAGATGGTTGTCATTTTATATAGCAATTTTTTGTTATCTTAGCAGACATTTTGAAGAAGACTTGCTTGCAGATCATCATTTTGCTGAACAGCACCTCTTATGCTGATTCTCTCAATGTTGGATGTGCATATCAGGCCATAGTAATAACAATTATTGTTTGTATTGCATGGACCAGTCACCTTGCATATTCTGTCTTCAGAATTGGGCCTTGTTCCTACTTCAGATAATCTTGCTCTCTTATACATCTCTCTCTCTCTGAACCTTAAGTGCCCAGGGCACATGGGGCTTCCGCAAGGGTTTTCCACAAATGCCTGTCTTTCGCCTTTTTTTCTGCTCTTGCCCAGGTGAGCCCTCTATTGCTCAACATCCTTTCTGTTGTTCTTCTCCATGTCTCTTTTGGTCTACCCTTACTTCTGCTCCCCTGTGGTGTCCATCTTAGTGCTATTTTTGGTAGTGAGTTGTCAGTCATTCGGAGCACATGTCCCAACCATCGCCAGCGTCTTTCCTCAATAATTGTTGTCAGTGGTTTCATCCGCATTTCTGCCAATAAAATGTTATTTCTTATGGTGTTTGGCCAAAATATTTTTTAATTCTACGTAAACATTTAGTCTGGAAAGAATTCAACTTGTTTTCTATGGTTTTGGTGATTTTCCAGCATTCACTTCCATAGAGTAGTACACTTAGAACATTACTCTTAAATATCCTGATTTTCATATTTATGCTTAGTTTATTTGATTTCCATATATTCTGTAGCATTGCAAAAGCCTGGTTTGCTCTAGTAAGTCTGCTGTTGATGTCCTCTGTGCTGTCTCCATTTTCTACTACTCTGCTGCCAAGGTATACAAATTCGTTGACCTCCTCCACTAACTTGTTATCTACTCTGAGTACATTTCTGTTGTTCACATTTTGCTTCATTAACTTTGTCTTTCCTACATTGATCTTTAGTCCTATGTTGTTTGCATTCTGGGTTAACTTGTTTATTTTATCTTGCATATCTTTGTGACTGCTTGATAATAGACAAATGTCGTCCGCAAAGTCAAGGTCCTCCAGCACTGTGTCAAGGGTCCATTGTAATCCTCTGCGTTTGTCTGATGTTGCCTCCTTCATTAACCAGTCTACTGCCAAGATAAATAATGTTGGTGATAGTACACATCCCTGTTTCACTCCTGTTTGTACCCTAAAGCTGCTGGAGATATGTTCTCCACAGATAACTTTGCACTGAAAACCCTCGTATAGGGCTTTGATTACATTAACTATTTTATGGGGGAGGCCATGCCATCTTAGGATTTTCCACAGTGCATCTCTGTTGACACTGTCAAAGGCTTTCTCAAAATCTATGAATAATGCATATGTTGTGCTATGCCACTCATTTGCCTGTTCTAATATTTGTCTAAGTACAAATATATGGTCTATGCATGATCTTCCTTTCCTAAATCCTGCCTGCTCTTTCGAAGTTTTTCCTCAAGTGTTGGTACAATTCTGTTGATGATTATTCTGCAAAATACTTTACTAGTGAGTGGCAGTAGGGTAATGCCTCTCCAGTTCCCGCAATCTCTGAGGTCACCCTTCTTTGGTAGTTTTACTATAAGACCAGTTTTCCACTCCTCTGGGGCTTTTTCTAAATCCCAAATTTGTTGTAATATCCGGCAAAGTTGTTTTGGTGTTTCTGTTTCTTCTGCTTTCAACATCTCAGCAGTCACTTCATCTTCACCTGGTGCCCTGTCTGATTTTAGCATCTTTATCGCCTCTTTTACTTCATTTATTGTTATTGGTCCTGTATTGATGTTTAGTTCCGCTTTTGCTTCAGGTATATCTATTGCTTGTGCTGCTTGTGTTCTGTTTAGTAGGGTGTTAAAGTGTTCCCTCCATCTTTCAATTTTTTCTCTTTCTCCACTGACCAGTTGTCCATTTTGTGTTCTTACTGCACTTTCACATCTTGTATTGAAGTTACCTGTCATCTGCTTTGTGATTTTATATATGGTTTTCATGTCATTTTATATGCTGCTTCTCTGCTGTTTCTGCTAAGTTGTCATAATATTGACGTTTATCTTGATGGCATGATTCCTTCACTTCTTTGTCTTTTTGTGCATAATTACTTAAAACTCGTTCTTTAAGCCATTGTGATTTGGTGTTCAGTAATTTTTTATTGATTTCTTTTCTTTGCTCTATCTTTTCCCATGTGGTCTCACTTATCCATTCCTCTTTTCTCCTTTTCCAATATCCCAGCACCTCTTTTGCTGTTTCCTGTAGTGTTTTATTGAACTCTAATATGGACATTTCTGCTTCATCTTGTAGGACACTGAAGCGGTTCTTAAGTATTATTGAGAATTCATTTCTTGTTTGCTGGTCTATCAGTTTTCTTGTATCAAAATGTATCTTTCTGTGTCTCCGATTCTGGCTTTCCTTAATTTTAGTTTTATTTTTGCTACCAGAAGGTTGTGATCACTTCCTATATCTGCTCCTTTCCTTGCTCGCACATCTTGTAGTGACCGTTTCCACTTGTTGTTTATTAGTATGTGATCGATTTGGTTTTCTGTGGTTTTATCTGGTGACCTCCAAGTCACCTTATGGATGTTTTTGTGTTGGAAAATTGTCCCTCCGATGGTCATCATGTTTTCTTCACAGAAACTGCACAGTCTTTCTCCATTTTCATTTATTTCTCCGATTCCTTCTCTTCCCATGATTCTTCTTCTATCTTCATTTCCTTCACCTACTTTTGCATTGAAGTCGCCCAAGATGAGTAGCATATCATGCTTGGGTATTGTTTCTACTGTGCTTGGAGGCTGTTGTAAAAATCTTCTTTTAATTCCTCTTCAGCTGCTTCTGTTGGTGCATAACAAACTATAATAGACAGCTTCGTGAATCTTGAGTTGAACCGTGCATATAATAATCTCTCATTTATTGGGGTCCATTTCAGCAATGCTCTTGATGCTTCTTTTGTTATAATCAATGCTACTCCTCCTTCATGAAGATCTTCTTTACCTGACCATATTATTGTATCTTCTGTGTGCTGTGTTGTTAATTTCCTTCTGCCTTGTCCTGTCCATCTTGCTTCTTGTATTCCTAGTATGTCTAGTTTGTATCTGTGCATTTCCTTGATGGTTTGTGCTAGTTTTCCAGTCTGGTTTAGTGTTCTTACATTCCAGCTGCCTATTTGCATCTTTTGTTTAGGTTCCAGGAGGTCTGCAGTCGGGCTGGGGACTTCCAGTGGCTGGCTTTCATCCACAACCTTCATGGGCTCAGTTTCCTGATACGCGTTTCTCCTTCCACCTGCATTTGCTTTTTCCCTTGCTTCTGTTTCTGTAGCAGTCTGATAGTTTTTTACCAGATAGGGTTGCTGGCCCTATGCTGAACCCTCCTTAGTCGCCTTTTACGATCATGCATGGTAGGGTACAGTGGTCCTATTCTTTGCAGATCCCGGGTACCACACGGGGGTCTCTTATACATACTCTCCATGTAATTCACTTTCTTCATCAGTTCTTCCCAGTCCTATTTGCTGACTGAAATATCTCTCACGGATGAAATATATCACATTATTTCCAATAATTTAAACATGCAGGTAGTTTTAACTTATTTTAACATTTTTATTTAGGACTTTTTACTGTTTAGTTCAATTTTCTACACATTTTGCAAGTAATTTTGTTAAGAGAGGAACACAAGCAGTTTACCAGCATAACTTGTTTCCTTTGAGTTGACCTCATTGTCACTGCAAGTGTATGTTGTGCTGAAAATTGTGCCGCTGTGATTTTTATCCATGTTCCTTGTTAATATGATGTTATGTTCCCAAGTCTGTTTGAATACAGCAAATGTGAAAACTGCAATCATAATGCCATCAGAAGAAAGATGCACATACCAGTAATTTTGATTTGTCTGAAATTTATTTATAACAGCTCTTTTAATATAAGAAGATGGTGATAAACAGATGCTTCTAGCAACTGTCAAGCAGCATTTTGGTGATCAGTTTCTGCCTTGACTGATTCTATCAATATTTTATTGTGTGTGTGTATCTCTGTCTGTCTGTCTGTCGGTGGGGGTGGGTGGGCTATGCAACTATGTCATTATGTTAAGTGGGTTATGTCTGTCTGCTGCAATTAAACATTTTTATATCTTCTCCTAGTAGCAGCCAGAAATAAAGTGACCAACTGCCTCATATGTTATAGGACAATCCTGTATTGTAAAGATTTGTCTCTGAAATATTTTTTTGGTTGGGATGCTTAAATGTCCTCTATTTTAAGCCATGAATCCCATATTGTCCCGTATTATCTTCTCTGATAGCCTTGTGTTCAGAAAGACCCAGAATTTAAAAATTATCTTAGTAGAAATGTTGCTATTTTAAAAGAAAATTCACTCTGTAGAGAAGTACAACAAGTAAGCCTGATTGACACATTTGTAAGTCAACCTAGTCCACTGATTAAAATTTTAGATTGAAATTTAAATTTTAACCCCTCTCCCAGCCCCCCCCCCCTCCCCGCCCCACCCAATGCCCCATATTTGAACTTACAAATGATGATCAGGTTACTATTCTATACTGTTTCATATGATCTATACTAAAATACCTGTGATGTTTAGCTTGGTGATAATGTTTTGCCATATTCCATAATCATTTTTATAATGAATCCATAACTCTAGAACAAATTGCTCTCAGTGTTGATGATGGGATGGTAACTAGGAAATTATTATCTAGATTTAAAGAATCAAGCTTGGCCAATGTGTAAATTAAAAAAAAAAAAACAGATAATTTCAACACATTTTTTTTAAAGATAAATTTATGGCAAGAAAGGAAAAACAGATTGTCAGTGTTATGGCTTATGGTCACGTAATGCTTACCATAGTTCAGATTCTCACAAGCTGTATATTAAATTAATGTCATTAATGTTTCTGAACTTTGTTTTTTATCATGACTGCCACCGGGGTCCACCATACCAAGCAGCCTTGTTTTATGTAGTGAGGTACTCTGGGAATATGGTATTATTGCTAATATGTTTGCTGACCTAGCCACTCACTAAAGAATGATATAGTCAGTATCATGCCTTACAACTTTTCCTTATTCAATTCCTAGAGGAGTCAGGTATACATTTTTACAGCTGTCCAGCATCCCATGTTCAAAATGGGTTGTTATGCTTTCTTGTTTTTCTGTTTTTTAAAAATCTATTTATATGCTACTCAGTTTTTTATACATTACCTGTTTACCAAGGTCTTTGCATGGTCTGGCACTATCAGGTTTGAAAAAAACACTGCTGTAGATGACATACATTCCTGGCTGTAGTATAATCATGGCAGCTGTCAATATTTCAACATTGTTTGCATGCTCAATAAGCTCATTCTTTATGCTTGTGTCAAACTCTAAATTCATGTTCTCATTCTCCAAGAATAGAGGCTCTGGTGAAATTAGAATAATCTACATGAAATGTGACAGATAACAGGGATGGCGACTGCAGTAAAACTGGTTTAAATAAATAAGGCAGATAGAGGTGTATGGTGCCGTTTTACAGAGTGAGGGAGGGAGTGAGTAAGGTGAGAAAAAAACAAATAGAGAGTATGAGAATGTATAAATGAAAAATATACAACATCCGATATTTCGGAGTGAGCCTTATTCAAGATTACATGCACAACGAGACAAAAACACGAAGAACTTATCTGAATGTCTCTCATTGTCTGAGAGAACTCTCGTCATCTTGGAACCGCATTAGCCATATATCACAGAAACAAGCCCTCACCCCTAAACCGCACTGTAGCTCGGACAGAGTTAAACTAGTACTCACGTACCACCCTCATAGCTTGGCAGTTAAAAATATACTTTTTCGCCATCTCTATCTCCTCCAGACCGAGCCTGATACACGTGAACTTTTTGGGGAACCCCCATTGATGGCCTACAGACGGGACAAGAACCTCAGTGACCTTTTAATTCATAGTCATCTTAAGACAGATGACATTTTTTATGGTACCAGACGTTGCGGACGCCGTAGATGTAACACTTGTCCGTTTGCTGTCGAGGCTAGCCAGATCTCCTTCCCTAAGTCCATGTTATCAGTTCATGAGGGTTTCACCTGTACTTCACATAATGTTATTTATGCTATTATGTGCAAACGTTGCGGTTTGAAGTACATAGGGGAGACTGGCTTACGGTTAGGAGATCGATTTCACCAGCATCTCAGTGATATTTCTAAGAGGGCCTGGACACCTGTGGCTAAACATTTTTGCCTTGGCAACCACAGGGGTAAACAGAACATTTCTGTTAGTGCGATCCACTCTTGTTCTGCTGATGTATGATCTCGGAGGGTCCTAGAACAGTGCCTTATTTTCCAGACTGGCTGTCTCCACTCAGCTGGAATTAACAATGTCTTCAGCTTTCTGTAACTTCTTTATTTTCCCACTGGCCCTTTTTTTTTTTTAAATTCTACTTTCTTCCTCTATGCTATCCCTCCCTACCACCACCCTATTTTCTTCTCTACCAACATATTGGTGTCTATAGGGTCTTGTCCTATTCACCAGTTTCACATTTTCTCCCTGCAGGTGTTTATGTTCTTCATTCATTATCTCTCCACATCCCCTTTTCCTTACCCTCTTCCCCCCCCCCCCCCCGACACCTCCTCTAGTGGCTATCATGTTTCTATTGCCTTCCCCCCACCCCTTTCTCCCACTTGTTCTCCTCCTCTCTCTCCACCTCTTCTTTACGATTGGCTCTATTGGGCATCCTTTGTTATGGCCAGTGTGGTCTCTCCTTCTCCCTTCTACTACACACATTTCTGTTTTCTACTTGGAGGAAGACACATTCAGATAAGTTCTTCGTGTTTTTGTCTCGTTGTGCATGTATCCTCGAATAAGGCTCACGCCGAAATATCGGATGTTGTATGTTTTTCATTTATACATTCTCATACTTTCTATTTGTTTTATTCTCACCTTACTCACTCCCTCCCTCACTTTGTAAAACCACACCATACACCTCTATCTACCTTATCTACATGAAACGCATCCATATTATCTTTTTAGTACTTAAGTGTCAAGTTGTGGTAAATCTGAAACATCAGGCTAAACCAACAGTTCTCTTCATGTGCTAAAGGCAGCTTAATAACTTATACACTAGACTCAACTCTCTGGCAAGTAATCTTCCCCCCTCCCCCCGAAAAAAAAAAAGTATAACAGCCCCTTTAAAACAGTAATAATAACCGATACATAAATAATTGTTCCTTTCACTAAAAAGCCATGACATTTATCATTTTCTACAGTTTGGTTAGGTCAGAATAACCACACAAAAAAAAATGTTAGATTGGAAAGGCTATTTTCACTGCATTAACCCAAACCTCTTGATTTTCTTGACAATTGATTTTAAACCTCAGATATTGATGGTTTAAGCACTGTGTTAGCAACACTATACTTGTGTGTATCACAATCTGCACTTCACAACAAATATGCTCTTTCACAAAAATGTTAGCTTCTGAACTGTCTAAAATCCACAGACAACTCCATCTGTGATTAAACTTACTGACATTATAACAGAAAGTTTCAGCATATGCTACATGTTGTGGCACATGTGCAGACAAATAATTGAAGCAGACATCGTACATCATGTCCATATCCTTTTCCTGACCACCCATGAAACAGCTGTTTTTTGTTCATCTGCCTTATTGCATTGTTCTTGAATTCGTTCCACTTTCTATCGAGTATTTTCCTTAGGCATTTGTTTTCAAAAGAGTCTAATTTGTTGTCTATTTCTTTAGTTGTTTTCCAGCTTTCACATGCATAAATGTGGTGGATATTACATTTGAACTGAATAATCTTAACTTGGTTTTTGTGTTTATAACTTTTGAATGCCATATGTTCTCAAAATTCTTAAAGGTCAATGCTACTTTTGCAATTCTAATTCTAACTTCTTTTCTGGTGTCACCATCCTGGTCTACGTAGTTGCTGAGGTATGCATACTGGTGTATTTCTTCAACAGCTGTTCTTTCTACTATATTTTTCTTTCTTGATTAAAGGAAATTTTTATTATTTTTGTTCTCTCCTTGTTAATTTCAAGTTCTATTTTGCTAGCCAGTGAATACAGGGTATCTGTTTTTTTTCCTGCATCAAATTCACATTTTCACTGATAAGAGTTATGTCATCAGCAAAATCAAGATCTTCTAGTTGGGTCATATGTACCCAATCAATACCTGTGTTACCTGTGCAGCATTTTATCATTATGAAGTCTATGGCAATTCTAAAAAGCAAAGGGGATAGTATACATCCTTTTTTCATGCCTGTTTCAATCTGGAACATTCACTCATTCCTTCTGTGTTGACTGCACAAACATATCCATTGTAGAGATCGTTGATAATGTTGACAATTTTAGATGGTATTCCATATAGTCTTACAATTCTCCACAATGAATCTCTGTGTATGCTATTAAATGCCTTTTTAAAGTCTATGAAGTTCAGGATTAATGGTTTTTGCTTTTCAATATGTTCTTCAAGTATTATTCTTTAAAGATCTGATTGAGACAGCTTCTCCTTTTTTTGCAGTATCCACTCTATCTTTAAGTTTATTTAGAATACTTTGCAAAATACTTTTGACACAGTTGATAGTAAGGTTACTCCTCTCCAATTATTGCAGTCGCTAACATTGCCTTTTTTGGTATTTTAACAATAATTCCTTTTTTCCATTTATAAGGGACCTTTTCTTCTTTCCAGATTTTATTAAACATTCTCTGTAGTTGTCTCATGTTGTCACTATTGATAGCTTTTAACATTTCAGCTGTTACTTCATCTTCACCTGCAGCTTTATTGTTAGCCATTAGATTCACTGCTGTTTCAGTTTTGTTCAATGTAATTTCATCTAGGTTGACATTTAGTTGTGAGATTGGTAAGTCAGTTTCAAAGTTTATCAAACATACTAAAAATATTATTATAGGTTTATTTATAATAATTATTCATGCATTACTATAACCTTACCTTCGATACTTCTGAAAGTTGGCACTGTTAGTCTCTTATGGGCTGAAGCAGCTCCCAGTGAAAAATTGCCAGCATCAAATGTTTGCAAGTGCACTGTAGACCATAAAGCAATCAAAGAAATTATCGGATAAAGATATATTATACCATCATCTGGAAAGAAAGATATTTTTACTGCCGCTTAGAAATGAATATACAGGTTGGCTCAGTCAAACCAGCTGATGTGTTTTAAATTTAAATTGGCTTGGCTGTTGATGACACCATTTAAACTGATTTATTTGTAATAGATTATTGGACCATGCTGCATCGCACAAGCACTGTTAATTTTTATCACTAAAAAAATCTTTGACTGAAGTGCACCATCAATCTACACATCATCAGCATGGTCAGGTTCTGTCTTTGAATATGATACTGCCACAGGTGAGTAAATTCCAGGAAATTGATATGTGTTAGACATAAAAAATGAAGCTACATGAACTGTGGATGCACCTGAGAATCTACAGAATGTGAAAAGTTTTTAAACCCAGTCCATGACAGAAGAAGTTTAGGTGGTATGCTGAAGGAGTTCAGATTTCATCCACACATGATTCAAATTGTTCAATAATTTTTAAAGAGAGACAAAGAAGCAATGGGTTAATTTCTGTTACTCTGAACTTGGCTTGCTGTGGAAGAATCAGATCAAGGATCTTGAACAATTAGTTGATGACCTATGAAGCTCACTTTCTTCTGTCAGGGTTTGCCAGTGAACAGAATATGAGATACAAGTCACCTGTGAACCTCAAGAACTCCATGAAAAGCTGTTGACCTCTCTGAAAATGACAATAAGGTATGGAAACATGATCTTTGGAGTGTGGGGTTGTATTTCCTTGCAGACAACAAAGGGCAAACTCACTGTAAATTCTGATTGTTACATCATCATGTTAGATTCCTTGGAAATGACTCAAAACCCTTACTTTTCAACAGGACAACATCCCACACTACACAAAACAATATGACTGTTGTGTGGTGATTGTTCAGATATGTTATCTCTCATTTCAGTGACATCATGTGGCCTCCTCTGTTTCCCAGTTTTAGTATTCCTAACTTTATCCTGTGGGGATTCTTGAAAGATCATATGTACCAGAGACATATGACAACAGTTCAGCAACTCAGCCAAACTGCTGTTTGATGAGACTGCTGTCATTAATGAGGACCAACAGAAACACATGTACAGCACCTCTCTGATGTAATTTTCTAGAAATTGGTTTGTGAATATTTGATCACAAATAGCATGTTATATTTCATTTTTTAGGTTGTTTCATTGATTTCTAATGCTTTATAAACTTTCTAAATGTATATTTTACTATCATCTAAAAAGGAAGATACATTTTACGGTCATCCAAAAAGGAAGAAATATTTTAATATTATCAGGAAAGGAAAAAATATTTTGCTATCTTCTGAAAAGGATAATTGAAAGGCAGCCATAAGTTTGAAAGTCTTAAACTCTGAAATACTCTGAAACACAGATGTGGAGAGATTAATGAAGCTGTAGAAGTATTAATATAATAATGTGTGTATTATCAGGCAGAGACTAATTCTGCCTGTTTGAGAGTATGGAAAGAAAAAACTCAATGAAATGAGGTCATCTAGGGAAATAATGTTCAGTATTTTTATTTATCAGAATGATTTAAGTAATAAAATATATTCATAATTTATTTCTTCATCTTTGTGTGATGAAACTAAATAAAATAACATGATAATAAACTTGTTATAAAATTATATAAAGAAATATCTAAATTGGATATATTTCTGTGTATGCCATTTTTGTGTTTATAATTTACTTACCATCGCTATTACTGTCATATGTCAGCTGGAGATATAAAAAAAAAAATCAAGATGTTACATAAAACATACATGCTCTAGGACTGATGATTAATATCTTATTAATTATAATATAAAGCACAATTGCCCAGACATGTGGCTCTCAAACATCAGAAGTTTATTGTAGATGGCTTGTGCCTAAAGCAAGTTTGGCCATCCCTAATACAAAGTAACTTGGAGAAAAGATGAATGTTCTAGTGTAGGGGCACAGATTGAAGAAAAGATGAATGTTCTAGTGTGGGGGCACAAATTGAAGAAAAGATGAATGTTCTAGTGTGGGGACACACTATAGAAATATAGTGTATGTGATGACTGAAAAAGTCAGATTATTTTCTTTTTTTACATATCAGTTGTATGTTGATGGTCAGAAACAACTTACCCCTCTGAGGAAAAAAACTGTTGTGATTATAAAGATGCTCTGACTATAAAGCTGCACTGACCATAAAGTTGTTCTGACCATAAAGCTGTTCTGACCATAAAGCTGCACTGTTCATAAAGTTGTTCTGACCATAAAGATGTTCTGACTATAAAGTTGTTCTGACCATAAAGATGTTCTGACCATAAAGATGTTCTGACCATAAAGATGTTCTGGCCATAAAGATGTTCTGACTATAAAGTTGTTCTGACCATAAAGATGTTCTGACCATAAGATAATCTATCTGTGAGTAAGAAAAAAATCAGTCTTTCTTAATGAGTTTTTTTAAATTCTGAAAATGAAGTTAATTTATAGTAACTGGATCATGTTGATATGAGAAGGATACTGGATTTAACAAATGCTTCCACAAACAGCATATTTATGTATGCAATGTAGTGTGGTGTGGTGTGGTGTGGTGTGGTGTGGTGTGGTGTGGTGTGGTGTGGTGTGGTGTGGTGTGGTGTGAGGGAGAGAGAAAGAAGAGAACTTTGGTTTTTACAAAAAAAAAGCACTGATAACAAGTAGCATTATTCTGAAGGATGAACAAGACTTGCCAATCATTCCAAAACACCCAGTGAAGTTGAGGAGATAGGTATAGATGAGTTATGGAATTCGTACAGCACAGCCATAATCACAGCAGCAAAAGTAAGCGCTGGATTGGAAAAACCAAATAGAAAAGCATGGATATCGGATAAAACATGGAAGTATATACATGAAAGACGAGCAGCCAAATTAAACATGTTGAATGCAAAAGCAGATCATGAAAGAGATTCGTCAAAAGCAAAATACAAAGACATAGACAGGAAAGTAAAAAGTTCAGCTAGAAGGGATAAAAGAGAATACATAGACAATATGGCGAAAGAGGCAGAAAAAGCAGCAAAAACAGGAGACAGCAAAACTTTATATAACATACAAAAGAGGCTAACAGGTACTATTACATCTAAAGAAAGACCAATCCTTAGCAAAACTGGAACACTATTAACATCAAATAAAGACCAAAAGCAAAGATGGGCTGAACACTTCCAAGAAATACTCAATCGACCACACCCAAAAGAATTGTTAAACCTTGAAACTGACTTACCAGCCCCACAACTAAATGTCAATCTAGATGAAATTAAATTGCATGAAATTGAAGCAGCAGTGAATTTAATGGCTAACAACAAAGCTGCAGGTGAAGATGAAATACCAGCCGAGATGCTAAAAGCTATCAATAGTGACAACATGAGACAACTACAGAGAATGTTTAACAAGATTTGGAAAGAAGAAAAGGTCCCTTCTAATTGGAAGAAGGGAATCATTGTTAAAATACCAAAAAAGGGCAACCTTAGTGACTGTAACAACTGGAGAGGAGTAACCTTAATATCAGTTGTGTCAAAAGTATTTTGCAAGGTCATTTTGAATAGACTCAAAGATATAGTGGATACTGCAATGAGAGAAGAACAAGCAGGATTTCGAAAAGGGAGAAGCTGTCTCGACCAGATCTTTACTCTCAGAATAATACTTGAAGAACATATTGAAAAGCAAAAACCATTAATACTGAATTTCATAGATTTTAAGAAGGCATTTGATAGCATACACAGAGATTCATTATGGAGAATTTTATGTCTATATGGAATACCATCTAAAATTGTCAACATCATTAAGGACTTATACAATGGATATGGTTGTGCAGTCAAGACAGAAGAAGGGATGAGTGAATGGTTCCAGATTGAAACAGGCGTGAAACAAGGATGTATACTGTCTCCTTTACTTTTTGGGATTACAATAGACTTCATAATGACAAAATGCTGCACAGGTAACACAGGTATTGACTGGGTACATGGGACCCAACTAG
This sequence comes from Achatina immaculata, assembly GCA_009760885.1. NCBI lineage: Eukaryota > Metazoa > Mollusca > Gastropoda > Stylommatophora > Achatinidae > Lissachatina > Lissachatina immaculata. The sequence goes on along the minus strand of CM019707.1, from coordinate 35,177,541 downwards.
AAGATCTTGATTTTGCTGATGACATAACTCTTATCAGTAATAATGTGAATTCCATGCAAGAAAAAACAGATAGCCTATCTTCACTGGCTAGCAAAATAGGACTTGAAATTAACAAGGACAAAACAAAGATAATGAAAATTCCCATCAATCAAAATGGAAAAATACACATAGAAGGGACAGATATTGAAGAAGTCAATCAATTTGCATACCTTGGCAGCTACATAGACAAGGATGGTGACACTAGAAAGGAAGTTAGGATCAGAATTGCAAAAGCAGCATCAATCTTCAAGAATCTTGAGAACATATGGAATTCAAAAGTTATAAGCACAAAAACCAAGTTAAGACTATTCAATTCAAATGTAATATCCACCCTCATTTATGCATGCGAAAGCTGGAAAACAACTAAAGAAATAGAAAAGAAATTAGACTCTTTTGAAAACAAATGCCTAAGGAAAATACTCGGCATCAAGTGGAATGAATTCAAGAACAATGCAGAGATAAGACAGATGACTGAACAACAACCAGTCTCACGGGTGATCAGGAAAAGGAGATGGACATATGTTGGTCACTTGATGAGAAGAAATGATCAGAGAATCCCAAAACAAGCTATCAAGTGGAACACAACAGGCCGAAGAAAAAGGGGCAGACCGCGTGAAACTCTAAAGAGGACATTATTAAGAGAGGCCAAGTTAACAGGCATAACATCCTTTGATGAGGTTGAAAGACTCGCCGAAGACAGGAAAAATTGGCGAACTACTTTGCGAGCCCTATGTGACGTCTAACGGCACGGGAAGGATATAAGATATAAGATAAGATTTTTATTTATCAGAATGATTTAAGTAATAAAATATATTCATAATTTATTTCTTCATCTTTGTGTGATTAAACTAAATAAAATAACATGATAATAAACTTGATATAAAATTATATAAAGAAATATCTAAATTGGATATATTTCTGTGTATGCCATTTTTGTGTTTATAATTTACTTACCATCGCTGTTACTGTCATATGAATGAATGAATGAATGAACATACTCCACTATCACAAGAACTAGCATGCTAGTCAACAAAATCAAAATCCACCTACCATCTCAACTATGGCTGAAACTTGCTCAGAGCCGTTAGCACAACACCTTACAATACCATCCACAGTTGTTTTAGTTAGCTTCTCCATTACTTTGTGATTTGGTTTATGAGGCAGTGACTCACAAGACAAGCACCACAGATCACTGTGAGAGGCAGCCTATTGTATGAACAATGCAACTATAAATGCCTCTGATATACACTGTTTCATTATTTCAGTGTCTGTTGTTATATCTCATTGTAGCTTATAATCTATTACATAGGTAACTTGAAGCTCTTGACAGATGATGCTGTGGTGAAGATTTTGGAATAAAGGCATCTAAGATAATAAATGGGCTACATGGACATTTCTTTCTCCCTGGAGTTAACTGAAAAAAAGGGGGTCATCATCAAGTTCCATCTCAGCATGGAATATGTAATTTTGCACCCAGCTGGCCAGGGGAAAGTACTCAACAGCCTAATGTAGTGCTAAACTGTTTAATATAGTACTGAACTGTGTAATGTAATACTGAACTATCTAATGTAGTCATTAACAGTTTAATGTAGAACAGAGTAATATCAAGAGCATATCAAGGAGGTAAGATGGGGATCTCAACTAATTATAGCTCTCATGGCACTGATGTAGGTGCTGGCCCTGACAGATATCAGTTACCTGTTCTGTACTTTTCTCTCTCAAGGTCCCTGCTGATAGACATAGGCTATCATGTCCTTCCATAACCCTCCATCCCTAGTGCATTTCAGCAGGTTTGTCACTGAGCATTTCCTGTGCCAGTATGCCAAATTATCAAACATTTTTTCTCTCTGTCTACCTCTGCTTCTTCTACCTTTGATCTTCCCTGTTGCCATTAGATACCTGTCTCTTATCCAGACATGCCCCACAAATCTGGACTGTCATTTTCTAATCTTCATTAAAATTCTCCTTGTTTCTTGTGCCTCTTTCAGAACTTCCTCATTCAATTTTCTCACTGTTCGTGGTATCTTCAGCATTCTTCTTAAGAACCATATTTCAGCTGATTCCAGCCTTCTTTCTATCTATTTACTGACCATGTAAGCTTCATGTCCATAGAACATAGAACAAGATTGGTTCAGTGTAACTCTACAGCACTCTCTTCCTGACTCTCATAGATAGTGACATATTGGAAAGTATGTATTTCAGTTTTTGAAAGGACGTCTTTACTTGCACAATTCTGGCTTTTACTCCCATGATATATCTTCCATTTTAACATTTTGTCAGATATTTAATGTGAAAGCTAAACTTATCTTCATAAACATTTGCTAAACTTTAAAATTTATCTTCATAAACATTAAGTGTAGAATATATTTATTTCCTCAACAGAGATGCACTGTGGAAAATCCTAAGATGCCATGGCCTCCCCCATAAAATAGTTAATGTAATCAAAGCCCTATACGAGGGTTTTCAGTGCAAAGTTATCTGTGGAGAACATACCTCCAGCAGCTTTAGGGTACAAACAGGAGTGAAACAGGGATGTGTACTATCACCAACATTATTTATCTTGGCAGTAGACTGGTTAATGAAGGAGGCAACATCAGACAAACGCAGAGGATTACAATGGACCCTTGACACAGTGCTGGAGGACCTTGACTTTGCGGACGACATTTGTCTATTATCAAGCAGTCACAAAGATATGCAAGATAAAATAAACAAGTTAACCCAGAATGCAAACAACATAGGACTAAAGATAAATGTAGGAAAGACAAAGTTAATGAAGCAAAATGTGAACAACAGAAATGTACTCAGAGTAGATAACAAGTTAGTGGAGGAGGTCAACGAATTATAGCTCTCTTGGCTCTGATGTAGGTGCTGACCCTGACAAATGTCAGCTACCTGTTCTGTACTTTTCTCTCTCAAGGTCCCTGCTGATAGACATAGGCTATCATGTCCTTCCATAACCCTTGATCCCTAATGCATTTCAGCAGGTTTGTCACTGAGCATTTCCTGTGCCAGTATGCCAAATTATCAAACATTTTTTCTCTCTGTCTACCTCTGCTTCTTCTACCTTTGATCTTCCCTGTTGCCATTAGATACCTGTCTCTCATCCAGACATGCCCCACAAATCTGGACTGTCATTTTCTAATCTTCATTAAAATTCTCCTTGTTTCTTGTGCCTCTTTCAGAACTTCCTCATTCAATTTTCTCACTGTTCGTGGTATCTTCAGCATTCTTCTTAAGAACCATATTTCAGCTGATTCCAGCCTTCTTTCTATCTATTTAGGTAAAGGTAATCCTGTCATGCCTAAGAGGCACATAGGGATATGGTGTTAGTGTCCATATTTTCCTTGACCTGTCAGCA